>JAQJVL010000172.1:1117557-1486184 GCA_035578905.1 Stictocephala bisonia
GTTGCATCTTTCATTCTTCCATATTTTGGCCTCTTCTTTGGAATTTTAATCGTTCTTTCACCTTCACAATCACTATCACTCACTTCCATGGTGCAAAAATCACTAAAATTTAAAACAGTAAGCACTAATAACACTCTAACCTCACAACAACTTTAGCTGCACGCTTGTTTCGTACTGTAAACAACATAAGGTTAGCCAACACAACAAAAACAGCAGCACTGTAGGTAACAAAATAAAATGGACTTGTCAGGTTGTTCCCGTGATTTTGCTGGACTCATCAGGTTTTTCCCCTGTATGCTATTATTTCAAATAGCTGTAGAATGTGACTTAACATTTTGTTCCCCTTTAGGGTGATACCAAAATATTACGCTGTTTGAGATCTACAAAATGATATAAAAACTTGATTTGACAAAAAATGTGACTTATCAGGTTTTACGCCTGTGGTCTTCAAACATAAACATAATATTGGTTGTATAGCAATATAAACCAGGTATATACATATTTACTTTCTACAATAGAACGGTCTCATATTGTCAAGCAATCAAACCCTTATATTAACACATTAGCACTACATTATTAGCACTTCTTTATTAATAATTAAATAAAAGGCAATTTTCTATTACATTTTTTTCATATTTATCCGTTAGTTTATCCAAGTTGAGGCTTTTCACTAAATCAGATTCTGAATAAATGACAGCTAAATTGGAGAAACGTTCTTGGCCCATGGATGACCTAAGCCACTGATTAATTCTTCTCATTGTCGAGAACGATCGTTCACAAGTAGCACTATTAGATGGAAGGGTAAGACAAATCTTAAAAAGCAGTTTGAAATTGGAACAAGTATCATCTTGAATTAAAACCAGCTCTTTTAATATTTTAACCAACTCTTTAAGCGGTATTTCTTTCGGGTTGATACCATCTGACTTGAGAACGCACCGTAGGATGCTCATTTCTGATACGAGCATAGTTTGGTTCAATCCGGGAACTGGATATTTCTGTATAAACGATTCAGATTTCCCTACATTGAGGCAAAGGAACTCTTCACTCGCATTTGCTACTTCCATTGCTTCACCGGTAAACCTTCTTTTGAGTTCACTGATCAAAATATCAAATATTGGGTAATAAAGGTCACAACGGTACTGTACCTTGCTGTTCACTTCACTGTTATCACTCAAACTCTCTGTATCGACTCCTCTTGACTGTCCAACAGTAGATATGACAAAATATTCATTAAGAGTTTTTGAAATAACTCGTCGATGTTTGGGCGCAATATGTGAACTTGAAGTCGAATGACTTTCTTTTTCCAAGGAACTAGATGTTGTGGTAGTCTCATTGGATTGTGTTGTGATGCAAATATTTTCAGGGAATAAATGTAGTTCGTGAATCCTTGAAAACTCCATTACTTCATTCCACTTTTTCTCCCAGGCGTTTTCACTTCTTTTTGACTCGAGCTTCTTAATAATAATTGCTCCTGCTGCTTTCGCACATCTTGCTATGCAAGAGTCCTCCTTCTGAAGTGCTTTGCTGAGGATATTTATATCAGTTAAACACTCCAATAAAAATATTAAACATACTACAAAGTCCATGGATGTAATTGAAGCCAGTAATCCATGGATGTAATTTGGTGGCCTTAGGAGACTTCGAATTCCTTAGATCATTAGCAATCTTTTTGAGGACGGCACGAATTGCATCAAAATTTCTGTTAACAGATTGGACAGCAGTAGCCCTACACGACCACCTAGTGTCACTTAATTTGTGGATCTCATGTGGGCCTGGGACTTTGATCTGTAGCTCCTCTTGCAGTATTTTGTATTCCGCATGCATATCAGGGTTAGAAAAAAAGTCATATAGTGACTGCATCACATTAAAGAAGAAACAACTGTAATTATTGCTTTCACAAGAGTTTATAAGAACCAAATTAACCTTATGTGCTAAACAGTGCACATACATGGCGAGAGAATGGGTATCCCTGATGATTTTCTGTAGCCCATTCTTTACTCCGGACATTACACTCGCGCCATCATGTTATTGACCTATTAAAGTAGCTGTTATACCTACTTCCTTGAGGTAGTTCAAAATAATGTTTGCTAAGGACTCAGCACTACGATCTAGAGAAACATCCTTCATTGTTGGCAATCTTTCTTTAATTCCTGATTCAAACAAATATCTTGTATAAGTACACAATTGTTGAACTCTGAGTGACTTTGCTTCATCGACCATTAAGGCATAAAATCCAGATTCGTTTATTTTATTCACTATTGTACTAAAAACCTCTTCAGTAACAATTTCGAAAATTTCGTTTTGAAAGTCATGACTTGTTAAATTGAAGTATCGTTCATGTTTTCCTTTGAATTTAGCATCATATTTTGAGTATAATTCACATAACTCTAAATAACTCCCCTTGTTGCCTGACGTTTCTTTTTCATCGTGTCCACGAAAAGGCATTCCTTGTTTGGCCAAAAATAACAAAAGATCCAAAATTTGCTTAAAATATTCACGATTTTCAGAAATGAGATTCTCAAGCTCTTTATGAGATGATGCTATTTCCAAAGCAATTGTATCCTTTGGCTTTTTATAGTTATGCCACTTCGCCATGGAAAATAAGTGACTTTCACTGGACGCATGATTTTCTAATGTTTCCCCTATCTTCTTCCAGTTACTTATGCCTTTTTCAGTTGCAGATACTTCTTTATTGTTAGAAGAAAATATCCTGCAAGCGTAACAAAAAACAGCATCTTTCTTTATACTGTATTCTAGCCATTCAAATTTCTTAAAATAAAATGGTTTAAATGCTCGTTTTGAATTTTTAATGTCTGAAAGTGGATATGTAGTCAAAATTGGGCGCGATTGACCCGTCTCTATATTACCAAGGTCCAATTTTTTTGAGTAGGCTCCTTGATCATAAGAAGAAGTAACTGAATCAGTTTGTTTACTTACGTCATGGAAAGACTTTGAATAGCCTGGGGAAGCTTTTATTAAACACTCAGATTCCGCTTCTTCATTGGTCTTAGACTTGGTCACTGGTTCTTTTATTTAAAAAAAGTTCTAATGTCTGTTGTTTTTTACTCATTTTGTTTAAACTGTATAAACATGATTCCATAGATAAATAAAACAGAAAAATGATAATACTGTAATTAATTAACATATAAACACCACTCATCTCATCTTAAATAACACAAACAAAAACACTTATTTTAATACATGAAGCACGAAAGCGGGAACAGAGCACGAAACACTAGCTGACAACTGCTGACTGACTGGGCTGGGCAGACCGTCGGCCGCGCTAAACACGACTCAATTCAGTTAGCCGCGCCAATTTGTAGACGGTAGGTAGTCGAAGTCAACCCGTAATTGTATTGTATAAGTGGGATGCTAATACTCGCACTGATCTTCATTTTGGATTAATGGCATTCTAATTTATTATTGTTATTAGTATATACGAGATAGTCAACATGCATTTAAGTTCATCGTTCATTTAATAACTTTTATATAAAATTATATTCCTTATAAATAAAAATTAAAATTCACAAGAAGGTTGGGGGAGCATTGCCCCCCCATAACTCCGCCCATGCTTATAAAGTATCTCGTCGTGCTATTAATCACTCCATCACACACGACTAACGAATTTTATTTGAAATTGCTTGGTTATATGCTGAAGATCATCTCATTAGCTAAAATTTTGTTGCTTGAAGTTTGCTTCTGACCAAAAAATTAAAAAAATCCTCGCTTAGTAACTTTTTAATGTCAAGATGTAATAATTTTTAATTATTTTCTGTTGTTAAAATTCGAATTACAATTTAAATAATATTATATTTATATGGTCAGATTCTGCATTTAATGCAGATTCCGAATCTATAAGTATAATTGCACTTACCCTATACAGTCGGCCAGGTGCGCATTAACAACTGTGCACGGCTTGAGAAACTGACTCATCTGCGTTGGGTCCATCATGGTGGTGGAGGAAGGCTGCCGAAAAGGCGCGCTTTTTATCCGTCAATTCCTATCTACCCTAGTGATGGGATTACCTGCTCTTTTAGCTGAGCAGTGATAACCGCTCCCACTCACTTGCCAGACTGTGATTTTAACCTGTGATTAAGAGTGATTCCGCTCTTTCAGCTCTAACCGTGATTTCGGCGATTCCGCTCTTTCAATTCTAACCGTGATTCCATGTCCCTGAATAGAACAACAAATTACGGATTGGGCCTATGCTATGGGTGGTTTGCAGTTATTGTTAGTTATTACAAGTGATTGATGAACGGAGTAGAATAAAACATAGATGTGCTGAATAGTTAAGTTGTTATTTGGCATGAAATATTGAACATGTACCTAAACTTTTGTACAGATAATCTAAATCTACGCAGAATATACAAAAAGCAAATATATTTTTAAGTTAGATAGAATTTACCACACAAGCATTGTAGACAAGTACATTTTACAGCATACTAAATTTATTGATTATTATTGGTAATAGGCTATACACAATTATAAACTGAAGAAATATACGTTAGACATATATTTTATCAAATTGATATATTGGCAAATAAATAAAAACAGGTAGTTTACTTTTAAATTATAGTTTGTTATTGTTTACAATAGAATTTTTTATTGCTTATCTATTAAACACATCTTGATAGAATATCAGTTTGATAGAACTGTTAATTAATATAACATTAATTAATTATAAGCATTAGTCTCAAAATAAATCAAAAGCAAGAAAGACGGCAAGAAAGCAAACTAATTCACCGCTCAGTCGTTCTCGTTCAGTCAGTAGTACAGTTAAGAACAGTCACATAGGCAGTTCACTTGAGAAGAGCCGGAGTGGGTGAGCTGATGACGTAGTAAATCACTGTACTGAGCGGTTTGGTTTGGACCCGTGATCACAGGTCGACCTGTGATTCTAAAATCATGGTGATCAAATTAGAGATGGGAAGTTCGGTTCTTTTTAGTGATCCGGATCATTCGGTTCAGGTCAGTAAGTTGACCCGTTCAAATGACCCATTCACGGGATCCGTTTAATTGTACGGTTACTGACAAGCGAACTCGGACATGTAGACTAAACTTTGTTATTGTGCCATTGTGCACTTCATTTTAACTTAAAAATATTTTAAATACTTTAGCAATTTTAAATAATATATAAATTATTAATAAATAAAGGAAAGGTATAATTAAAATTAAGGAAAATACATTTGTTTAATTGACTGAGTCCTGATGATGCAAACTTTGTTTGTGAAAGGCCTCGACTAATAAATTTATCATATTTTATTGGAATGTTTGAGTTTTTATATAATAGTTTTACTTTATAATAATTCTCCAATAAGTGAGTTCAAGAAAAATGAAGAACATTTGTTTAAGTTTGAACAATGTTTAATGGTACATAATTTTGTAAGTAAATAAATCTGCATACAAATAAATGTAAAGTAACGTATCAAAATATCATGAGTACCGGTAGTTAAATTATTTACAAATTATGGTTTAAAAACAAAATCTTGTTTACTTTCACTTTGATACTCAATATTATTATTGCATGATAAAATAATAATACTTACCAAATTTATAAAATTCAGCAGTAGCAACTGTATAACTCTCCTCAGAAATCTTCAGGAATGTCAAGTAACAAGAAAGAAACAGTCAAGTTAGGCGAGAGCCATTCATCTAAACAGAATTATTCTGAAAAACATGTCAGTAGTACATTTTGCCGTGAAATAGACTCACTTTGACCTTTGGACTTTCAAGATGGCGGCGGTCACGTGACTTTTCCAAGATGGCGGCGCCCATTTCCCGCCAAATTTTCTAACCTCACTTTTCCTAACCTCAAATTTCCCGCCAAATTTCCCACGCTTTTCCCGGAATTCCCCAAAATTCCCGATTTTCCCCCAAATTCCCAAATTTCCCTCCAAATTCCCACATCATACTATATGAAATACACTGTTAACCTTGTTATACTATATAAAATTCATTGTTAACCTAACTTTTTCCGTGTTATACTATATAAAATGCACTGTTAACCTTGTTATACTATATAAGATACACTATATAAAATACAGTCTTAACCTAACTTTTTCCATGTTATACTATATAAAATTCACTTTTTTTGTCCAATATGGCATCTTTTTCCATATTATACTATATAAAATTCACTTTTTTGTCCAATATGGCGTCTTTTTCCATGTTATACTATATAAAATGCACTTTTTTGTCCAATATGGCGTCTTTTTCCATATTATACTATATAAAATGCACTTTTTTGTCCAATATGGCGTCTTTTTCCATGTTATACTATATAAAATGCACTTTTTTTGTCCAATATGACGTCTTTTTCCATGTTAGACTATATAAAACGAACTTTTTTGTCCAATATGACGTCTTTCCCTCTTCAAAATTCCCTCCCAAAATTCCTAATCCAATATGGCGACCTTTCCCTTCGGGTACTTCCGGCGACCGTCAGCTACCTTCGTACACGTCGTCTGCTGGTCGGGCGCGCATGCTCATGGACTTGCTACTCTACTCATATATACACTATAACAAATTAATATTTCATACACTATAATAAAATTAATATTTCATATACTCAATGTGCTCGACCCGATCGTAGCGCACCTGGTGGCAAAACTTAGCGCATCCTTTCGGAACATGGCGCCTTCGGAAGGGAAGTCCCCGGTGGTAATTCCCCTTCTCAAATTCGGTCTTTATACTATATAAAATACACTATTAACCTTTCTCATACTATATAAAATGCTAAAGATGGCGGTCATTTACATATGTACTATATAAAATGCTTTCGTGTACTTCCGGCAACCATCGGCTACCTTCGTACACGTCGTCTGCTGGTCTGACGCACACCCAAATGCCACGCTCTGATTGGTTACCTCCCTACTTTACAAGTAATCTTTCTCACACGTACTGTTAGACTACTTATTTAATTTAATTTTTTCTCAACTTTTTAATAAATACACTGTTAATATACGCTCTTACCTTCGGACACTCATCCAAGGCTTCCTACACTGTTACCTATACTTATCTATCGAATCACAGATCATCCTCAAGCCCCTACTTAACACTCTAGGCAACCTGCAATACACGTTTTAATTAAAAATCAAGGGACAGCTATTATTTATATTAATTATTTACTTCTTTTTTTATTTTTATTTAATTGTTACATACGAGACCAACTGGTGTACGGTGACCGGGCTTTATCGCTGTTATCACATCACTTGACCTCAAAGGTCAACCCGTGGCTGTTATCACATCCCACAAGCATTGTTTTACATCCCGTATGAACGATGTACGAGTCTTTGTTACTAACTAGATGAACGAGTGTAGTCTTTGTTACTAACTAAGGCTGCTGGACCCTTTGATATATGATCTATTAACAACACAGTAGTCAGGGAATCTATGACATGGAACCCAAACCCCTTAAAATTTAGTTAAAATGTCCATAAATAGGGTTATTTGTGTACAAAATATGTTATAATTCCCTAAAAGCAATAAAATGCAGTGTCATAACAACGATATTTGTCCTAAACATTAAAAATTCCTTTAAAATACTCTTATAGAACCCCAGTTTGAGCTCAAAACAACGTACAAAACTGATGTAACACTTGTAAATTAATTGTTTAACCTACATAGCTATTTAGTTGACTCCAAACAGTTGGCAAAGTGTAAGTAGCCAATAGGAATAAATTCTCTATAATGTTCACATTTTAAGCTTGATTTTAACAAAACCTGATGCTATTGATTCTTTGCACATTAAACAAATAAACGAATAGTTAGTTGAAATGTGTCTATTGTAGAAACTTTGGTATTAACAGTAAGAAAGTTTGGTTTCTTTTGACTATAATATACTCGATCAGAAAATGTATATACACCACTCCCAAAGACCGAAACACATGGAGAACCTAGAACACACAACATTCTTGATAGATCACCTTCCTATTCATCACATAAGACCCTTGATTATCCATCACCTATCCCTAAGACATCTGACTGACCAACTACCCACCCAATATTCTAGACTAAACACACTCTACATACAAGACCTTTGATTGACCATCTACCTACCCTACACACACAGTACTCTCGATAGACCACTCACCTCCCCATCACATAAGACATCTGACTAACCATCTACCCACCTAATATACTAGACTAACCACACTCTACACATAGTCCTCTTGACAGACCACACACCCCTCTCGACACATAATACATTTGACCACCTACCCACCTAATATACTAGACTAACCACACTCTACATACAAGACTTTTGATTGACCATCTACCCACTCAACACACACAGACCCTCGATAGGCCACCCACCTCCCCAACACATAAGACATCTGACTGACCATCTACCCACCTAATATACTAGACTAACCACACCTTACATACAAGACCTTTGATTGACCATCTACCTACCCAACACACACAGTACCCTCGATAGGCCACACACCTTCCCAACACATAACACATCCGACTGACCATCTACCCACCTAATATACTAGACTAAACACACCTTAAATACAAGACCTTTGATTGACCACCTACCTACCCAACACACACAGTACCCTCGATAGGCCACCCACCTTCCCAACACATAAGACATCTGACTGACCACCTACCTACTTAATAAACTAGACTAACCACACTCTACATACAAGACTTTTGATTGACCACTCACCTACTAAACACACAGACGTTTGATTAAACACCCACATACTCAACACAGAGTCATGTTGATAGACCAACCCACCTTCCCCAAACATAAAACCTTTGATAGACCAACCACACACTCTACAGACATAACTTAAAATACCATCACACTACCAAAAAGGCAGTCTCTTTATAGACCCCCATCTACTCAATACATGAGACACTTGGTTAACCACTCGCCTACCCAACACATAGTCCTCTTGATAGACCACTCACCCCTCCCGACACATAATACATTTGACAGACCACTTACTTAACATACAAGACTGACCATACACTCTACATCGAAGACGTTTGATTATCCACTCACCTACTCAATACATACAAAACACTTGTTTGATCACAACAATTTAACAAACACAACTGACGATTGACATTCCACATTCCCAAAGCATCATACTACAATGAAAATAGTCCTATTGACATACCCCTACCTACCAAACATACGTACCACACAACATAAAATCATGACAACAGTCCACCCACCTACTCAACACACAACACCTCTGATAGATAATCCACCTAAAAATTACATAAAACCTTACAGTGACACCCAAAATTCATGGATAACCTACCTACCAAACATACGAATTGACCACATTACCAAAGCATATGAAGAACCACCTACCAAACATACGTACCACACACCATAAAATCATGACTTAACAGTCCACCCACCTACTCAACACACAACACCTCTGATAGATAATCCTCCTAAACATTACATAAAACCTTACAGTGACACCCAAAATTCATGGATAACCTACCTACCAAACATACGAATTGACCACATTACCAAAGCATATGAAGGACCACCTACCAAACATACGTACCACACACCATAAAATCATGACTTAACAGTCCACCCACCTACTCAACACACAACACCTCTGATAGATAATCCACCTAAACATTACATAAAACCTATGATTGACACTCAACATTCATGGATGACCACCTACCATACATACGTACACCATAAAACCATGACTTACAGTCCACACACCTACTCAAAACACAACACCTCTGATAGATAATCCTCCTAAACATTACATAAAACCTTACATTGACACCCAACATTCATGGATAACCTACCTACCAAACATACGAATAGACCACATTACCAAAGCATATGAAGGACCAATCACAAACATACGTACCACACACCATAAAATCATGACTTAACAGTCCACCCACCTACTCAACACACAACACCTCTGATAGATAATCCACCTAACCACTACATAAAACCTATGATTGACACTCAACATTCATGGATGACCACCTACCATACATACGTACACCATAAAACCACGACTTAACAGTCCACACACCTACTCAAAACACAACACCTTTGATAGATAATCCACCTAAACATTACATAAAACCTTACATTGACACCCAACATTCATGGATGACCTACCTACCATACATACGTACACCATAAAACCATGACTTAACAGTCCACACACCTACTCAAAACACAACACCTCTGATAGATAATCCACCTAACCACTACATAAAACCTATGATTGACACTCAACATTCATGGATGACCACCTACCATACATACGTACACCATAAAACCATGACTTACAGTCCACACGCCTACTCAAAACACAACACCTCTGATAGATAATCCACCTAACCACTACATAAAACCTATGATTGACACTCAACATTCATGGATGACCACCAACCATACATACGTACACCATAAAACCATGACTTACAGTCCACACGCCTACTCAAAACACAACACCTCTGATAGATAATCCACCTAACCACTACATAAAACCTATGATTGACACTCAACATTCATGGATGACCATCAACCATACATACGTACACCATAAAACCATGACTTAACAGTCCACATGCCTACTCAAAACACAACACCTCTGATAGATAATCCACCTAACCACTACATAAAACCTATGATTGACACTCAACATTCATGGATGACCATCAACCATACATACGTACACCATAAAACCATGACTTAACAGTCCACACGCCTACTCAAAACACAACACCTCTGATAGATAATCCACCTAACCACTACATAAAACCTTTGATTGATACTCAACATTCATGGATGACCTACCTACCAAACATACGAATTGACCACATTCTCAAAGCATAAGAAGGACCACCTACCACACATACATACCACACACCATAAAATCATAACTTAACAGTCCACCCGCCTACTCAAAACACAACACCTCTGATAGATAATCCACCTAAACATTACATAAAACCTTACATTGACACCCAACATTCATGGATGACCTACCTACCAAACATACGAATTGACCACATTACCAAAGCATATGAAGGACCACCTACCACACATACATACCACACACCATAAAATCATAACTTAACAGTCCACCCGCCTACTCAAAACACAACACCTCTGATAGATAATCCACCTAAACATTACATAAAACCTTACATTGACACCCAACATTCATGGATGACCTACCTACCAAACATACGAATTGACTACATTACCAAAGCATATGAAGGACCACCTACCATACATACGTACCACACACCATAAAATCATGACTTAACAGTCCACCCGCCTACCTCTGCACACACAATTCCTTATGACACACCCTAAACATACCACTCATCCTACAGACAAAACTCCTAGAGAACTACCCATCCACCATAAAAACAGTATTGCTTCATTTAATCATGTTTTAAAATAACATTATTACACTGTAAGATAGGTTTAATACAGCTAAAGACCTAAAGTGTTACCTAAAATTCTGTTTTATATGAGAGCCGTTGGTGGAAAACATCCAAACTAAACATAGAAAATAGGAATCAGCTAGTAGTTTCATAGAAATTCTGCTATACAACTAAAAAAATATGAGAAAAAATTAGGTTTAAAAACAATGAACACAGAAAAAATTAGGTTTAAAAACAATGAACACAGAAAAAATTAGGTTTAAAAACAATGAACACAGAAAAAATTAGGTTTAAAAACAATGAGAACAGAAAAAATTAGATTAAAAAAATGAACATAGAAAAAGTTAGGTTAAAAAAATGAACACAGAAAAAGTTAGGTTAAAAAAAGAACACAGAAAAAGTTAGGTTAAAAAAAAAAATAAACATAGAAAAAGTTAGGTTAGCAAACATCAGAAAAGTTCAGTTAAAATTAACAAAACTCATAAAATGGGACATTTTTTGACTTTTGTTAATTTTAACAACTTTTCGGAAAAGTAAGGATAGCAATCAACCTTTCGGTTGTTTGCTAGACTTACTTTTCTGATGTTTGCTAACCTAACTTTTTCTATGTTTATTTTTTTTTTTTAACCTAACTTTTTCTGTGTTCTTTTTTTAACCTAACTTTTTCTGTGTTCATTTTTTTAACCTAACTTTTTCTATGTTCATTTTTTTAATCTAATTTTTTCTGTTCTCATTGTTTTTAAACCTAATTTTTTCTGTGTTCATTGTTTTTAAACCTAATTTTTTCTGTGTTCATTGTTTTTAAACCTAATTTTTTCTGTGTTCATTGTTTTTAAACCTAATTTTTTCTCATATTTTTTTAGTTGTATAGCAGAATTTCTATGAAACTACTAGCTGATTCCTATTTTCTATGTTTAGTTTGGATGTTTTCCACCAACGGCTCTCATATAAAACAGAATTTTAGGTAACACTTTAGGTCTTTAGCTGTATTAAACCTATCTTACAGTGTAATAATGTTATTTTAAAACATGATTAAATGAAGCAATACTGTTTTTATGGTGGATGGGTAGTTCTCTAGGAGTTTTGTCTGTAGGATGAGTGGTATGTTTAGGGTGTGTCATAAGGAATTGTGTGTGCAGAGGTAGGCGGGTGGACTGTTAAGTCATGATTTTATGGTGTGTGGTACGTATGTATGGTAGGTGGTCCTTCATATGCTTTGGTAATGTAGTCAATTCGTATGTTTGGTAGGTAGGTCATCCATGAATGTTGGGTGTCAATGTAAGGTTTTATGTAATGTTTAGGTGGATTATCTATCAGAGGTGTTGTGTTTTGAGTAGGCGGGTGGACTGTTAAGTTATGATTTTATGGTGTGTGGTATGTATGTGTGGTAGGTGGTCCTTCATATGCTTTGGTAATGTGGTCAATTCGTATGTTTGGTAGGTAGGTCATCCATGAATGTTGGGTGTCAATGTAAGGTTTTATGTAATGTTTAGGTGGATTATCTATCAGAGGTGTTGTGTTTTGAGTAGGCGGGTGGACTGTTAAGTTATGATTTTATGGTGTGTGGTATGTATGTGTGGTAGGTGGTCCTTCTTATGCTTTGAGAATGTGGTCAATTCGTATGTTTGGTAGGTAGGTCATCCATGAATGTTGAGTATCAATCAAAGGTTTTATGTAGTGGTTAGGTGGATTATCTATCAGAGGTGTTGTGTTTTGAGTAGGCGTGTGGACTGTTAAGTCATGGTTTTATGGTGTACGTATGTATGGTTGATGGTCATCCATGAATGTTGAGTGTCAATCATAGGTTTTATGTAGTGGTTAGGTGGATTATCTATCAGAGGTGTTGTGTTTTGAGTAGGCATGTGGACTGTTAAGTCATGGTTTTATGGTGTACGTATGTATGGTTGATGGTCATCCATGAATGTTGAGTGTCAATCATAGGTTTTATGTAGTGGTTAGGTGGATTATCTATCAGAGGTGTTGTGTTTTGAGTAGGCGTGTGGACTGTAAGTCATGGTTTTATGGTGTACGTATGTATGGTTGGTGGTCATCCATGAATGTTGAGTGTCAATCATAGGTTTTATGTAGTGGTTAGGTGGATTATCTATCAGAGGTGTTGTGTTTTGAGTAGGCGTGTGGACTGTAAGTCATGGTTTTATGGTGTACGTATGTATGGTAGGTGGTCATCCATGAATGTTGAGTGTCAATCATAGGTTTTATGTAGTGGTTAGGTGGATTATCTATCAGAGGTGTTGTGTTTTGAGTAGGTGTGTGGACTGTTAAGTCATGGTTTTATGGTGTACGTATGTATGGTAGGTAGGTCATCCATGAATGTTGGGTGTCAATGTAAGGTTTTATGTAATGTTTAGGTGGATTATCTATCAAAGGTGTTGTGTTTTGAGTAGGTGTGTGGACTGTTAAGTCGTGGTTTTATGGTGTACGTATGTATGGTAGGTGGTCATCCATGAATGTTGAGTGTCAATCATAGGTTTTATGTAGTGGTTAGGTGGATTATCTATCAGAGGTGTTGTGTGTTGAGTAGGTGGGTGGACTGTTAAGTCATGATTTTATGGTGTGTGGTACGTATGTTTGTGATTGGTCCTTCATATGCTTTGGTAATGTGGTCTATTCGTATGTTTGGTAGGTAGGTTATCCATGAATGTTGGGTGTCAATGTAAGGTTTTATGTAATGTTTAGGTGGATTATCTATCAGAGGTGTTGTGTTTTGAGTAGGCGTGTGGACTGTAAGTCATGGTTTTATGGTGTACGTATGTATGGTAGGTGGTCATCCATGAATGTTGAGTGTCAATCATAGGTTTTATGTAATGTTTAGGTGGATTATCTATCAGAGGTGTTGTGTGTTGAGTAGGTGGGTGGACTGTTAAGTCATGATTTTATGGTGTGTGGTACGTATGTTTGGTAGGTGGTCCTTCATATGCTTTGGTAATGTGGTCAATTCGTATGTTTGGTAGGTAGGTTATCCATGAATTTTGGGTGTCACTGTAAGGTTTTATGTAATGTTTAGGAGGATTATCTATCAGAGGTGTTGTGTGTTGAGTAGGTGGGTGGACTGTTAAGTCATGATTTTATGGTGTGTGGTACGTATGTTTGGTAGGTGGTTCTTCATATGCTTTGGTAATGTGGTCAATTCGTATGTTTGGTAGGTAGGTTATCCATGAATTTTGGGTGTCACTGTAAGGTTTTATGTAATTTTTAGGTGGATTATCTATCAGAGGTGTTGTGTGTTGAGTAGGTGGGTGGACTGTTGTCATGATTTTATGTTGTGTGGTACGTATGTTTGGTAGGTAGGGGTATGTCAATAGGACTATTTTCATTGTAGTATGATGCTTTGGGAATGTGGAATGTCAATCGTCAGTTGTGTTTGTTAAATTGTTGTGATCAAACAAGTGTTTTGTATGTATTGAGTAGGTGAGTGGATAATCAAACGTCTTCGATGTAGAGTGTATGGTCAGTCTTGTATGTTAAGTAAGTGGTCTGTCAAATGTATTATGTGTCGGGAGGGGTGAGTGGTCTATCAAGAGGACTATGTGTTGGGTAGGCGAGTGGTTAACCAAGTGTCTCATGTATTGAGTAGATGGGGGTCTATAAAGAGACTGCCTTTTTGGTAGTGTGATGGTATTTTAAGTTATGTCTGTAGAGTGTGTGGTTGGTCTATCAAAGGTTTTATGTTTGGGGAAGGTGGGTTGGTCTATCAACATGACTCTGTGTTGAGTATGTGGGTGTTTAATCAAACGTCTGTGTGTTTAGTAGGTGAGTGGTCAATCAAAAGTCTTGTATGTAGAGTGTGGTTAGTCTAGTTTATTAAGTAGGTAGGTGGTCAGTCAGATGTCTTATGTGTTGGGAAGGTGGGTGGCCTATCGAGGGTACTGTGTGTGTTGGGTAGGTAGGTGGTCAATCAAAGGTCTTGTATTTAAGGTGTGTTTAGTCTAGTATATTAGGTGGGTAGATGGTCAGTCGGATGTGTTATGTGTTGGGAAGGTGTGTGGCCTATCGAGGGTACTGTGTGTGTTGGGTAGGTAGATGGTCAATCAAAGGTCTTGTATGTAAGGTGTGGTTAGTCTAGTATATTAGGTGGGTAGATGGTCAGTCAGATGTCTTATGTGTTGGGGAGGTGGGTGGCCTATCGAGGGTCTGTGTGTGTTGAGTGGGTAGATGGTCAATCAAAAGTCTTGTATGTAGAGTGTGGTTAGTCTAGTATATTAGGTGGGTAGGTGGTCAAATGTATTATGTGTCGAGAGGGGTGTGTGGTCTGTCAAGAGGACTATGTGTAGAGTGTGGTTAGTCTAGTATATTAGGTGGGTAGATGGTTAGTCAGATGTCTTATGTGATGGGGAGGTGAGTGGTCTATCGAGAGTACTGTGTGTGTAGGGTAGGTAGATGGTCAATCAAAGGTCTTGTATGTAGAGTGTGTTTAGTCTAGAATATTGGGTGGGTAGTTGGTCAGTCAGATGTCTTAGGGATAGGTGATGGATAATCAAGGGTCTTATGTGATGAATAGGAAGGTGATCTATCAAGAATGTTGTGTGTTCTAGGTTCTCCATGTGTTTCGGTCTTTGGGAGTGGTGTATATACATTTTCTGATCGAGTATATTATAGTCAAAAGAAACCAAACTTTCTTACTGTTAATACCAAAGTTTCTACAATAGACACATTTCAACTAACTATTCGTTTATTTGTTTAATGTGCAAAGAATCAATAGCATCAGGTTTTGTTAAAATCAAGCTTAAAATGTGAACATTATAGAGAATTTATTCCTATTGGCTACTTACACTTTGCCAACTGTTTGGAGTCAACTAAATAGCTATGTAGGTTAAACAATTAATTTACAAGTGTTACATCAGTTTTGTACGTTGTTTTGAGCTCAAACTGGGGTTCTATAAGAGTATTTTAAAGGAATTTTTAATGTTTAGGACAAATATCGTTGTTATGACACTGCATTTTATTGCTTTTAGGGAATTATAACATATTTTGTACACAAATAACCCTATTTATGGACATTTTAACTAAATTTTAAGGGGTTTGGGTTCCATGTCATAGATTCCCTGACTACTGTGTTGTTAATAGATCATATATCAAAGGGTCCAGCAGCCTTAGTTAGTAACAAAGACTACACTCGTTCATCTAGTTAGTAACAAAGACTCGTACATCGTTCATACGGGATGTAAAACAATGCTTGTGGGATGTGATAACAGCCACGGGTTGACCTTTGAGGTCAAGTGATGTGATAACAGCGATAAAGCCCGGTCACCGTACACCAGTTGGTCTCGTATGTAACAATTAAATAAAAATAAAAAAAGAAGTAAATAATTAATATAAATAATAGCTGTCCCTTGATTTTTAATTAAAACGTGTATTGCAGGTTGCCTAGAGTGTTAAGTAGGGGCTTGAGGATGATCTGTGATTCGATAGATAAGTATAGGTAACAGTGTAGGAAGCCTTGGATGAGTGTCCGAAGGTAAGAGCGTATATTAACAGTGTATTTATTAAAAAGTTGAGAAAAAATTAAATTAAATAAGTAGTCTAACAGTACGTGTGAGAAAGATTACTTGTAAAGTAGGGAGGTAACCAATCAGAGCGTGGCATTTGGGTGTGCGTCAGACCAGCAGACGACGTGTACGAAGGTAGCCGATGGTTGCCGGAAGTACACGAAAGCATTTTATATAGTACATATGTAAATGACCGCCATCTTTAGCATTTTATATAGTATGAGAAAGGTTAATAGTGTATTTTATATAGTATAAAGACCGAATTTGAGAAGGGGAATTACCACCGGGGACTTCCCTTCCGAAGGCGCCATGTTCCGAAAGGATGCGCTAAGTTTTGCCACCAGGTGCGCTACGATCGGGTCGAGCACATTGAGTATATGAAATATTAATTTTATTATAGTGTATGAAATATTAATTTGTTATAGTGTATATATGAGTAGAGTAGCAAGTCCATGAGCATGCGTGCCCGACCAGCAGACGACGTGTACGAAGGTAGCCGACGGTCGCCGGAAGTACCCGAAGGGAAAGGTCGCCATATTGGATTAGGAATTTTGGGAGGGAATTTTGAAGAGGGAAAGACGTCATATTGGACAAAAAAGTTCGTTTTATATAGTCTAACATGGAAAAAGACGTCATATTGGACAAAAAAAGTGCATTTTATATAGTATAACATGGAAAAAGACGCCATATTGGACAAAAAAGTGCATTTTATATAGTATAATATGGAAAAAGACGCCATATTGGACAAAAAAGTGCATTTTATATAGTATAACATGGAAAAAGACGCCATATTGGACAAAAAAGTGAATTTTATATAGTATAATATGGAAAAAGATGCCATATTGGACAAAAAAAGTGAATTTTATATAGTATAACATGGAAAAAGTTAGGTTAAGACTGTATTTTATATAGTGTATCTTATATAGTATAACAAGGTTAACAGTGCATTTTATATAGTATAACACGGAAAAAGTTAGGTTAACAATGAATTTTATATAGTATAACAAGGTTAACAGTGTATTTCATATAGTATGATGTGGGAATTTGGAGGGAAATTTGGGAATTTGGGGGAAAATCGGGAATTTTGGGGAATTCCGGGAAAAGCGTGGGAAATTTGGCGGGAAATTTGAGGTTAGGAAAAGTGAGGTTAGAAAATTTGGCGGGAAATGGGCGCCGCCATCTTGGAAAAGTCACGTGACCGCCGCCATCTTGAAAGTCCAAAGGTCAAAGTGAGTCTATTTCACGGCAAAATGTACTACTCATGTCACAACCTGAAAGATCTGATTGAACGAAATGAACGAGAACCGAGACCCGTTTATCTACGCCGGTGATATAATTTGGTAGCAATTCGTTCAAATTCTCTGTCTAGTTCTTTAGGTTCACAATCGTTCGTTCGGGTCTCGGTCACGGGTTTCGGTCAACGGGTCCGGGTCAGTCGTTCGGTCTCGAAACATATTGGTTGGATCATCTATCGGTGTCGGTCGATACGGGTCCCGCTCGAACGGGTCTTTTTGAGCATTGTGATCCGGATCTCTCGTTCACTAAGATGATCCGGGTCAAATGAACGGGTCGTGACCGAACGACACATCTCTAGATCAAATCAGAGGTCGTGATTTCTGGCCCATCACTAATCCACCCAGTATTCCAGTTGAATTATTTACTTCAATGGGCATACCTCTCCTAAATGTCATAAAGATTTACATACATAGTGTTAAGCAAGTGCATAAACTCATAGGCTAATTTGACGTATAGAAATAAATATTTATTTTAATTTATTTAGAATAAACATCAGTAAGCCATTTGTAACAATTACCCATGAATCGAGGGAATTAAAACTGAACCATGAAACTTTTGATTAAATAACTAGGGAAAACCGAAAACCCTCAAGTGAGGTTGTCAATGCTGAGCTAAACTGATAACAGATTACCAGAACGTCCAATCAAACGCCAGTTCAGACCCTTTATTAGCCTAGGACAGTTTCTGTCTTATATTTATAATATTTTTGACAATGATAATCTTTAGATCAGTCTGAAACTAGTTCCAAGTGTTTATGTTCAAAGTTTTTGTGCTCTTCATAAATTTATTGGTAACTTTTCAGTGTTGTGGTAAGAATTTTTCTCCTTGATAATTTATATCTGCTAAACTAATTTCGGCAGAATTGTTGTATTAGGTTACGTTATTGTTATTAACTTATCCCTACCCTGGCAGTTACAATTTAAGAAAGGTAAATTATTCACCTTCCAGACGACTACAACTAAGAAATTGTAAAATAGTCTTATATTGACAGCAGAGATCTTACAATTTTTATCAAAAAATATAAATTTATTCTATAACAGATAACAAACAATAGTGCAGTTTTCACTCACCTCAAACAAATTAAAGTTTACTGTCTCAAAGTGGTTAAAATGTTAATAGATTAGCAGGAGAGTTCCATTTCATCATGTAGAAAACTACTTTTTCTGTGGATAAACGAAAAACTCTACAATCTTATCATTCCTTCACAAAAGTATTAGATTTTGGTTAAATTAGGGTGACTGGCCTCCAGTACTGACAGTGAAAATATGTGATTTTTTTTGTGGTTAGTAGTTGCTGATCAACTTATGATTGTGTAATGGCCGCTAATCGTTGTTTGTAATGACAGTAGTCTTTCCGTTATCTTTGGAGAAATAATTGTCATAGATTATAACACTTTTCAAATATGTATTCACGATAAAAAAAAATTAAATTTGAAAATTAATTGAAATAATATAAATACAGTAGACCTTTACGAATCTGAACTAATTTTGGAAACAGCCTTTTCGGAGTCTTTAATGTTTGGATACGGTAATCCAAAAAAGTTACTTTAACTAATCGTTCAAGGCACTCCTACAACTCTCACCACCATTTAGCACTGTCATTATGTTTGCTGACAAATTAAGACGACATAGTGGGGCTAGGATGAGTCAATAAGTTGACCTTACGTTGCTGCACATGTCTCTCCCTCCCATCTCAGATTGATGGTACTAATCACGGTATCTAGAAATGAAGACAGTAGGTGTCACGTGCATATCCCCTGACACATACAGTAGTAATGGTTGTAACAGTGACAGCTGGTGAAACAACAAGTTTTAAATAAATACAAAAATACTTGTTCTAATTGTCGTAGTTACAATTCAAGCAGATTAGTGGTGGATGTCTTGCTTACTATTTAGCTGAGAGCTTTCATGTGAATGGTAGCTTTAGTTACCAGTAAATAATATGATAATCAACCCAGCTGATATCGCCTATCTAGTCTACTGCGCAGCCTCGCTATGGTACTGATTGTTTAATTAGTCTGTAATATCATAGACCTTCTATTATACCTTCTGTAGACCTTCTATTATATAGGTATAATAGAAGGTCTATGGTAATATGTAAATGTATTACTAACAATTATTACAATAATAAACATCAGCTGATATTAATAGATAGTCAACACTCGTTTAAGATAACTGATTGTGTAGAACAATGTTTTCATGAAAGAGCCCCCTCTTCACTCTTTGCCCTTGTCCAGCTGTCACAGGCCGCACGCTCAGACTATTTGTTCAATCATTACCTACCATCTGTACTAGTTACCGTGTTACCTATGCAGATATAAGTAGATAGAGCCATTGTTTTAATGTACTTGCTAACCCACTGTATAGTTCATAAGTTTTATTCACTGTATTCATGTTAAGTGTTCAATACTGTATTTAATGTATAGTTTAACCTTACTGTAGGCTAGTGTTTGATGTGTTAGTTACTTAATATTGAACTAAATGGTTGTTTGAATTTGATAAGTGTATATGCAGCTGGTCTTGCATTATAGTGTGGTACAACGTGAGTTAATTAAGCCTAAATTATATTATTTTCTGGTTACACTATATAAAAAAAAACATGTTTTCAAATTTTGTGTCATTCAATTTTTATTTATTTTGTTCCAGTTTCTGTTGGTTCGAACTTTCCGAAAGTTTGTATTGGTGGGGTGCATAAATGTGGGGTTTTACTTTGTGTCATAAATTCTTTTAACCCCCGAGTCGGCAGTTATTTTTTGCCCAACTGGCAGGTGATTTTCAGTCGATTTGCAAACTATTTTCTTAAATTAAAAAAATAATAATTATACAGTGTAAACCTACTAATGCTTGGTATCATTGTGATCACAAAATAATAGGCAATTATATAATTTACATAAATTGTATCAAATCAATTCTAAATTTTCCTTAGGTATTTTGAATTAACATGTTCACTGCGTTGTTATAATTTCTCGACCATTCATCCTGTATGTCACGTGATCTCGGGGTCTCGTTACATGTCATCAATTCAATGTGGGACGAGGACGAGATCCCGAGATCTCGCTGCGCAACAGAAGTTCTGCACACAATATCACGTCATCAATTGAAGATAGAGCACTCTAGGTTATTTTTTTAGAACTATCAAGTTTTACTGACATCATAAGTGCTATGCAGAGTGTGGATACAGTTTATAAGCACGAGGCCTCGAGATCTCATGTCGCATATAAGGAAAGTACTGTAATACATGATACTCTAGCTGAGAAATTGAGGTTATGTTGTTAATAAACAGACAACTCAGCAACCACGTGGAACAACTCTCCCACCTTTTCGAACAACAGCTGACAATCTGTTTGCTAATATTGACGTTTAGGCTACCATGTGCATCGACGAGGTCTGTAGGTCTCGTTCTGCATATAACTAATACATCATTATTCTGGAGTCTGGAGCGGCAAGTAAGCTATAGATCTCGTGTAAGATTTAGGTTACTATTAAATTCAGAAAGAAAAATGATTCGATTGAGTTCAACTTCTGCAACAATGTGTTAATTACAACGAACAATATCACAAATGCAAATAAGGAATTAAATGCAAATTTCATCACGTGTGAATGTAAGCCTATGACACTATATCCCGGGATCTCGTGACGTAGTGAATGTGCTAAAAAATTACTTAAAAAAAATTTAAATGAGTGGGGGTATATCCTAAAAACAATAATGCAATAATAAAACAAACAATTTAAGATAGCCAAAATATTCTAAATTTTATCTAGTTTTAGGAAATATACACATAATGGATGGTACCTATATAAATAAATATACTGTACTCCAAAACCTGCATACACTACAGAACAATGAAAATTTGTTACTATAAAAACAGTTGTAATGAAAAAGTTACTAGAAATGTTGTATAAACACTACAGAGTTGTAACATACACTACAATTTAGATAAAAACATGCTCTACATTTAGTTAATAACTTTTTTGTATGCTTATCGTGGTGTTCATAGGTGTGAGCTTATAATGAGTAGTTATAAATAAATAAGAACCTAACATAACCCTTGAATTGAACTTTTTTGTTAGCCTACACTTAGGTATCATTAAATTGAATAATAACTATAATTAAGTACCCTTATAATTTTTAAGGGAATACATCAAGAGATATTTCTTTCTAAACTTTGTTGCTGGAGCTTCTTAAGTATTTTACTTGTTATCTCTTAATTTTCTTACTATTGATAGTTATTTAAAACTGCTATTTTCTACCATATTATTAGCAACAAAGAAATGGTATGGACCCTCCAGTAGTAACATTTTCAAAGTTTACTACTTTATGTCTAAATGTATATAAACAAATATTTTCCCTCTAATTTAAATCCACTGTTCATAGATGCAAAATGAAAAGTCAACTATTCCTAGAAAACAATGTCTAGGATCTCGAACATCTGTAAAATTTGAAACAAATCTTAAAAATCTTTTCTTCTCGTACTACTGTGTTATTATTATTATTACAATAGATTAACAGAAAAACAATTGAAGACATTCATACATACTTTTTCTCAGCTGTAGTTTTGTTCAGCTTTTATGCGACCTTTAATTTGATGTAGGCCTACCAGAAGTCACTGTCTAATTTTTGAAATTGTTGGATTGTGAGCATTTTTTACATTCCAAGCAGAAAAATCTTGTAAGGGTAGGAAAAAATATATAGGGCAATGCATTTTTTGAAAGCTTGTGTCATGAAGTATCTAAAGTCCATATCTTTAAAATGGTAATAAAAACAAAAGGCGCTATGTTTAACCAAATTCAAGTGTTATTTTGAAACAGAGATAGCCTGACTCAAAAGTTTTCTCTTCACCAAAATGATTATGGTGCAAAGAATTTTTAAACTATGTATTATATTTACCGACATTTTATATTTAAATTATTGTGGTTCATACATGGGACTCTCTGTTTTAGGAACACTTCGTAACTTAAACCTTTTAATGCCAGATGAATTTTCAAAGTTGCTCTCTGGCAGTGCCAGAGTGTTTCTATCAGTTTGTACAGTCATTAAATAATTTATATCTCTGTTATTTACTATACAAAATTAATAATTTTTATACCTAATTATACATGCTATTTTTATTAAAAATAAATTTATGAGATAAAAAAAATTTGCTGTCTCTTTTCTTTCTTTGACCATCCTTATGACCATAAAAAAAAAGGTGGGCTCTATTCAATCACGTTACTTTGAAGACAATTTAGTTATTAACATTCTGTTGAAATTTCACAATAATTTGTTGCAAAAAAAATTATGGCTATTTTTATGTTCACAGAAAAAGCAAAAGCTGTGTTCTGACAGGTTTTGAAACATTTTGTATCAAAATATAACTAAATATCATACAAACATACCAAAATCATGGTTTTTATGTAAAAGTATGCATTAAGAAATGAGGAGATAATCCTTAATTGATAAACATTCTATTTTTGAATTTTTTAATGAATTTTGTTTGTGACGTCCTGTTATTAACACTTTAGCCATATTTTTTTGGACGTCTGGATAACAGGATGTTGGCACTAAAAGGGTTAAAAAAGTTTGCAAATTATTAAACAAATTCTTTCTGTAATTTAGTGGAAAATATGTTCACATCAAGCCCATTTTCATTAAGCTGTTTGATTGCTAGATATTTGAGATGAGCGGTGTGACGTTGGTTTTGCAGTCAAATTTTTTCCACCCATAAAATATTTATGAGTTAAATATTTAATTAAGGCATAAAATATTTATCACTTTTAAAAAACCAAACCAATACTTAGCTCACGCATCTTTAACAATATTTTGAGATTTCTATTAAAATTGAAGTCTGGACATTGAGGATGGTCAGAACATACATTTTTATTTAACTATTTAAAATTTAGTATTGTGTGTTCCGCTTGTCTATTCAATCCACATTTACTAATGGATGCTTAAAGAAGTTTTAAGGTAAGCGTACACAGATCGTAATTGGACGGATCGGATTTTGATTAGTTAATGCACACACTAAACGGTATTGGAGTATCTGCGTTTCCAGTTAAGTTCATTGTGTATGTTGATCGGTGAATGTGTGATTGCTCTTAGTTCCGGTAAATTAGAAAAAGTGATATTTGTTATGGATAGCAGTAGTGAAGACATTGTATAGTCGGAACGCTTCAAGTTGTACAGTTCTTCATATTCTTGTACAAGAATTACTAATTTTGCCAAATCCATTATTTTTATGTACAAAAACAAAACAGCAATTGCAGTTTTCACGTGTTCAGACATAGGGAATGCCGGTGAAATCAATCAATTCGAATGGAACTGTTGGCTTCAATGTCCCTCTCGAGATTCCCGACGGCATTTCCGATCGATGATGTGGTCAGGTATGCACACTCCAATCGAAAATACTGCTTCAAAACTAATGGCCCGATCCATCCGATGCGAGCCGTTTGTCCAATGACAATCTGTGTGCGCTTACCTTTAAGGGGTTTCATAACAAAAATTTAGTTAAAAATCATTGTAAAGTTTGTTTCCAGTAAAAAAATTGTGCCAATCTAAAAAAGGATAAAATATCAAGTAAAATAACTGAAATATATAAAGAATTTCACGTAGCGAGAAATTAATTTTTTCATAAACTTTTATAATGCTTTTAATTATGTTGTTGAAGATAGAGTGGAATATGAATTTTATTTTTCATTGAGGGTGACTTGAATTTGAATAAATTTATTGAATTTATAAAGTTTGTATTGCTTTTAATCCTTTTTACTTAGGATAACAGTCATAGTGGCTTCAAAGTATTATGCCCATATATAACTTAAAAGAGTCCTAAAACTTGAAGGATTTAAAATTTATGTAATTCTTTGAGAAGAAGAAAAAACTTATAATTAACGAGTCAAGAATGAGAAATCAAACATCTTTCTGTTGCTTTCCAAAACAATTTCTTATATTAGCAGTAGACAGACAATTCAAAAAGAACTAACAAATGACTCTAGTAATCCATATAACAAGATAAGATGATCTATGTTTACTGTACAAATAAAATGTAAAACTAACAGTAAGATATTGAAATAATTGATATGGCAATGTTAGACAACTATCATTATTAAGTAATTAGTAAAAATATGTACACTGTAAAACAAATGTACTAAAATAAACTTGTTTATTTTTTAATATATGTAGGGTTATATCTACCTTTAACAGGCTAGAAGAAAATTAAATGACAACTTTATGTCAGTAATAGAATTTCAGTATCAAGTAGTGTTCCATGGTAGGACTCGTTCCAACTTCTGGACAAAACTAAAGCAAAAAGAAAAAGTAAAGAATACTTCTTTTACAAACAAAATTATAGTTTTAAAATAATTTTAATCAAGATAAAACCCTGTTATACTAACAATTAATTGTTTTCCTTTTTACATTGAAAATGCATATATTCTCAAAATAGATTCGGCTGAACAGCAGGAAATGGATATATCTGGAGATACAGTTCTGCTAATAGATAGTTTAAGCTCACTGAAATCCCTATGGAGGGTAGGAGACTAATCTTTGAACTTTTATTGTTGGAGGTTTTTGATCTAAATTGTCTCAAAGTAACCGCAAAAAGGTATAACAAGTACCAGACCACTTGCCATGGCCATTTTTCTCTTGTTCATGTACCATTTGTAAAACCAATATATTGTCAGACTATTTCAGTGCTAGATTTTGCTGATTATAATTCTATTTCCAATATTATATTTTTTGGAATTTTTAAGTGGCACTAAACCCTTTAGTAAATTTAAGTGGACCTCCTGGGATTTGAACCTGTGAACCTCTGCATTGGAAGCAGAAGTCTAACCACTAGGCTAGTAAGAGTTCTTGAACTGAGAATCTCTAGTTTATGAAGCTGGGCTTTAATCAACTATGCCAACAATAATAATTTATGACTGAATAGTTTATTATGCAATTTTCCTGTGAAACACTATGTACATGATTAAATAACAGTGATGAATCAGGTATTATTTTTTTTGTCTGTCAGTTATAAATAAAATTACTATAAATAAACAATAATCATGACTACGTCAGTCTGAATTGTATCAGCTAAGCTTATATTGTAGAGGTGTTAGAAATACAGTTTTTTAATTGCTTACTCTGCCTAATTAATTACTTTAGACATTATTTTTTCAGAGTTGGAATTCAAGGAAAAACATCTTAGAAGCACTATTAAAAGCAGAAAATAAAAGTAGCCATGGCTTCTCACAGTTTTCCCCCAAACTTTCTTATTGGTTGTGCCTCAGCTTCGTATCAGGTCGAAGGAGGTTGGAATGCTGATGGTAACTATGAAAACAAGCAACTTAAATATGAAACATCATTCTACTTTTCAAAATCATGTTATGTAGTTAAAAATTTTAGAAACTAAAAAAGAATCGATTTATGTATTATGTTTTGTGCTATAAAATTAGAAACATACACTCAAATTGTTTTAAAGTATTCTCTAGTTTAGTTTAAAAGGGGATATATAGTTGGTCCAGCCAACCCTTGCAACGAAGCCTGAGGCTTTTTGTGCCAATCCCGGTGCCTAATCGTCGTAAAGCTGGCTGCCCTTGACCAAGTCAAGGAGCTTCTTCACTAGATTGGTAATTTCCAACTGTCCCAGAGGTGAGCCTTCAAAAAGTGCTCTTCTTCTGGCACCAAGAGCCTCACACTCCAGGACAATGTGTTCTGCCGACTCTTCGTCCTCCCCACAGAGGCGACAGATGGGATCCTCCGCAAAGAGTCCCACCGTTCTTAAATGCCTCCGGAATTTGCCGTGGCCGGTGATGAGTCCCACCACCAGCCTAACGTGCGATTTGCTTAACCCAAGAAGTGACTTTGTCAACTTCTGGGAGGGATTCTTGACAAGAACCTTGCCGAGTCTTTGCCCTGGGAACCGCCGCCATCTTTCCAGATGTCTGGCGCTGACCCAGTTTTTAATTGCTGCTTTGGCAGCTGCAATCGAAACGCCGCAGGCCGGCTCAGGACCAATGAAGGGCTTGAGAGCCCCCTCCCTAGCCAAGGCATCGGCCTGCTCGTTGCCTTCTAATCCCCTATGTCCTGGGATCCATTACATCGAGACCTGATTTCTTGATCCCAGGATGCTGAGGGTCTCCACGCATTCCCAGACTAAACCAGACGAGACCTTCCAGGAGTCAAGAGCCCCTAAGGCCGCCTGACTGTCTGAGAGGATGCGGATATATTTCCCACAAACCCCTCTCTCGACCGCCTGGGCGGCACAATGAAGGATTGCAGTGACTTCAGCTTGGAAGACGGTGCCATACGCTCCCAGGCTCACGCTAGCGTTGGTCCTAGGGTCGCCAGTATAGACGCCAAATCCAGTTCTGTTGCCCATTCTATGAATTTGATTCATTTTGATGATCTGTTTTCATTTGATTCATTCATCATCAAAATTCAATGAATGCCATTCCCATTCTGTGAACCATACAATTCGGTCGTGAGAAGAAACCGGGCTACTAACACCGTCCCAGTACTCCCTCGACCTGAAGTCCACAGTATAGGGTCTAGTGAAAAGGAGCTTAGTCCCAACAAAGTCAGACTTCATTGAGAGTACCTCGTCGTTTACTAGATTGGCCACTGAGGAGTGACCTGTGCAGGACCCCCTCCAGTGGCCAGTTAGCTGAAGCCTATAAGCCGCCGCCCGAGCCTCCCCAATAATGAAGAGATCAAGGGGCGGCAGGTTGAGAAGAACCTCCAGTGCAATAGAAGGGGTCGACCTAATGTCCCTGTCATGCACATGCAGGCAAGTCTTTGTAGGCTAGAAAGCCTACCCCGGACTGTTACCTGATTGACCTTAGGCCACCAGATCAAAGCCCCGTAAGTAATTTGTGGTCTGATGACCGCTGTGTAAAGCCAGTGGCAGACATGGGGTGACAGGCCCCATGTGGAGCCCACGCAGCGCCTAGTGGTCACAAAGGACCACTTAGCTCTGCGGATGACTTTATCCAGATGCAAGTTCCATGTCAGTTTCTGATCAAGGATTACTCCCAGTTACTTAACCGACGATGAAACAGGCAGAGATACTCCACCAAGGGCCAGGCCTCTGAAGGAGCCCTGAACCCTTTTCCTGGTGAAAGGAACTATTACTGTCTTGGAAGGGTTTATTGCAAGCCCTTCTCTTACACACCAGGAGTTCACTGCTTCCAGACTGTCGTTCATGATGTCCGTAACAGTGCCCTGGTACTTGCCACGGACCAGTAGGACGAGATCGTCCGCGTAGCCCTGTATGAAAATGCCCTTATCCGTGAGGCTGACTAGGAGATCATCCACCACCAGGTCCCACAGGAGGGGTGATAGAACTCCCCCCTGCGGGCATCCTCGGCTCGCAGAAATCTCCACCACCTCACTTAGAAGGGTTGATTGAATTCTTCTGCCCCGTAACATGTGGTCGACCCACCTACAGATGGTAGGCTCTACACCACGTTGTCCCAGCGCACGAATAATTGACTGATATGAGGTGTTGTTGAATGCCCCCTCAATATCCAAAAAGGCTCCTAGAGCAATTTCTTTGTTCTCCAGGGAATGTTCAAGGTGCCTGACCAAACAATGGAGGGCAGACTCACAAGACTTCCCCGGGAGATACGCATGTTGATTTCGATGTAAAGGGGAGTCTTTAAGCGCCCCTTCTCGAATGTGAAATTCTACGAGTCTCTCCATGGTCTTCACCAGAAACGAGGAAAGACTAATTGGCCTAAAGGATTTGGCGTTTGTGTAGTCGCCACGACCCCGCTTAGGAATGAAGACTACTTTGCTAACCCTCCAAGACTGAGGAATATACCCGAAGGCAAGGCTCGCCCTGAAGATTTCGCAAAGTAGAAAGTGGAGGTTCGGTGGGCCCTTCTGCAACAATGCAGGAAAGACGCCATCGCCTCCTGGGGATTTAAATGGGCTGAACTTGTCGATTGCCCATTTAACTTTGGAAACGGTGACTATACGCCTAGCTTGCCTCCAGTCCTCTCGAGTTGCCCTAGGTATAGGGCTAGTCTCTTGAGGGCCAGAGACTTCCAGAGCATCGTCAACGAGATTCCCTGGGAAGTGACACTCCAGAAGGAGCTTGAGCGTTTCACCAGGTAAAGTTGTCAATTCCCCTGAGCTGGTTATAAGACTGCCCATGGGGTTGATAGGTTCGCTAGCCAAGATTTTCTGGATTCTGGCTGCCTCTTTGATGGAGTCAATGCCCCCACAAAAGGTTTGCCATGAAGCCTTCTTGGCATCACGAATGGATGAATTGTAGTTGTTAAGAGCTAAACGATACTCTTCTCGACAATTGGCCACCTTAGAGCGATTAAAAAGCATTCTAACACGCCTTTTCTTAGCTTCCAGGGATTTTGACCACCACCCGATCCTGTAAACAGGATGCCGCCTGCTCTAGTTCCACGACAGACCTTATTCGTACTCTACCTCCCCCGGGACCCAATCCCGCGATGGCCGAAAGTTCCGCAGCATAGGACTCCCAGTCCGTCCGCCTAGGATTTCGGTGAGGAGAGAAAAAGGCTAGACATTTTAGCTTTGATTTCAAAACAAATGTACAGATGGTCTGAAAGAGTAAGTTCGTCAGAGACACCGCCAGTTGTCATTAGAGCAGATGACCGCATTGCAAAGGGTCTGTTCTATGACTTCCCTAAACATATTCCTAATTTGCAGGGATTCATAAAGAACACCAAATTTAGTATGCAATAATCGATGAGATACTATGTAGTAATAAATGTAAACTCCTCAGTATTGGAAATATTGATTCCAATGCTTGCATGAGGGCATTGATTAAGTACATAAGTCCAAAGGATTGTTTCTTCAAACATGTACTCGCTTTAGTTCTGAAGAGGGGTTGTCCCTTAGCATCTAGGGAAAGGTAAAACTTAGTCAGACGTGAATATCCTTCATCTCCAGTAGTGTATTCCATGTCAGATGTTCCCTGAAAAAGAACTCAAACAGGGTAAGATACTTCTTTTACCAAATTATAGTACCAAATAATTTTGACCCAAGATAAACTGTTGGAACTAAGAATTAATGTTTTCCTTTTTCATTGGCATTTCTCAAAGATTCTGCCCTTGTGTAACCAGTGTTCGGGAATCAGTGCTAATCGATGTTATTAGCTCATAAAAACTCAGAGGGTGGAGACAATCCTTAACTTTTGGTTTTGCAAGATTGTCTTGAATCACCCTTTGGGCCCATTGTCTCCCATGCCAGCCAATATTGGTAGTCGGGAATCGATTATAAATTCCAATGTTTGTGCACCACCCGGGAAGTGGACCTTGATTTGAACCCTGAGCAATGGAAAGCAAGGTCTGGCCAGCTGTGGCTGCCCTCTGAATCCTATAGGCTGGGTTATCACTTGCCAACAATCATAAATGCTGATAGTTTAGTAGCAATTTTCTGTGATTTGGTTTAACATGTGATCAAATAGGATTCCCAGTTTATAAGTACTATAATAAACAATAATTGTCTAGTCCTCGAATGAGTCACGCAGTAATGTTAGGGTTAAGCCTTATTGAAAACTTTAGATTTTTTCAGAGTGGGTTCCAAGGGTCTGCTTATATAGACTGTAAGCAAATAAAATAGCCATTTCCAGTTTCCTCGCCCACTTCATGTTTGCCTCGCCTTGGCTAGGGTTGGAAAGGATTGGAAATAGAAAACAAGAATTAAATGATAGAGTGCTCTCATTCTACTTGTCAAACTGAGAGTAGTAAAGGGATCCTTTCTGATGGGATTTATGTATTATGTTGGACTATAGGACTTGGAAACGTACACTCAGTTTTCAAGTATTCTCTAAGTATCGTTTGTTTAGTATAAACAAAAAGTAAAGGTATTGTTCATTTTGATGCAATATTTTAGCAGATAACAGTTAGTTGAAAACTATTATATTTTATTAATTATCCAATAGTATCATGGATATATTAATTTATGAGATTAAATTATGTATTGTGTATATAGTCATAAAATGATTCCATTATTTTCCGCTGATAGATAAAGGAGAGAATATTTGGGATCACTTAACACACACCCAACCTGACAAGATTTTAAATAAAGATAATGGAGATGTAGCTTGTAACTCTTTCAACAAATATAAGGAGGATGTGCAGCTCATTAAGGACATTGGGGTAAGTAGTTCTATTTAAGTATACTATAACCCAAATTAAATTCTGTACTAGGACTGTGGTTAAGAAATCCTGTAATGTTTCATTACTTGATAAGTTGTTCTAGTTTAAGGCTTGTTTGTCTTTATGTTTTTCTTGTCTTTATTTTGTCGCTGTACTTTGTTTAGTTCTTTTATTTAGTTTATTTATTTTTTATTTACTTTTTTTTTAGTTCTTTGTTCTTATAGAAACTAATAAGTATATTGATTTGTTTTAATTATTCAATTGTCTGTACAACGTTGGATTCCAAAAATCTTGAAATACAGATTTGTACACGTTTTCATTTATTTCTTAATTATTAGGTTAAGTTTGAGTAAAATTGACGCTTTTATAAAACAATAGAATGGCAATAAAAATAACAGGGTTTCCTACTGTTAAAATAAAATGGAAAACATAATAAAAATAGTTGTGTTGCTAATTGAAACAAGATTTGTTTAATTTTTATGAATATTTGTCAATCCTTGTCAAATGATCCTCATTGTTACAAATAATACATTTTTCCTTCAATGTATTCGACATATAGTCTAAAGCTGTTCAAGCCAGTTAACTTGCACCTTGCCGGCCTTTAGACTGTCGAGTTATCGGGTGTTGTTAGTGAGGTTTTACAGCTCTAGTGACACTATTCAATCTGTTTTGACATTATTATGTAAGCAGTAATGGATAAAGATTGAATTTCTGGCGTGGTGGCTCAGTGGATAAAGCTTCGGACTGCGGAGGGCAAGGTCCAAGTTTCGAATCCCCATTGAGTCAACAGTCGGTTCTTCACTAGTTGAATAAAGTTGACGCACACGCCTGTAGGCCCATGTCAACTGTCGAGTGGTTAAAAAAAGAATTAAAATGTTTTAACTATTTTTTTCTATATTTTTAATGCAGTAAGTAACATATATTAAAGATATTGGGTTTTTTGTACCTAATTATCCTTTTGTTTTGTTTGGTTTCAGTTTACTCACTATAGGTTTTCAATAAGTTGGAGCCGAGTGTTGCCTACAGGATACAGCAATTTAGTTAGTAAAGCTGGACTCTTATACTACCATAAGCTGATTGACGAACTTAAAGTAAATGGAATTGAACCTATGGTAGGTACCTCTATCATATCCAATACCCTCAATAATAGCTGATTGTACTGTTCAGTGTTACAGCTTATGGTGAACATGGCCAGTATCATTGTCTTGCATATACCGTACAAATCTTGTGCCCCATTACAATCTTGAAAGACAAAACAAATGGATTAGTTATTATCACTTTGGAATAATCCAATTCATTTATAAAGATTCAATAAGTTTTATCTCTTAAAAATTATTTTTTTTGATATTGTTAAATTTAGGCCTACCATTGATAAAAATTGTTTTAAAAGAGGCTTTATTGAAAAAAACGTGAGACGTAACTATTCATATGTAAAATATGTACAATTATTTTGATTCATGTAGTTACTACAACCATTATTTTACTGTTAATTATAAATGCCAAACAAAAAATGTTGAGCAAATGGTAGGCAAGTAGGAATCCTAATTGCAGCCACTAGTTAAATACAACAGCTAATTAGTCCTTTTCACTAGAAAGGCCCTTTAAGAAATGTCCTCTGGGGTTGTATGGCCACTGTAAGTGGCCACAGCCATTTCTGTGATCAGCTTGTAATATTTGTTGTTGTAAATGTCACTTCAGATCTAAAGGCCACCGTGAGTGGCCAATGTGAAAATCGATGAACATGCGCACAGCCACTGTCAGTGACTACGTCACATTTCTGCGTTTAGCATTTCTTTGTTCAATATTATTCCTTAGTAAAGTGGTGTAACCTCTTGAGAAACTTTGAACAATATCATTAAATATGCGTTGTGTAAGCGTTGCGGTGCGTTGAAATTATAATAAAAATGAAATAAAGTTTGAGAAGAACTGAATTGTGTGTATTAGACAAAGGTAAGAAAATTACAATAAAATTGGTTTGTTTACATTTAAACAGATTCAGAAAAACGTGTTATTTAAAAAATAAATTAAAATCATAACTCACATGTTGAAATAGTAAATAGTAAACATTAAACATTCCCCCGCCTGTGAAAACTCAACGGTTTCACAAAAACAAACAAAAAAAGCATAGGATGGAGAAACAGATAAGTAGTTAATGTCATTAAACTTCAACAGGCAAAAGAGATATTTTTGTTATTGGTCTGGACAGAATGCCTCTTGAAGTTTTGATTTTCACCACACGTACCAGACCATCAGAGCCAGGGCAAGTCTCTGAGATACGTCCTATCTTCCAGGATAAAGGTGGTAAATTTGAATCATGAATTAGCACAAAGTCTCCCACATTAACATTGTTTTGAGTAGTATTCCATTTCATTCTTTGTTGTAGGGTATTTAAATATTCTTGACTCCATCGTTTCCAAAAACTTTGTGTCATAGATTGCACCAACTGCCACCTAGAAAGGCAGTTGATTGGCGTGTTTCTCCAGTCGTGTTCAGGTACAGCTATCAGGGGTCTGCCAATGAGGAAATTACGTGGTGTAAGATAGTTAATTTCTGACGGGTCAGACGAGAGTGGAGAGATGGGTCTTGAATTAAGAATTGCTTCGATTTTTGTTGACAATGTGATAAATTCCTCGAGAGTCAGAATTTGGTCACCTATGACTCTGTTCAAGTGATGTTTGATGCTACGGACAGTTCTCTCCCATAGACCTCCTTGATGTGGTGCTGCTGGTGGTAGGAAGTGAAAGTTTATTAATTTTTCACTACAAAACTGGTCAATTGAACTTTGAACTTCTTCTTTCTTGAAAATTCTCTTAGTAATATTGTCAATTTCTGAAGCCCCACCTGTAAAATTAGTCCCACTATCTGAATAGATATCATTGCAAAGACCCCTCCGTGAAACGAATCGAGTTAGAGCTGCAATGTAGGCTTCGGTGGTAAGACTGGTCACTACTTCTAAGTGGACGGCTTTAACTGAAAAGCATACAAAAACACATAAGTAAACTTTCATTTGTAGAATTTTTCTAAAAGCGTGAGGTTTCACAGTAAAAGGTCCTAGTAAGTCAGTTCCACATTTGCTGAACACACTGGATGGAATTGTTCGGTTTTGAGGTAAATCTCCCATCTTTTGAGTAACATTTCTTGGTTGGCATCTAAAACAACGAATGCATTTAAAGATTCTGCTTCTGATCAAACTGCGGGCATTTACTATCCAAAACTTTTGTGAAATTGTAGACTGTAAAAACTGTGGTCCACAATGCAAATGTTGTAAATGATAGTAGTCAACAATCATTGAAGTTACTTGACTCTTTTTAGGTAGTAGTATAGGGTGTTTTGCATTGTAAGGTAGGTGTGAATGTTTGATGCGACCTCCAACTCTAATTAAATTGTTTTCTTCAATAAAAGGTGAAAGGGAAAGCAAGCGAGCTGTACAATTTTTTCCTGCTTTTAAAAGCTTGAAGTCTTTGATAAAATGAACCTGTTGTATGACCTTGCAAATAGTTGTTGTTGCCGTTTCTAGCTTACAAATTTTTAAGTGGCCTGTTTCCTTTTCTTGGTGTAAAGTGTTTTTATTGAAACGTAGTATGTATGCCACAATCCTTACCAATTTAGTCCATGAAGAAAATCTTGAAAACAGGTTTGGTTCTTCCATAGTAGTTAAAACTTGCAATGGGTCTGTTTTAATCTCAGGCAATTCCTTTTCATCAATTTGACTGAAACGTGGTACAGGCCAAGAGTCTTCTGAAGATTGTAGCCACGATGGACCGTGCCACCATAAATCATGAGTTCGAAGTGAATCTGGCAACATGCCTCTGCTAGAATAGTCTGCTGGGTTAAAATTTGTAGAAATATGCAATTTGCCTGAGATTAAAACAGACCCATTGCAAGTTTTAACTACTATGGAAGAACCAAACCTGTTTTCAAGATTTTGTTCTTGAATGGGAGTGAACTGGAACCCATTCTTGTATTTCAGCTACTCTGTTTGCAACGTAGACTTTAAGTCTATAAGGTGGAGTGTGAATCCATGACAAGGCCACAGTTGAGTCACATCATGCAGTTGAGGACTTTATTTGACAATGTTTTGTGATGACACTGGTGCAGTAGCTAAGAAGTTTTGCCAACAAGTGAGCTCCACAAAGCTCAAGTCGTGGTAAAGATATTTTTTTTAGTGGAGCCACTTTAGATTTTGCAAGCAGTAAGTGAGTCTTAATTTCATTTCGCGAGTATAAACAACTGCACTGTAGCCAGCTTCAGAAGCGTCACAGAATCCGTGCAACTGAATGTCCTTTGAAGTTTTCGAGAAAACACAGCGGAATGTATAATTTCTCCACTTCTGGAAGTTGCGCAAGAAATCTCTTCCATTTATCTGCTATGTTTGCTGGAACTGGTTCATCCCATTGTAGACCTAAACTCCAAAGAAGTTGAATAATACACTTTGTCCAAAAGGTTATTGGTGACAACCATCCATATGGATAAAATATTCTTGCAACTGTGGACAGGATGTTCCGTTTTGTAAAATGATTTTCTTGAATATCTATATGAAAGGTAAAACTGTCTACTTCAGACACCCATTTTATGCCTAAAAACTGAAGACTGCATTTTCTGTGTTCTGAAAATACAAAGGTTTTTCTTTATGCTCTCTTCTGGTAATGTATCCATTAGTTCAGGACAATTAGTTTTCCATTTATGTAATTCAAACCCTCCTTTTTCAATAAATCTACAGTTTCTTGCTTTAATTACTCCTTCTTCAACAGAGGTTGTGCCTAATAACAGATCATCAACATATGATTGTTTTTCTATTGCTGTGGCTGCCAATGGATACAACGCTCTTCATCTTTCACAAGCTGTTTCAAAATCCGGATTGCTAAGTAGGGAGATGAACTAAATCCAAAAACTACTCTTGTAAAACGATAGGTACTTAAGGGTTGTGTGGGATGTTCTCTCCAAAAAAGTAACTGAAAGTTGTAGTCATCAGGATCTTCTTGATATCACATGAAAATATTATTGGAAAACATCAAAAATCTAGTAGAATATCACATATGTTGTTTTGCAGTTTTGGTCCTGAATAAAGGATGCAATTTAGGGACACTCCAGTGGAGGTTTTTGCACTGGCATCAAACACAAATCTCAGCTTTGTAGTAGAGGATTCCTCTTTCTGAACTGCATGATGAGGTAACAAGTAGTGCTTTTTACCATCCAGATTCAATTCATCATGGGGTAATTTTTCCATAAATCCTGATTGTAGATAATCATTCATGCAAGCAGTGTAGGAGGATTTAAGAATTGTATCAGAATTTAGTTGTTTTTCTAAGAAGAGAAACCTTTTTCTTGTTACGTCAGCCGAGTTACCCAGCAGACGATGAGAATTTTTGAATGGTAACCGAACAGTGTAACGTCCAGATAGGTCTCTTGAATGATGTTCTTCAAATGGTTTTCACAAAATACTTCTTCAGGTGTTGGATTGTGTTTTTGTGGTGGTTCTTCTAATTCCCAGAATCTTTTAATGCATGATTCTAATGTTTTAGATGAAGACAAAGTGAGATGAGATCTAGTGTCAGGTGCTTTGTGTTTTGTAAAGGCTTTACCAAGTAATATCCAGCCAAAAATAGTGTTATATGCAGTAGGATAACCTTTTGGTGAACACTTGAAACCTCCTACAGATATGTCAGGAAACAAATCAGCTCCTAGTAAGAAATCTATTTTACCTGGAGTGTCAAAGTGAGGGTCTGCAAGCTTGAGGTTCTTAAAGTGGTTTCTTACATCAGTGGGTATTGAAGTTGATGGCAGTGGAGCTGTAATACAAGATAACACTATTGCACTAGTGTACAGATTAGGATGATTAGCAAGCGAGGTTTTATGCAACATTTTACTGTTCCTTTAGTTGATTGAACTACAGTCTTAGATATACCTTGTATAATTTCTGAGCATTTTTGAAGTTGCAACTCTCGAACACAATCTTCTGTTACAAAAGAAATTTGTGAACCATGATCTAAAAGTGCTCTGTATGTTTTGTACTCACCTTTTAAATTCATAAGTTGAATTGCTGCTGTGCCTAGAATGGTTGTGTAAAATTCCTCCTGATGTGTAGGCAAGAGTAGTTGAGAAGCGGCATGTGTAGTTTTGGACTGAACCTTCTTTGTAGAGTGTTGCAGTTGAGACTCAACGAATGTCTCGTTTGGTTGAGTAAGTAAACTATCATTACAAGGTGAGTAATGTAGCAAAGTATGATGTCGTCTGTAACACATTTTACATGAAGTACTGGACTTAGAAAATTTTAAAGTATGTCCTGAGGACAAGCAGTTAAGACAAGCTTGTTTGCGTTTAATAAATTCTTCTCTTTCTAAAACTGAAAGTTCATTACATTTCTGACATTTTTAAACTACATGACTTTCATTACAGTACTGTTCTGAGAGCCCATATTGCTAACAAAGGTACTTTTCAAACCAGTAGGTTGGTTGGAAGCTTTCTCAAATGTCTTGAAATTTAACAGAAGCATGAAACTTGTTTGAAGTGCCTGTTTTAAGCTGAGGATGACAGGCCTCCAAAGACTTGCAATGGTCTTTTAAAAAATCAAGTAGTTGGTCAAAAGAAGGGAACTCTACATTAGAATACTTTCTTTCAAACAGTTGTCTAGTATGTATATCAAGGTGTTGAATAACAATATGGCAAAGCATAAAATCACCGTAGTCCACTGGGAACTGCGTTGCTCTCAACGCAAGACAGTTTTCTGTGCATACATCGACTAAGTGTCTAAGGGACTTAAATGACTCTTCCTTTAAAAATGGAATATTTAAAATTTTATTTAAGTAATGACTAACTAAAAGCCTTTTGTTGTCATAGCGTTCAGCTAACAAATCCCATACAATTTTGTAGTTTTCTCCTAATAAGGGGAGAGTTTTAGCTAAATTTTGAGGCTCTGACTTTAAGCATGAGGTCAAGTAATGAAAATTTTCTGTTTCAAATTGTTGTTGATGAACTAAAGACAAAAATAAATCCCTGAAATGCGGCCAATTTTTTAAGTTACCATCAAAGCTAGGTAATTCAATGTTAGGAAGTTTTACCTGAGGCTGGTTTTGTCCTAAAGATTGTTTATAAGATGTCAGGGGCGTCAATGTTTGCATATTGAGGTTGGTAGCTTTGATTTGAAAGTACATTTCTTCAAAGTGTTTCATTTTTTTCCTTTCTTCTTCTAAATCTGATGTTTGTCCCATACTAATTAATACTTTGATGACTTCTTCATGTGCACTTCCGAATTCTTCAAAGTCCTTTTCTAAATTGTCAAATCGAACTTTAAATTGAAAGTATTCCTGAGAATCTGATGTTATTCCTTCATTTAGTTTTAGTAAACATTCTATTTTTTTTCATTAATGACTTCTGTTTGTACTCTAACGCAGTAAGTTCTTTCTTCAACTTTTCAGACATTTTTGTTGTTGTTATTTTATCAATGAACTGTAAATTTATCTTACTTGCTGTAATCCGAATATCGAAGGACCATAAATGCGTGTAAGTGTTGCGGTGCGTTGAAATTATAATAAAAATGAAATAAAGTTTGAGAAGAACTGAATTTTGTGTATTAGCCCAACTAGTGGCAATTAAAAACCCTCTAGTGGCGGCCCGTTTTTCTATGTTTTGCAAGGGTATTTTTGAAAAATATTTAAAAATACTTCTAATTATTAGATTTGGTATTATTTTACATCATTTTACTTGTAAAGTACTGTATTATTATATAAAATAAATAACATGAGTATAAACATTTTTGATTTTTTTTTCTTATCATAAAATGTAAAAAAAAGTTATCAATTTATTTTGTTTGGGGGGGGGGCCCTACCTGGAAAGGTAATGTGCATTACATATTTCAAAATTCCAAGATATACAAGTTGTTGTAAATTTCATAATCTTTCAGAAAATGTATAGTTTATATGGTTTATTACCGGTATTTATACATTTATAACAACAAAACTAAAAATAGTGCATTGTACTGAAAATTGATGTTACTATGGCAACATGTTATAATTGTGTATCAATTAGTGTCTCAACCTGATGTTATAATTTTATCAATAGAAAATGGTTTGTGTATTAGATATACAATACAATAATGTTGCCAAACTCACCATAAAAGTTATATCCATCCTGGTAGATGTAATCCTTCGTACTAAATTTTTCGATCTCAAAGTATGAAACACTCATTTTACACTTTACTCATCATTTATAAATTCAATAACAACTACCTTACAATCACATATTACTTTGTGATGTTTGTTTATGCTTTGTTCTTTATAAAAAAAAACTATTTACAAATATTTACACACTAAAATCACGCACACTTGAGGTTCACAATAGTAATAGTAAATCAAATAGTAAACAATGATTTCTTCTTCTCTCCATCAAGTTGTCATATGAATAAAACTATCGAAACTGATATCGTTCGATAGGTAATTTAACCGACTTTCGAATGGTATCGATTATTTCGATGAGATATGTATCTATAACTTTTTTATACGCAATATTCGCGGCAACGTTTGACCGTCCGAAAACGGACGGTCACCACTTGTTGAGAGTGATAGACCGTCCGAAAACGGACGGTCACCACTTGTTGGGTTAGACATAGGTAAGAAAATTACAATAATTAATTGGTTTGTTTACATTTTAACAGATTCAGAAAAACATGTGTTATTTAAAAAATAAATTAAAGTCATAACTCACATGCTGAAATAGTAAATAGTAAACATTAAACAATCATACTGCAACTGGAACAATGAAGAACTTCTGTGTGTCTATTTGATTTTAAAAGAACATTTTATTTTCCAATATTGTTTGTAACTAATAAAATATTCATTTCATTTATCTTAAACTGTTATTGTAGTACATTTATCATTAAACATTATCATTAAAACAAAGTTATGCAATTTACATGGGTTTTAAAACCTCTATTGTACCATTTCAGCAGTGTTAACAAAACAATTATGACCCAGTGAGAACTGGCAGATGACATGGCTGATATGTAGAGCAAGATGGTGGCGCAGCAACTCACTGTGCAGCCTGGGTTGACAGATTTTAGGGACACTAATATGAGTTGTCTAGGAGTGCGGACTGGCCACTGACAGTGGCATTTTGAGTGTTATTAATATAACACTAATATTGTTATTAATATTCGTGTTATATTAATAATATAATGCCATGATGCAGTACATTTTGTAATGCTCATTTAATATCACAATTTGTAATTAAAATTAATATTTCAAGCAGGTCATAAAGAATAGCAATGACAATATTATGAATTAATAATTATCTTTATTCCTTTATTTAACAGTACTAATTACAAAAGTACTTATGGAATAAAACTAACCACTGTACGTGTGGTTAATGGCAAATAACAAAATAAAACGACAAAATATTTATAGTAACAGCCCAGTTCACTGAAAGGCAAATGATAAGTTTACTGGGGAATGTGTTTAATAGCTCTAATAATTAACTAATTAGTAAATAATTATAAAAAACTTCCATGGATTAGGTGAAACTTTTGTTTTGAATATAACAAAGACATACTTTAAATTAATACAAAAATTGTACTGTAAAATAAATTCTTCAATGATGAAACCAACAAACTTTTATAATACATATTCTCATATCTAAACAAGTACAACAATATTTAATATATAAACACTCTGTCAAATAAAGCAAGAAAACACACTATCTAAGTAGATAACATTAGTACTCTATACTGTTCTGAAGAACTTATATAACAAATATGTTTACTTTTCTAATCAGCAAACAAAGTTTAATCAGTTATTCATAGTCGAATTTCTTTATTCGTTTTTATGTTCATGGGATCGTTTTTAATCTCAGAGAAACTTGCACTCTTATGGATGAATCTAAAAACTCAAACTAATAACTCCAGTATGGTAGTCATCTGGTGCTCCACCCCAAAAGCCATCAACTATAAACGATTGGGAGTGTTTTCATGATGATTCATCTGGAAGAGCGATGTCTGGGAACAGGGTAGGAGTGAGAGATAAAAAACTTAACAGGGCGATTTGGTCATACGCGGAGACTTGCCTGACTTCTCCAATTCTCAGATTGAATATATTATCTGATTAGATTATAATATATTCATAAACTGGTTTATTTTAAATTTTGTTTGGACATTTTAATTAAAGTAACCTGGAAAAAATACATTTATAATTGTTTTCTTCATAAGGTAATTTGTTGAAACTCCAATTAATTGATCCACTGGACCTATCTGCTCACACTTGATTTCACATACTACACATATGTGATATGTCCCATTGATAATTTCATTTTTATCCTCAGGTGACTCTGTACCACTGGGATCTGCCCCAGACTCTCCAGGAGCTGGGAGGCTGGACCAACCCTCTCATGGCAGACTACTTTGTGCAGTACTCCAAGGTCATGTTTACAGAGTTTGGAGACAAGGTACTCTTTTAAGAATATTAAATCCCACACAATATGTAGTCATTATAAAATATGTATTTGCTTCAAGTTGTTCAGACAGGAATATAGATAATAATTTGCAATTTGTCTAAAATCCTAAAAATAATCTTTTTTAATTTTAAGATTTATGGCTAGTGCCACCAGTAGATCATCTTGCTGAAATATCTTTAAAACATTTGAAATATTACCTTTGCTTTGTGTTTATATCTTAGATATTGTAATACATGTATGTAAACATGAATTCTTCTTTATTTAATCCCAGAATAGAGTAATAGCTTTCCTACTAAAAATAAACATTTACTTCAAATACATGCTGAAAAATCAACTTCTTTTGAAAATTAATTTTACTATACACAGGTAGCAAACTGTTTAGGAAACTTCCCCTTAATATAAAAAAAATTACAAGTTTAAACTAAAGTAACAAAGATTTAAAAAAAATATATATATATACTTTTACAGTCTTAATGATTATTCATAGAGGTAAGCATTAACTCATCTTATTTTTAGCTTTGCTTATATGTAACTATGTATATGTAATTTCATTTTAATAACTATAACGTACTTGTGTTTAAGGACATTTTACTATTTTCCTGACTATGGAATAATCCCTAGGAAAATTTCATGTGATGTATTAGATAAATAGGTAAACAAAGAGTTTGAAAAATAAATATATTTATAATTTGACTAAGAAAATGGATCAATCCTCATAAATGTTGCAAGGGTTATAAAAAAATAAGTTTTCCAAATAATTTTAGTCAAGAGTTCGTCATTGTGACAAACAACATTGTTGCTTCCATCAGTCCCTTGGAAACAAACTTACGTGCACCTTACTTTTATGCTCAGTCAAAGTTTAGCAGCTTTTAGAAAGAAACATGTTGAAAGTTACTACCATATTTGCAAGATTTGTATAGTATTAGGTTTTTGAATAGAAATGTACTAGAGTCATGCTGAATGTCATATACCTCTGCAGTGCTCCTGAAATTTGTGACGAAAAAAGTAGCAAGAGATCATGACTACTAAGACAATTCATGTTATGATTGGCAGATCCATCTGAATGCTATTTGCATTTTTATTCCTAAGGGCTTTTAATGGAAATTCACAGGTTTGTTGCAGAAAAGCTGCCATATAAGACAATACTTGAGGTTGGTAACACAAGTGTTAACTGAAAACAAGTAATGACAATTAGTTCTTTTCATGATACTTGCCATTATGCATTGAAAAAAAAAAAAACTGTTTGAAAGTCTAGTAAATTATACTTTGCATAGTGAAGAAATAAAAATTCAGATATGATCTATATTTATCTGCCCATCTTTGTGCATTGTTTGTTCAACCTTTTTATTGGAAACTGACAATATTTTACTCCTTTTTGTCATACATTTAAGTCATATTTCTGAGCCTTTATGACATCCATGCACATATGCCCATACTTTCTGTCACTTTGTAAGGAATATCAGTCTGTTCAAAATTAGAGCATTTTACTTTTGAGAACTGATTAATTGCACAAATTTAGACAGCGGCTGTGGGCCTTACAAACAGAGGCCCAAGCACCAAACTTGTAACTGAGTGAGTGACAAGCACCAAACTCAGAAGGGTAAAGAAAAAGTAACAAGCCATGAAATAAAGCATTGTTTATTTAAAGAAAATAATTTAAACACAAAATTTGCAAAGTGTAAATGGTGGCAACCTTTGGCTGTTGCCTCTTAGCAATGTGTTAGCAAATTATAATCATATTATATGCCTCGATGGTCAGAAAAAAAAAAACCGACAAGAAGAAACACCAACAGTAAATGAATTATAGTAGAATACTAATTTTTTTTTTAATGTATATCAAGGATAACAACAGATAAATATAGCCCCATTAAAAAATTTGTGGCATTTGATAGAGACAGTAAAACTTAAAGAAAAAACGAGGGCCGTTCAGAAAGTAAAGAACGATTGCGCATCACGGACGGCGCAGTTCCCCCACCACCGCGGGAGTGGGCTTATTCTTTAGTCCAAACCTTCCGCTTCAGTTTGAGCTGTGTAGCGGTGCCGTGAGGTCATGTTTGCGTCTTTTGTGGAAGTTCAAAATGGCGGCGCCAATTGAAAATCCCGCCAAGTGTGAAGTCCGTAGTGTGATTCGGTTTCTGAATGCGCAGCATGTTCGACCCATAGAAATTTATAGGCAAATTAAGGCAGTGTACGGTGACAATGCGATGAACGAGTCATCGGTGAGAAAATAGTGCATTCAATTTAATGAAGGCAGAACTATTGTGCACGACGACGAACGAAGTGGAAGGCCGTCACTCGTTACTGACGAGTTGACAGCGAAAGTTGACGAAAAAATTCAAGAAAACCGGCGTTTCACTTTGAGCGGTAGTTCTCAAAGTTAAAAAAATTCAACAAAAAATGCCAGTAGACCGCTCAAAGTGAAACGCCGGTTTTCTTGAATTTTTTCGTCAACTTTCGCTGTCAACTCGTCAGTAACGAGTGACGGCCTTCCACTTCGTTCGTCGTCGTGCACAATAGTTCTGCCTTCATTAAATTGAATGCACCATTTTCTCACTGATGACTCGTTCATCGCATTGTCACCGTACACTGCCTTAATTTGCCTATAAATTTCTATGGGTCGAACATGCTGCGCATTCAGAAACCGAATCACACTACGGACTTCACACTTGGCGGGATTTTCAATTGGCGCCGCCATTTTGAACTTCCACAAGAGACGCAAACATGACCTCACGGCACCGCTACACAGCTCAAACTGAAGCGGAAGGTTTGGACTAAAGAATAAGCCCACTCCCGCGGTGGTGGGGGAACTGCGCCGTCCGTGATGCGCAATCGTTCTTTACTTTCTGAACGGCCCTCGTATATATATATATAAAAGCCATTTACCACTCAACACTATTTATCTAAAACTGTACTCCCAATTGACTTGAAATTTTGTACATAGGTTTATCGTGGCCCCTAGAGGCTCACTAAGAAAGGGGTTTCCACCCCAACTTCAGGACTCCATCCCATTGGTCTCCAAAATCCCCATGGTATTCTTATAAAGCTATGTTAATTGACTGATTTATTTAATTAACACCTGTTAAATAAAAACAAATTGAAAAAAATTTTTGGTGGGCTTAACTTTTAAAATTAAAAATAATTGAGTACAGTAGTAAATTATACATAACATCAGCTGTTCTAAACTGGATATTAGATTAAATAAACAAACTCAATATTATGATTGGCGAAGCGGGTAAGTACAGCTTATAAATCTATATAAATAAAAGCCATTTACCACTTAATACTATTTATCCAAAACTATACCTCCAATTAACTTGAAATGTACATATGTTTATCTTGGCCCCTAGAGGTGGCTCACTAAGAAAGTATGTTCCTCTCTGACCTCAGTACTCTGTCCTACTGGTCTCCAAAATTTCCATGGTATTCTTATGGAGCTATATTAACCCTTAAAACGCTGAGCAATTTTCTGTAATTTTTCAATTAACGCTTAATTTTCTTGAATATATATAATTTTAGTTTTTGTAAAGTTATATTTTGTTTAAATCTAAACTAGGATAGTACAATGTAAAAAAAATAATAATAACGATATACAATATATATAACTCAATATACAATATACTCAATAACAAGATATACAATATAACTCAATAAGACAACAGATTATGTACACAAAATAAACACTATTTACAACAAAAATAAAACTAGACTTCACAATGAAAAATATAGAGTAAATTCGAAATAATAAACTTTGTTTACACACCGGAGGTTAGTAAAATGCACGAGACAGACAACAAATAACTGCAGACTGACTTGAGCGCCAGCCGGTCGCCGCATCATGTGACGAGCAGATGCGTATATATTCGCTGCGAGCGCTAGCGGTTACCTCGACAGAGGCAATAATGAATGAAAACTTCATATTATTTACATTCGTTGCCTAGTAACCAGTCCAAAGGTCTTGAAAATGAATAATAACCTGAAAATAGTCTTGACCTTGAATCTTGGAACTCACTACGTTGTATTAGGCCTGTTCTAGGATTATTGTTATCAGCTCGCGAAATATTACGTATAACGCGTTACGGGTAATTGTAAACATGCGTATATATATACGGATGCCGCGTTTTAAGGGTTAATTGATTGATTTATTTCATTAGCAGCTGTTAAATAAAAACAAATTGAAGAAAATTGTGGTAGGCTAAATTTTTAAAATAAAAAATAATTGAGTACATTAGTAAATTATACATAACATCAGCTGTTCTAAATTGGATATTAGATTAAATAATTGTTTTTATTTCCAAACAAAGTATTTAGTCTGATTTATTTTAAGTAATATTTTAATGTTTTTGAATTTGTTGGATTGTTTTCTTATATTTTGATTGTAAATCTTCAAACTCAATATTATAACCGATGAAGCAGGCGGTTACAGCTAGTACTATATATCAACCACAACAAACAAGACTGAAAAGACAATAAATAATCAACTTAAAAACACAAAATCATAATAAACATCTTAAAATAATAACAAATACAAAAAAAAAAAAAAAAAAAAAACTAAACAGTGAATAAAAAAAAAAAATTAGAGGCCTCAGAAACTTAATTTTGAGTTTGACCAATTTGGAAAAGAAAATAAAATAAAAAACTTATATGAGTTTATTATTACACAGAATCCTGCTGGTGAGACAAAGAAACTCATAATTAGGGAAACTAAAAAAAGGATACAAAGACCTGAAAAACCTTGTTACTTAAAAACCCTAAGGAAACAATTAAAAAAATAAAAAACATCAAACTAAACAAATAAAAAATATACTTACGATCCTTTCGACTACTGAAACCTACCCCCTTCCCTCAAATTAAAAGTTCTATACTCCCCACACCCTAGACAAAAATCACTGGAACCAAACAAGGCTGAGAGATGGGGCAAAGTAAGTGGCTTGGGTTACCTGCATGCAGAAGTCTTTGACCTAGAGAACAGAAAAAAGTCACAGTGAGGAAGGGGGTGAAGGTGGCTGCTCCCTCTGGCCGCAAAGAAGGCCAAATGGTTTGTTAGTTAACAATCTGCCTCCCCTCCCAGACCCTCAGGCCAAAAAAACTTTTCGTTATTAGTCACACTTAGACCTAATTGCAGAACGGCCAAAGCAAAAGGGACAGGTAGTCATGAAAATCCAGCTAACAGTATTGGAAAAAAATTGGCTAGCTGAGCTACAAGGAACATGAAATGGACAAGGTCACAGACACTTGTACAGGTAACCACAAAAAGGAATGTAGAGGCTATCCTCGGCACGATCGCTGACTGTGCAACCAGCACAAATGCCAAGCTTAGAGTGAGTAAGGCAGTTAAATGTATGCATACGTATGTTTGGGAGTGGAGGAATAATAATCATAACTGTGCGGTTAACAGCTTCTCAAACATATTCCAGCACATTGAAGTCTTTACTTTAAAATTACCCTCACAGTTTATAATATTTAATTAGCTAAAAATGAACTCTGCAAAAATCTGTGACCAGGATTCCAGTCTCCTGCAAGAAATCTTTTAATCAGTAACAGTAATAATAGAATCAGTTTTGACAAATCTTTAATAATGACAATTATTTTTCAAAGGTTAAGTGGTGGATTACCATAAATGAGCCCACAGAAATTATTAGTGGGTATGGGGAGGGGAGATATGCCCCCATGATGTTTCAACATGGTGTGGCTGACTATCTAGCAACTCATACTCTACTGCGAGCACATGCCAAGGTGTATCGCCTCTATGACACAATGTTCAGACCATCTCAGAAAGGTAAATACTTAAATAGAAATAGAGTATTAACTTAAACTTTACTCAGTTTAAAAAAAAAAAAAATCATTAACTTTCCCAAGTATGCCTGGAGGGAATGTTTTCACTACAGCCAAATGTTAATCACACCCCTTTGCTGAGAGCGTGACTTAAGTCGTCGTGATGATGTTGTCAGCATGGATGTGTCAAAAGCATTTTCTTGAATTTATTTTTGTTTGACTTATTATCATCATTGACTGGTTTTCATTAGTATATTTTTGCATGTTTTCAGGATAAGATGTAGACATAGTCCAAGAGGGTTTTTGGTTTAAGGAGGAAAAAGTTAATGTGTTTCAGATTAATTCGATGTAATTGAGATATAATATTTAACATTTCGTAGTGTAGAATTTTTTCACAAAATAATAGAAAATATCTAACAATCCTTGTCTACCCTATCAAATACTCCCATCATTATCAAATTTTTAAAATGAAGTCGTGTAATCTTATCGGTTTCTTATTTGTTATTAGATATCATCATTTTAATCAGTCACAATTTTCTTTCAGTCACATTTATATTCAAGCAAATCAATCTTTGTTAGTTAATATTCACTCTCTTTTTAGGCAAAGTTGCAATCACACTAAATTCACAATTTGTAAAGCCACTAAGCAACGTTACTGAAGACGAGCTTGCAGCAAACCGAGCACTTGAGTTCCAGGTAAATGTTTTAAATAGGTTTAACACTTTTTTATCTTTTTTAAAGTCATATTTAACAACTAAAACCTTTTTTCAGCCATCAACAAAAGAAAACAATTTCCTCTTGTTTTTCTGCCTACTGAGGAATGTCCAAACAAACTGAAATAATTAAAATAGGACAGTTATTTCTATATTATAGTGAACCAAATATATTAGTCAAGGTAATGCAAGTGCTCGAAATTTGTGGTGAGCCTGGCTATACTCGAGCTAACAAAATGTTGGCCATTTTGAGTTCAAGTCCAGACAGAAATGTTCAATAGTTGATTTTTAATATTAATAAATAATTGCTGAAATGTTTATGGTGATTTTGTCTAGAGATGAGTAAATACCATTTCATTTAAGTTCAGTTTAAATATTCTTTTTCCTGCCCCATTTTTAAAAAAACAGCATGTTTGTAATACAATGTATTTTTTGCATTTTAGTTTCATTATAAATTAATTTTTTTCTTGGCTGTGCATAAAAGGAGTTTTATTTTTCTATCTACCACAATTATGTTGCATCCCCCTTTTAATCTTTATCTGTAACACCTTTGAATACTTCATATTTATTTTCTCTTAATGCATCTTCAATTACTTTTCTTATAGTATGTTGTCTTTTATTTCTAAGCAATTCGCCATAGAAACATTTACCCAGGACATTTGGCAGTGATTAAAAAAGTATATTTCTCAGAAATGGGACATCTCCTGCACCGGTTACCACTGCACTGGTTGCTTTTTCAGGTGCTATATCTCCTAGCATTTTTAAGCAATTTTTATATTCAGCATTAGTTAAACCTTGCAATCTCAGAAACTTAGTAATACTTCAGTTAATACTTGAGGACATTACTTGTACGTTTTATAAGTAATAATATTTTTTGTTTGTTTTATTGGCTATCAAAAAAAGTAGCAATACTTATATTCAAGTGTTCTAGGATAGGTAGTCAGTTAATAAATTGAAGAATCAGTTTAGTTTTAATATATTAAATCCAACTGAAATTGTAGTGAAGATAACTAATTGTAATGAGTAATAACAAATATATTAAGTTGTTCAATGTAATACGTTTTTGTTAAGCTTGGGATGTTTGCTCATCCAATATTTTCGAAAGACGGTGACTACCCAAAAGTGTTGCGAGAAAGAGTTGACTACAATAGTAGAAGAGAGGGTCGTTCCAGTTCACGTCTGCCAACATTCACCAAAGAAGAAGTTTTAGAACTGAAAGGTAATCTTTTTTGTTTTTGATAAAAATCTTAACAAGGAGAGAGGAGAGTGAGAGAGAGAGAGAGAGAGAGAGAGAGAGAGAGAGAGAGAGAGAGAGAGAGAGAGGGGGGGGGGAGGGGAGGAGAGAGATGGGGGAGAGGGGGGAGAGGGAGAGAGAGGAGTCGGTTGTCCACTTCCCTGTTTTGTTGTATAACAATATCTTTACATGTGTACTGTTAAGCCACATGGGAGCACAATATTCAACAGTGGAATAAACCAGAGACAAAGCTGTAGTACGTAGAACTTGTGCATTGGCTCCCCACGATGATACAGCAAGTTGTTGCAAAATGATGGTTCTGGTTCTCATTTTAGCTGCCGTTTTCTGCAGGTGACTTTTAAAACAGAGAGATCTAAAGTACTTTCAATTCAAATCTTTATTGTTGTGAGCAATTAACAGTAATTGCATTACAATCGTCAGGAATATTTTATACAAACTAGTCATACGAATAATAATTAATAATAAATATATACACAGCAATAATAGTAATAAATAAAATTTAACGTTAAGATATTACATATTTTGTTAAGCATGTAAAACTTGCGGTTTGGATATTAGCAGATGAATTAAGTATTGGTTTTGTTAATTTACATCCCAGTGACCCATCATAAACTCATCAACCGAGTACAACGCCCTCAACACCAGGAGGTGTCTTAGTCGAGTTTTAAATTTTTCGGGGTTTTTATCTGTTTAATGCCTTCAGGAAGTTTATTAATAAACTTGATTCCAGCATGTGATGGCAGGTGTTCATATGCCATTACATTGTGTTGCCCTGCTCGATAGTTATCCCTGCCCCTAGTTTCGTACTGGTGTACGTCTCTCCCCTGGACCAAATCACACTTGAAACGACAGTACAAGGTGACCTCCAGAATATAAAGGCAGGGAAGGGTCAACAATTCAAGCTTCCTGAAGGCATTTTTACACAACTCTCATGAATTTAATTTTGAAAGAGTTCTTAGAGCTTTCTTTTGCATTCTAAACACACTTTTGAATTTGTATTTAGAGCAGTTGTCCCACAGTCGCAGACCATACGACAAATGCGGTCATATACGAGACCATAATAGGCAGTATCAGAACTCCCAAAGAACAAAATGTTGCAAGCTTACGCAGAGCAAATACTCCGGAAGCTACCTTAGAGCAGTTATAATCAATGTGGTGGTCCCAGGTCAGACTCGATCAGAATACATCCCAAGGACCTTGGCAGATTCTGTCTCTTCCAGAGGAGCATCATCAGCCATTACAACATTTCGATAGTCTTGGTCTTGTTTGTTGTCGGAGGCAAAATATGATCAAATTTGACTTTAAAAATTAGTTTTCAAGTTAATTTTGGAAAAATACTTAATGCATGAGTTTACCTCCATAAATGCTTGGAATTCAAGGTCATTAATGGATTTTGATCTGATACAGAGTCATGTTGTCAGCATATTGAATCACCATTCCATTCTGGATCGATGAGCTCAACCAGTTGACATTGATGAGGAAAAGGAACGGACCAAGAATTGATCCCTGAGGGACACTATAGGTCATTTTAATTTTTCCTGACAGAGTATTCGCAACCAGCACACATTGTTATCTGTCACTAAGGTAGGACGAGAGCCACATGTGAGGCAGGCTACGAACACCACATGTCCACAACTGGTGCAGCAGTGTTGCATGATGCACGCAGTCAAATGCTTTAGAGGTCAAGAAATATGGTTAGCACTTTTTCTCACTTCTCCAAGCCATTGACAACGCAGTCGATGAGACTTGTGATGGCATCTATAGTAGATTTGTTTTTCATAAATCCAAATTGTTGGGGAGAAAGAATTTAAAATCTCTCAAGGAAGTGTTCTAGTCTTTAAAGAAGTCTTTTTCAAACACTTACTGAGAACTGGAAGAATTGATATTGACCGGTAATTATTTACATTGCTGGGATCATTCTTTTTAAAAATTGGTACAACTTTTGCTGTTTTTAAAGCAGATGGGAAAACGCCTTGTGTGAATGATAGATTTATTAATTTTGTCAGTGGTATCAAAATGTTCTAATAGCAGTGCTTTATCAACCACGTAGACATTCCATTAATGTCACTAGACGTTTTTTTGTTTGAGGTCTTGTATAACACGAGCCACCTCTGCCTCCGTCACAGGAGACAATGCCATAGACGATACAGGTCCAGACCACAGGTCAGAACGTCGACAGTAATTCCCTTTATATGAAGGATCTGTTTCTGCTACTGATGAGAAAAACTTGTTAAATTTATTTGCAGCATTTAGGGAGTCTTCAATTAATTTATTTTCTATTATAAGCTTCGGGGTTGAGAATTTAGAATAAATTGGCTGGGTTGTCTCATTTTTGATTATTTTCCATACACGTTTTGAGAAGTTCTCTGATTTGTTTAGTTTCTGTTAAATTTCTAGTGCCTTGGCGGCTTTGATTTGTTTGCAATAATTTTGCTTGTATGATCGAAAGATTTTTTTTAAAATTCTTTGTTTTCCAAATAGACATAAATAGAGTACTTAGTATGCTCATAGTGTTTCAGTCTAACGCCATTGACAAAATGTTCAATTTTTGATTAACTAGTCTTACTCAGATGAAATCACGTTACTTCTTTCTTTGTTAGATTGGTCTGTTTTCGATATGTACTTGTGTTGAGTTACGAGAGCTATATCATCTGCATATATGAATTCTCTGGACTCTATGGCGGGAATGCTGGCAGTATGTACATTGAATAAAAGAGGGGCAAAAACAGAGCCTTGTGGCAGTCCCATCATTCAGGTGCCTAAAAGAACTGCCTCTATAACCCAGGCAAACTTTAAATAACCTCTTGCTGAGGGTGGAATTAATTCAAAAAAGTTAAAAATAAAGCTGGTAGATAAGAGGAAGTTATTAGTTTAGTTAAGAATAATTGAACTTTAACATTTTCATAAATATTTGTAAATGTTATGGTACGGCTATCTATAATATGAGGTGTGGCTATAAAAAAACCGGACTGAGGCTGAAAATAAAATTTACTTACAAATATTTACAATTTGATGTTATCTCCTTCAATGCACTCCCCTCCTCTTTCTCTACACCGCTCCATGCGAGTTTTCCACTTGGTGTAGCACTGCTGGAGATCATTTTCTGTAAGCCCGTTCATGAAAACTTTTTCTTTTTTTTTCTTTATAGTTTTCTTTTACTGCTTCAATAGTTCAAATCTCGTTCTTTTCAATGCTGACTTGACTTTAGGAAACAAAAGAAAAGTCACAGGGGACCAAGTTAGGTGAGTATAGTGGATGGTCTAACACGAGAATGTTGTGGTTTGCCTAAAACGTCTTCACTGACAAAGCTTTGAAAGCCGGGGCATTGTCCTGGTGAAGGATGACTTGTTTTTCCACAAATCATTCTACTTTCTCCGTACTCACTCATGTAGGTTAGTCAGGACGTTAATGTAATAATTTTAGTTGACTGTTTGCGCCTCTGGTACCCAATTAATGTGCACAATGCCTTTGATATAAAAACACAATCATCATGGCCTTGAATTTTGATTTTGTCATTCCTGCTTTTTTGTCGTGGAGACAAAATATGCATTGATTGTTGTGAAGTATTTTTAATTCACTTGCAGATTTTCCAAGTTTGTAAAGAAATTTAATGTTTACACGCTGTTCTTTCTGGACACTCAACATTTTTCCAAAGCAGAGACAAAAGGTTAAATGCTTATAACTAGGGGCGTGCAATGCAGCACATTTTTTTGGTTCGATGTAGCGATGCAAATCAAAGAATTTTTATTCAATGCAACTCCATTTGGTGCGCACATAAAGAATGTATGGTTTAACTTTATATCAAAGTAAGAAGGCAAATTAAAAATAATACAAGTGATGTAAGATGAAGGGATTCAAAAAATGCAGTAGGCCTAAAGCACAATAAATCATAATTATTTTGAAATATAATTTTAGGACTTAATACATTTGTTTAGGTATAACGATGCTTATGTAAATAAATAATTAAGGACAAATATGGGAAATATTAGGCTAGTAATAAAGAAAGTTCATGGCTCTGTATTAAATTCATTAAATTTAAATGCCAATAGTTGTAATTTGCTGTTTTTGTGGGAGAGTAACTGGTCAGAATTATCAAATTTAATATTTAACAGTAAAATAAAATATTACACAAGCAAAAAGAAGAATGTATAAAATAATGGAAAACAACTTAGTTATTGCTATTCATATTTTCATTGTTGGAAAATGCTGACAGCCATACATAACTTTTTATTTTTTAACTTACAATGAGTTGACTGAAATAAAAATTAATGATAGTTACTTAAGCAGTGATAAATAAAACGTACTAAATCATAGAAATTTTTAGAAGAAGCATTTTGATTTAAATATAAAAATCCATTATTGTTTAGACAGTATATTAAAATTAATGAAACAGTATCAACATATGCAATAAAATTTAATTTACATTGAGTTTTTATATTATTTAAATTTATAAATTTTTCCAATAAAAAGGTTGGAAATAGATGCTAAAAAAGTTGTTTTTATAATTAACTTTCAATTATACTTTTTTTAAATGTAAATAATATTGAGTAATGCATTTTAGAACACAGTACTACATGACTAACTGAATTGAATTTGATGAACGCGAATCAATAAAGAAATGCAACGCGTGTGAATTTATAAAAGATAACAAGATAAGACTATATTTTGATTAGGAAATGTTTTATAAAAAATATGGACTGTAGAAGCCAGGTACCCTATCGAACAGAAAGTGATAACAAAAGTCACAATAACGAAAAGACTATTTTTATCAGTAATATTTACTGTTATCAGCAATATTAGAATATTATCAGCAATATTCGGACTGTTATCAGCAATATTCGAAAATACAGTAGAAGACCTAATTTATTTCACTATTCCAATTGACTACGTAACAATTTGTTATCAAATACGGATCCCATAATAATTGCAGACTAACTGAATTAGATGGACGGTCTGTTTGAGAATGTAGTACTAATTTTTAGTACTCTACACGTGAATTACAATACCCATAAGCATTGCCTAGTGGGCTTATATCATGTTTATATCAGTACGAGTTATCTCCCGGTCGAACTCTGTATTCGTTATTGCGATATAATCAGGTTTGTGTCCGATCACGCTCATCCCTGTCCACTCGGAACGAAAAAAAACTCGAGTAATAATCATTTTCCAACTATTTTACTGTAAAACACTTAATTTAAAAAAACATGAAAGAGGTAGTTCTAAAAGACGCAACAATAAATATCATTGGTTAGAAAGGAATTTTTTAAAACAATTCTTCATTTTGGCGCATCAGAATAATTTTGAGATATCGATATTGCTTATGTATCGTGGCACTATCGATGCATCACTTTACTTTTGATGCATCGACATTTTGACTAGTCATGAATCAAATTGCATAGATTTTTCAATGCATCGCACACCCCTACCTATAACTCACGCTAAAGGCGGAATGAGTGCAGGAGAGAGACAAAAGTCAAGCAGCGGTTGGAGGGGGAGTCACGTGACCAGCCATAGGATATTCAGCCTTATTGCATTCGTTATGTGGGTACGGCAATACTAATTCACTTTCCTTCTAGCCACAACTCATATTTGTACATTTTCTTGGTAGTACTGAAGCATATAATTTCCCATGCAATATAGAAATCAATCATGTGGGGTTGCCTAAATGTTTTTCCTTAAAATGTTTGTGTCTATTGATAGTAATTGACTTTGACTATAACTTGTATTTTCAGGGAGTTTTGATTTTTTTGGGTTGAATCACTATACTACAAGGTATGCCACAGCTGGTGCAAGTGGACTTGATCCCTCAATAGAAAGAGATTCAGGGGCTATTTTATCTGTTGATCCAGCCTGGAAGACAGCTAAATCTAAGTGGTTAAAGGTATTGGTTATTTCCCAGTTTTTACTTTATTATATAGTTACATATATTATCATTGGCAATTAGTACTTGGTTACAAAATCTTCATAATCTAGGTAAGTTTAATTTGATCTCAGATTAAATAGATTTTGTTAAGCTATTATTAATTACATTTTCCAAGCTAATATTTTAGTATGTAATAGGCACACATTTACTCACCACACTAATAACATTCATTACAACCACATCCATCTATCTTCCTGGGCGTGTAGTGTCTTAGTAATATGAAGTTTCTGTAAAAATGTAGTTATAAGAGTTAAGTATTAAAAACTCAAAACCAACTATTGATGGACAAACAACATGGATTTCTCAAAGGCTGATCTAGAACATCAGCCACCACTGTACTAGCAGAATTCATAACCTAAAATCTGGAATCATGAAAACTGGTTACAAGCATTGTATTGGACTTAATCAAGGCTCTCAACTTCTTGGGGCACAATTGGGTCCTCAAGCAGCTTGGGAATCTGAGTCTCAAGAGTACTTACTACCTTATTACCTTATTACCCAGCAGCATTCGTTGACCACATAAGTGGATAGAACTTGTCATTTAAAACTTTACCATTTCAAACACAAAATATATATCATATGTACACAACTTTTGAGGCAAGTTAGGCGACCGGTGAGATTGAAAAATTACAGTTACATGTCCGAGATTGGGTCATCAAAAAATTCTTTTAGGGAGTAAAAGCTTTTTCGCACAAGCCAAGAGCTCAGCCTAACTTTCAGGTGTTCCGGTTTGAGGCTACGGATGTCGGTTGGAAGTTTGTTGAACATCCTGATGCTACTGTCCTTTACTTTGCTCAAGCAACAGTGCGGGACATTCAAGTTGTTTTTGCCCCTGGTGTTGTGCTGTGGATCGTGTCTCGAGTAAGCTCGGTGAGTGGAGTAGTGGCTTTCAGGTGTAGAATACAGCTGAGTATGTACTGACAGTGGACAGTAAGTACTCCGAGTTCTTGAAACAATGGCCGGCAGTGTGCTAACCGCTCACTAGATGTTATAACTCTGACAGCCGTCTTCTGCATTATCAATACACGATCACAACCAGAAGCCTGTCCTCATAAGATAATTCCATAGTTGATGTGGCAATGGAATAGTCCATAGTACACCTTATGAAGGTATTCAGGAGTCACAAAAGCCTTAAGTTTCCGTAGAAGGTACGTCATCCTCGACAACTTTACGCACAGTTGTTCAACATGATAATTCCAATCCAACTTGGTATCAGTGAAGATTCCTAGCAGCTTTACTTGATTTTCAGGTATATCACGCTTTAAGTTTTCGGTAGGCCTACGCCATAAGTTGCAAAACAGTTGTTGTGTTTTTCCTTCATTTAGTATAAGGTTGTTGAGCTCAAACCAGGTTTTAGCATTCTGTAGGCTATTTGAAGCATCTTCTAAAAGACAGTTTTTGTCACTTCCGGAGGTAAGTAGCGTTGTATCATCCGCATAGAGCAAGACATTTCTTTCGGTAGTGCTTAGATCATTAACCAAGATCAGGAAGAGCAATGGTCCTGACGGACCTTTGAGGCACGCCATATTCTACTTTCAGAACTTCAGAAGAGGCACCGCGAATGGTGACAAGTTGGTTTCTGTCACTGAGGTAGGATTGAAGAGTGTTCAGCACTGGACCGCTAATTCCATATTTTTTCAACTTAAGCAGGAGGATCTTGTGAGACGCACAGTCGAAGGCTTTTGTCAGGTCACATAAAGTCAATACCACTGATTTGTGATCCTCGAAGGTGTCGTACACATTTCTTGCCAACGTTTCTACTGCAGTTACTGTGGATTTACCTCTGCGAAAGCCATGCTGCATACAGGATAACAAGTTGTTACTTTCGAAGTAAGACATGAGTTGTTTGTTCATGATAGTTTCCAGGACCTTAGCAAGTAAAGGCACTATAGATTAGGCCTATGTCTGAACTGTCCCCCTTCTTAAAGACTGGTACCGTACGAGCAAGCTTCAACTTATCCGGGAAAATACCCTCCCTCAAGCAGATATTAAATACTACAGCAAGTACATCTGCAATTGTGCCTACGATGTCCTTTAGCAATACAGTTGATATCCCATACGCATCCATACTAGATGAAGATTTAAAACTGGCAACAATTTTCAATATATCCTGAGCTGAAACTTCCCTCCAGACGGTCCACTCCATACCCGTCGGTTCTTTCACATTAGAAACTGCATTCTCACTCCTATCAGGCATGCTCCCTACTAATCTTTCAACTGTTTGGATGAAATAGTTGTTGATATCATCCGGACTAGCAGGACAGGTAGACACTGGATTTTTCTTCTGATGACTGTTTATCAGATTCAGGCAGCCTTACAGGGGTTCATTGAATTTTCTATTAATCTACTGTTACCCTCTTTCTTAGCTATACCGACTTTTCTTCTATACAGCTTTTTCATGTCTAGGTATAGCCTATAGAATTTATCCTTCTCTGCTATAGACTGAGCATTTTTGTAACATGCAGCAAAAAGACCCAAGATCTGTATTTATTTAATTCCTCGGTATACCAATCTTTATTCACGTTTTGAACTGTTGACTTAGTGCTATGGGGAGACCTAGGTCTTACTGATTTCAATGGAAAGTAAAAATTGAAGGTGTCATCAAATTTGTCAAAAACGAGTCAAAAACTGAATTTGAGTCTCCTGAGAAATTTACGAGATCCCAATTGACTTGAGCTAAAGCCGATTTAAAAAGAGGGAGTAGAGAGAGATCTAATTTTCTTACGTTGATTGAATAGTCTTTTAATCAGGGAATGATTGTTGTTGATTTGCTTACAGGTTCAATGCTAATATCAGAGACTACAGCAAGATGATCCGCAACAAGCGGATTCAGAACTTCCGTACTTATTTCCCATACATTAACGTTACTTGCACTACTATCTAAGCAATTGGGACCCCTTGTAGGTTCAGTGCATGTCCAATACAGCCCATAACTCCTTAATAAATGAGTAAGCTTTTTAGTTTGCAGTGTTTCCGAGTTGAGCAGTGTGTTGAAATCACCGCCCAACACTATTCTAACATTTGAGACTAGGCCTAGTGAGAAATTCAAACAGGAATCCAGCAGCTCAAGGAACATGTCAAATTCACCCGCATCAGATCGGTATATAGACAATACTATTAAATTGTAATCAGTAAGCATCGTACCTGCAACTTCTAGGTTGAATTCACTGCAGAATTGGCTCAGATCCAAACTTTTGGCTTTGCACTCATTACGGACATACACAGCGGCCCCACCATTCTTGTGCGTAGCACGACAACAAATACTCACTAGTCTAAGTGGGCCTATTTCGCTATAGAACTCACTTTCTTCTTTGGTTAACCAGTGCTCACTGAGACACAACACATCAGGATTATTTTTAGACACAAACAAGGTTAACACATTCAATTTTGTACTTAGACACTGAACATTTAGATAGGTTATTCTGATGGACCGGTTTTCTTCTCCTAATGTTGGGTTTTGGTGTTTTTCCGCTTAGTGCGCCACCCTAAAAAAGCATTTTTCCTATCACTGGATTGTTTTGAAAACTTGTATTCACTCACTAGAATTCCTGTAGGCCAGTTTTCAGCTTTAAGTAAATTTTCCATGCACTCTGTATCAACCCCTACTTTAAAGGATTTGTAGCCCGGGAACTTTGTAACTACCTCTTCACATATAACGGTTTTATCCTTTGTGAACTGTTGAATGTGTTCATTTAGGCTAGCATTGTCAGTTTCCAATGAGAGCCGTGAGACAAAGATCCAACTCTTCTTTGGAGCAGACCCTATTTTAGAAGTGTAGTTTGCATTCCCTATGATACTTTTGAGCTTGGGCTTAGAATCTAGATTGGTCTTAGGGACATGTCTAGAGTAGGCACTGATCATTGTTTCAGATGACTCTGTTTCGTTTTTTCCATCAGAATCCTTAGGTCTAGGCTTATCTCCGTTTCGTAAACCTAGGCCTATTGCCTTTGGAGATATTTCAGTCTCATTGTCATGGGATAAGATTACTTTATTTTCTTTGGTAGGTGGTTCCACAGGCCTGGATCCTTCACGTACGGTGGTGATGACCCATCTGCCCAACCATACACGTACAGTGGTATTGACCCACCCGCCCACCCATACACGTACAGTGGTATTGACCAACCCACCCACCCATACAGGTACGGTGGTGATGACCCATCCGCCCATCCATACACGTACAGTGGTATTGACCCATCCGCCCATCCATACACGTACAGTGGTATTGACCAACCCACCTGTCATCCTTTAAAACAGTCCTAGGTGTGGAGGCTGCAATGTCACTATAACGTGGAGTTTTAACCATGTTACTGGGCATGGGCCTATTAATGTTCAAATCTTCTAAGATTACCATTCGTCTCTCCAACTTAACATAATTTTTTGAAACTCTATCTAGTTCATCCAGTACTTTATTTAACTGATTCGTAACATTAGTAGCAGGTGAATTTATATTTGACTCAATTACTGAGAGGTCATTACGATTAGATATCATATCCCTAACCTCACTTCAGCACTGATCACAAAACCAGAGAAATTTTTCACTTATCTTTCCAAAACTTTCATATTGTTCTTTAGTTACATTCACGCACTTGTAATGATGCCATTTTTTACAAATTGCACTACATTTCATTCCTCCAGATCGGTTTGTCACTTTAATTTTACAGACACCACATTTAGTATCAACACCACCGCTCGCCATCTTGCCTAACCCCCTACTACATTATTGTGTTCAAAAACTATTTTAAGGACTGCGAAACTGGTGGTGGAGCTGGCAGAGACATGCAAAGGACTCGTTCAAGTTATTAGGCAAACTCTCTTCCTGTAAACCGGAACGTACCAAAAGGCTCTATGTTAGGATTAGTGTTGTTTACATTTCTGACTAATGCCATGCCTCAATACTTGCATAATCACTGCGAAGCAATTATGTATGCAGATGATACAACATTGCTGAACATTCACCTGATAATCTGGCTTTAGAATCATTCATAGCCCTGGAAACGGCTTACCAATACTGTGAAGAAAATGACCTTGCTGTAAATGTCCCCCAAAACAAAGCAGATAACCTATGTTAGAAGAGGATACTTGGTTCAACTATATCTTATGTTTCTACAGAACAAGCAATATTTCTAGGAGTTGTTGCAATAGACAACAACATTTCCAGGACTCAGCACATAGATGCTTTGATAACTAAGCTCAGTTACAGTGTCTGTGACCTCAGATGCATCAGGCAAACCAGTGACATGGATACTGCTAGTATTGCTTAATTTGCTAAATTTCAATCATACTTTAGATATAGTTTGGCAGTCTGGGGAGCTCCATTCGCAACAACCATAAAATGCATCCTGGTTCTGCCAAAGGCGCAATAAAATCTCTTACTTTTTTAGGGAAGGTCTTAACTACCCTAAAACTATTGACAGTCATCCTTCTGTATATTAAAGAAGTGGTGCTACATTTGGAAGCATCCAACAAGGCTCTAATTTCCTGAGCAGAAAGACACACAATCTACTGTCAGATGATCTAAGAAGCTCAACAGGGACAAAAATGAAGACCGCACTAAATGCATGGCTCATTGGCAAACCACTATACACTCCACAAGAATTTGTGCAATGAAATTTAGTTTTATATACTGTACCATCCACTATGTTACCTACTTGATTTGACACTATTTCTTTATTAAATGACAAATAAAGAGTACAGATGTGCATGTCTATTTTTTTGAAATAATATTATTACTGTTTCTTGTATATTTATTTTGCAAAACCTACTTCATGCCAGAGAAAACTTTGGTAAATTTGTAATAATATTTATAGTTACCAAACTGTTGTTGGTTAGGAGAGATAGTTATCAGCAAACCTACCTAATAGCCACTGGCACTTTCCTCAGGTAAGGGGGGAGAGAGAGAGGGGGAGAGAGGGAGAGAGAGAGAGAGGGGGAGGGAGAGGAAGTGGGAGGGAGGGAGGGAGGGGGAGGGTGGTATAGGTAGGGAGGGGGAGGGAGGGTGGGAGGGAGGGGGGATTGGGGGAGAAGGAGGGAGGGGGAGAGGGAGGGAGGGAGGGAGCTCACAGGTAGTTTGAGAGCTACGGGAGCCATACCTCAGGTGTGACCAATGCATCAAACACCTTATAGACATTTCTAGATCGTCTGTATCTTCCTTCAGTTGTATATATATGTTTTTCTCATAAAAAACTGTTAGCATACAGATTTTTCTCCTTCCTTTACGTATATTTTCTTCCATAATCTTTTTCTGTTTCATTTCCCGTAAAATGTGTCCTAACCAGATTGCTTTTTGTATTACTTTCAATACTGCCCCTTTGCTCATTCTACTTAAAATGTCTTTATTCTGTTTGCTATTCAATCAATTAATGTTTCCATCCTCCCATAAAATCTCATCTCCAATCTCTTTGGTTCTATTCTCTTCTTCATAGTCTGTGCTTCCTAATCTATGCTTTAGTTATAAAATCTATCATTTATGTTTCTTAATTTCCTAACTAATCTTTTGAGTCCAAAAAATTTTTGATTTTAATAAAAAGTTATTTTTATTCTAGTTCTTATTTCTTAGGTGCAGCTCTCATTCACTTATATTATTCTGCAAAAATATTTTTAATTTCCCATTTGTACTAGTTCGTATAAATCCAGTATCATACTTGTCTAGTCTTGTGCTTATTAGTATCATCGCTTCATTTTTGTACATTACGTTTATATCATATTTTTTCTGTTTCACACATAGTCTAAGCCATTTTCAAAAATTCTCTATTACCATTTTTAAGATTTTCTAAATGGTATTTCTATATTTTCTATATGGTAAAAATTCTCTATATGGTTTTAAGATTTTCGGTTCCAAATTTTGTTTTAACTGTTGATTTTAACACTTGTACTCTCCAATAAGTTTGTCAGTAAAATTATTGGATAGTGCTAGTGATGATACTCCATCTTACTCCTTTTCCAGTTATTACTTGTGTTCATAATATCTTTACTCTTATTACAACTCTCTGTATTGATTTCAAAGTAGACATCCATATATCATACGAGGTATAATCAACAACTCAAAAAGTTCCTGTAATTAGTTGAAATATATTTATCAGGAAAGATAAAAACTTACAAACCTATTTTTCATCAAAAATACTCTCCTCCTGCAACTACAAACTTATCCCAACGATCCAACAGTTGTTCAAAACAGTTTTGACAATGATTTAAAAATGTATTTAATCGATTTTGTTGCATTTTCTTGTGATTTCAGCATCTGCAAATCATTTTCCTTTTGTTGTTGTTTTCACCGTATGAACAGGAAAAAACACTTCCTCGATCAGCATGAAGTCAGGCGAGTAGGGAGGACGTTCTAGCGTGATAAGGCAGAGCTTGACTTGGTAGTTACGTACTAACAGGGATTGGTGTGCAGGGGACTTGCCATGCAGAAAAATCCATTTTTTCTGCTTATTTTTTGGGCTATTTTCTCCTAATGGTGTCATGTAAGCGCCTAGGAATTTTTGTGTGGATACTGCCATGTGTTAAATTTACTTCTTATGCAATTTCATCAATCATTATTCTTTTGTTTGCATGGACAATTTGCTGAACTCTCAATTATGTCATCTGTGGTTGTAGTTGGAGGGTGATGACTGCGAGACTCATCTTCAATGTTAATGCGACCTTCACGAAAACATTTGTGCCATTCGTAAATTTGGTTTTTCTTCATCACCTCAACTCTGTATGCTTGAATTAACATTTTAAGTATATCAGAAGATGACTTTTGAAGCAAAACACATAATTTAATGTTTTTTTGCTCTTCATTAAATCAGTTTTCAAAAAGCGACAGTGTAAACACGCAAATACACAAAAAAGTGCTTCTCACAGGGGAACAATGGAGGCTGAGCGATACTCATGCTACCGATATCCCTTCTCCAGGGGTAGTACCAACTGCTAGACAAACAAATTCTAACCAGAAACCACACCATGTGTCTCTAGAGATCGTACCCGGGAGCTTTTTGACTGTACCTCGTATTTCTCCTTTAATTATATGACTTTTTTTAATGTACGGATGTATATACAGAATATTTCATTCTATCATAATGTCTGAGAATTTGAACAAAAAAAATTTAAATGAAGGTCGTTTATTAATTGTTAAGTTTATTTAAATTTTAATATGGCCTTAACATTTATTTTTCTAATATCACTGTATTACCTCTGATAAAGTTTCAGATGTGTATATTGCATCTGGTCAGTTTGGTTTTTGTAACTGTTACTATAGTAGATGCAGTAGTATCTAATTGAGCCAATTTAAAGTATAAATCTTCTACCAGTTATAAATAAATTTAGAGTCAAACCATTATAATGATGTAGGCATACATTCCCTGAAGTTAAAATTACCAAGTATAAAACAGTGATCTCTGCTTTAAAGTACTGTGTATTACTTTCCATTCATTTTATATTCAGCAAATAAAAAAATCAACATTATATAAAACACATAGATGTATAAATAATATTAAGTATATTTTCTGTATTAATATTTACTATTATAAATTTGACTCTCAAAATCTAACTCCATCTCTTTAAAAGAGTTATGTGAAATATGCAATTAGACATTCAGTTTCACTGTGTGATCACTTTTTTCTTCAGGTGGTTCCTTGGGGATTTAGATCACTTTTGAATGAAATCAGAGTAAATTATGATAACCCCCCAGTATTTGTTACTGAAAATGGTTACAGTTCTGATGTGGACTTGCAGGATACAGACAGGATTCATTATTACCATGTAAGTATAACACAATCATTCTACTTGTAATTTAAGGCCGATAATTTTAGGGTTACATTCTAATTTCATAAACACGAAGAAAGAAATTGTACGTTTTAAACTTTCTTAACTTGAGACGGTGAAATTTATATTACAGTATATAAAAACGAGTTTAGGAATATTATTAGTTGAGTTATTAACTGTCATCTTTTCTAGTGTGTATGTCTAAGTTTTAGTGATTTGTTGTATAAACTTATCATTTATGTGCTATGATTCTATGTTACTGATATACCTCATTTTCATGTAAGATTAAGTTCCTCCGATAAGCTGTAGATCCTTTCATCCCAGAAGACTGTTTCAGGTTACAAAATTAAAATTTGTAAATTGATTCTCTTATTCTCATCGACTGCTGTAATAATTTTCCAATTTTAAATATTTGAATGAAAAAATATTACTTATGTTGTCTCACTGATAAATATCAATAATTTAAAAATATTCTCCCAGTTAGATAAGGTGAATCAAGAGACATTGGATGCATAATTTTATTTTATTCCTAAAATCCACAAAATAACTTATTAATATCATATTGATCAGAGAAAATATGAATATCATATGTATAAATTTAAAGCATAATGCTTTAAAAATAAGATTTTTTAACCAGCTATTAATAACCAAGTCAGTTGTGAAAACTGCTTTTCTTACACAGGATGCATGCACGTCATAGCTAACATGTCAGGAACTCGTACAAGTACTTACATCTCATTGGAGGCAAGCCTGAAGAAAATAAAGAAGAGAGTTTTTGGATTATTATAGTGTTTTTTTTAACAATATTTGACCACAGCAATTTAAACTGTCATTTACTAGAGAGGATATTATTTTAGGTCTTTACTATTATTTGGTCTACCAGTAATAACAGCAGTAGTAAGGTTTGGTAAAAAATTAACATTTCTCTAAGATTTAAAAACACAAATGAGAAATTTCTTAAACAATGACCAATGTAGACGCATTTATAACACATAAGGTCATTTCTGGAAGGTCAGTTACAAAATTAACAGAATCTTGAATAAATTGAAAATATTTTATAAATATAATGAAATAATACAAAAACTGGCAAAACTTGGCTTCATAAAAAAGTATATTTAACCAACAACTAGAATACAGTTTTAGCCTTTACAGTTTAAACATTGTATCATGTTAGAAGTAAGCATGTTATTGTCACGTATTTGAAGTCTTTTGTAATCAAAAAGGTCTTGTCAGAGCACTTGGAAGGCTCTGTGCTGCAAATCAGGCAGCTGCTCATCCAGAATCATACTAAACCCTTCCATGTCTAGATCAAAATCAGATTATGCATATATGATGACCCACCCACCCACCCATACAGGTAAGTGGTGATGACCCATGCACCCATACACGTACAGCGGTGATGACCCACCTGCCCACCCTTAAAAGTACAGTGTTGATGATCCACCCACCCATACACATACAGTGGGGATTATTGTTATCCAACTGACTGTCTTCGGCATGCTTCGTTGGAAACAGTAGCATAATCTAGAGAGAAGATAGCAAGTTATGCATGTGCTTTAGATTTGTAAGTTTGCAAGGACTAAGTAATCATATTTTCCATTGCATAATGCGCCCAAAAATCCAAGCTGGCAGCATCGGATTTTCCCATCCCATCCCAAAAATCGGATCATCTGCTGCAGAGCGGCCGTAAGAGTCCCATTTCTTAATGGGAAAGGAGAAAAGTTTAGTACGTTCACACCCTCGGCGTTGTCACTCACTCTTTTGTGTACTGTGGCAAATTGAAAACACACTCTCGTTCATTTACAGGTTGTAATTCCTGTACTTCTTTTAAAATCACTAAAATCATACTGTATAACATGTTTTTCTGAATAATATACAGTAATATAACATATGATGTTAGTATTTTAAATGAGTAAAACACAGTTGTATTTTAAATGTATATCTTATGAGAAATAATACTTCGACCAAATTAGTTGGCCTTGTTCGGCTTGTCAAAATTCCCCATGCCTACTTGATCGGTGTTGCATGCAATTGTAGGCGCTCTTCTCTTGCTTGCCATCCGATATGAGTTATTGAATTTCTTTTTTTTAGGAAACCAAGTTCTTTGTTACTTTTGTTTTATGTGGCTTTAAATGTATCCAGTTTGACCTGCCAGCACATTAGACCGGATAACCGAGTTTGTGCTGTATTTTGATATTATAAAATTATTTAAATATGTTTTTTAAATCATATTTAACTTTATAAAAACCATACTAGGAACTGATTTGAGTTACATTTCTAACTTGTAAATAAATGTGTGAATTACACCAAAATAAACAATTTTAAATACTTAAAAAAAATGCATGTACATAAAAAACAATTATTTCAGACAAATAATAAGATTAGCGTACCTTTTACGTCTTCAGCAACAAAATCATATTTATTGGATTACCTGTAGTTTTTATTTTAATAATAATAAAAAATGTATTTATTAATTTTGTAGCTGAAGACGACAAAGTTACGTAAGCTTATTATTTTTCATATATATCACCTCAGGAGGCTTTAACAATGAACAATTATTATTTCAGGACTATTTAGAAGAAATGCTAAAAGCTATTCATGAAGATGGTTGCAACGTGATTGGGTACACTGCTTGGAGTATAATGGACAACTTTGAATGGCTTAGTGGATACTCGTAAGTTAATATCTCAAGAGTCAATATGATTTATATGTATGTATTCCAGGTTAATGGTATGGAAACGTTATTACTTATACAGGAAATTGTTCTTATCAAACATACATATGATTGATTGTTTAGGACAGGAAAGCAGGCTTATCTTTTAAACATTCCTTTGGTAAGGCCTTGGAAAGTAACACAGACACTACAAGATAAAACATAAAATCAAAGTAATAAAACAGTCACAGAGATATTTCAAGGCCACTGGTCTTAAACTTCAGTACACAACTAACAGAAGAGAGTTAATAGTAAGTTTTCTAATAACTCTCTTCTGTAATGGACTGAATGAAGATAAGGCCAGTGGCTTTAAAATATCTCCATGAGTGTTTTATTTTTATTTTGTGTTTTACCATTCTATGCTACATATACATTTTTTACACTATACAGTAGATGCTCTCTTAATCGGCCTCGGATCATCCGGCTGCTAATTAGAAATGATGAGTCACCGACAGGTCACCACACGCTTGGCTATTTTGGGTTTGTTTGCTTCAATCTGGTCAGTTGAGTGGGCTGACTCATGCATTGTGCAGTATTGTGTATTGTACATAATGTACTATTTATTCGCATAAGCTGTATTAACAGTATAACACTGTGAAATGTTTGCTGTACAATGTCCTTAAAATTTTAAAATACATAGTACAGTAGTACACAATACAAAATAGTAATACACACTTAAAATAACTATAGTATTAGTCCTAACAATTTTTAATTACAGTACTGTATCTCTGAGGACGTAGTCTCCAAACGTTTGTTTAAGTAAGATACCGGTAATGCACCATTATCTGCGGTTTCACAAACATTATCACAGTAACCCTCCGTGACATAACCTTCGCAGAAACGAAGTGGTTACTGTACTGTAATTTCCACGTACTTTGCATTAACCAATCAAAGAGCTATCCGGCAGGGGGTTTGGTCCCGTAGTGGCCTGTTAAGAGAGTATCTACTGTATATGAAATTCAAGGCAAATGTTGTTAGAAAATCTTGTTTAGATCTTTCAGATGAATTCATGTTCCAAGCTTAAAAACTGATACATGTCATGAATCTAAAGATCAAGGTTAAATTCATGTAGACTATCCACATAGATTTAACTGGAAATCAGAGTTAGTGAATTTTAGAAATCCAACCATAGTTATTAAATAAAATGTTATAACTGTAGTGGCATTGTACATGTATAGGTGGGAGAGTAAGTGAGAGAGAGTCAAGAACTATACGGGTGAGAGGTTCAAGTAATTATTGTGAGAGGAAATAGATGTGTTATGTAAATTTTGTGAAACATTACAAAACACAATTTCACTATATGTACTTTCTTTTACTAATGTGTTATTCAATGGCTTGTAATTATGAGTGTACCTTTACAACCACTCACCAATACATCTACTGACCCACCCGCCCATGTATGCCTCTTAAGTGTGTGAAGGTGAGTGGGAGTGAATAATAGAGTAGCTGGTCCATCATCACTGGTAGAGTAAATTGCCAGTTCAAACTACAGTACACTCTTAGAAATCCGGATCGGCCTAGTCCGGACTCCGGGTAGTCTGGATCACAGATCGTGCAGATTTTTTTTTTTTACTTAAAATGAAGACAAACTCCATGTTTTACCGCCTTAGTCAGCTGCGTGACACGTTCGAGGCAGTGGAAGATTTTGTGCGGTAGAGGGGCGGGGCCAGAGCAATGACCTCTGCGTCACACCTGTTAGTGGCCCCGCCCACCCCCGCTCAGTTGACTGCAAGCCCTTGGTCAGTGCGGAAGTCAGTTTGACCTGTGTAGTTTGTGTGTGTAGTCTTTTTGTTGTTGTGTTGTTAGTATTTTTGCCTCGTATTTAAAGCGAAATGAGTCAAAAACGTAAAAAGGTTTTCGTGGCGGTGGAAGAGAAACTCCGGGCCATTAAACGTATTGATTCTGGTGAATCGGCTAAAAAAATTGCTTTAGAATTAGGAGTGGGAACAAGTACTGTTTCGGACTGGAGAAAAAATCGTGATCAAATCGAAAAGTGGTGTTCCTCTCGAGACAGTGGAAGTGACATAAAAGTTAGAAAAACCATGCACAAAGGTAAACATGTAGAAGTTGAAGAGGCATTATTTTTGTGGCATCAGCACTTAAGGGGTAAAGGTGTTCCGGTCAATGGTCCTATGCTTCAAGAAAAGGCGTTACATTTTAAGCGTGCAATTGAAGGAGAAGATGGTGAATTCACAGCTAGTGACGGATGGCTCGACCGATGGAAAAAGCGTTATGGTGTTCGGCAGCTTTCAGTAAGTGGGGAGGCTTTATCGGCAAACAAAGAAGCTGTTCCTGAATTCAAAACCTTCCTTTTCAAACTCTTAGATGAAGAAGGAATTTCCGGCGACCAGCTGTACAACTGCGACGAAACTGGTTTGAACTATAAAATGTTGCCCACGAAAACTCTCGCTTCAAAAAAGGAAGCATCAGCCCCGGGTTATAAGAAAAGCAAAGAAAGAGTAACTGTGCTAGCTTGTAGCAATGTGACCGGCAGCCACAAACTCAGGCTTACATTGATTGGGAAATCTAAAAAGCCTAGAGCTTTTAAAAATTTAAAGAAAACCGATGTGTTGCCACTTTGGTATACAAACCAACAAAAAGCGTGGATGAATTCTTCCATTTTTAAAACTTGGTTCTTTGATGAATTTGTTAAGACGGTAGAGAAACATCTGGCTAAAAACAACTTGCCATGAAAAGCCATTCTTTTGCTAGATAACGCAACAACACACCCAGTGGCTGATGAGTTGAAAGACGGAGATATAAAAGCTGTGTTTTTGCCTCCGAACGTGACAGCTCTTTGCCAACCAATGGACCAGGGAATCCTTCAGGCACTGAAGTTGAAGTACCGCCGACGGCTTCTTTGTTATTTAATATCGCCAATAGACAATGAAGAAGATTATGTTAGTGCATTAAAGAAGGTTGACATGTTGGACGTAATTAGGTGGGTAGCTGAAGGGTGGGACGAAATATCCGCAATCGCAATCGTTTCTTCGTGGAAAGTGCTGCTGGACCATGAGGGAAACAAGTTCGATGACGTCGATGGAGGGGAGCTCAAAAATGAAAATAAAGCGGACGAAGAAAATGTTGTTTCACTCTTAGACAAAATCCCCGGCTGTGAAGCAGCGAATGAAAATGACGTCGCTGAGTGGATGAACAATGACGACGAAGATGAAATTACAGACGACGACATTGTTAAAATGGTAGTTAACGAAGAAACGTTGGAAGAAGAAGAAGAACTCTCCGGAATCCATGTGAATAATATCTCTCATTCAGAAGGATTCAAAATGCTAGATGGGGCGCTAGAGTACATCATGCAACTAGACGGCATAGCTGCAGCCGACGTTATGTGTTTGAGGAAACTGAGGGACATTGCGGCCAGACAACGGGCTAAAACGGTTAAGCAGACGACAATTAAGGACTTTTTCAAGAGATAAGTTTTATGTGAAGTTGATTGTAAGTTGCATTATTTACCATTTCTTGTAATTTATTAGTCATTCTTTGTAATTTTGATTTACTTGGGACTGTATTTCTTATGTTCATTTAAAGTAAATTTTCTTACTTTAATGTATAAAGTAGTGTACAATATGCTTAAATAAAATTGTTCAAACTGTCCTGTGTTGTTAAACTTGATTTTTTCAGTCCTGTTTTACTGTTTGCTCAAATCTGTTTTACTTAATTACAGCACACTACTGTATTATGAACTTAAGGGCTAACTAAATTATTAGACATTGTTTGTCCCATTTTTGTTTGAAGCTAACTCCTCTGCTCCCGTCTCTAGCCTACTGCCTTATCTTTACGTGCCGACCACACTTATGTTATATTTGCCCTTGAATGAACCCGTATTGTAATAATTGACCGTTAAAAGCCGAAATTGACGATGCATTCAACAAACTCCAGGAAATCCGGATTTTTTAAAATCCGGACCGGACGACCGCCACATTAGTCCGGATTTCTGAGAGTCTACTGTATCAATATTTATTAGTAATTTGTTGACATTATGAATTCTCTGTACCTTAAATGTAGTTTACAAATAAAACCAACTATCATATTTTGAATATGATACTTAAATATTTTGATTTAATATTTAAATTAGCTATGCAAAGATACATCAAATTTAAAATCAAAATAAAATACTTTTAAAATATCCCTAAGTTGGACAGATATAGTATTACCCACACTGCCTTTACAATTTTTTTCTAAATGAATCATATAACAATTTCAAAAGCTTTCACTGTGCTATCCAACATGCATGTTTCTTGTGAGCCCACTTGTGGTTTATATTAATGTGTATGAATAATTATTATAACGTAGCAATTGTGCACACTGATGTCACTTCCATTGTATTAATAATTTAGCAAAGAAGAATAGCATTGTCTATAGTTCTCATGGCACTAGTGATGCAGTGCTGTAACCCAGCTATTTAGGACCAAGTGTTATGGAGATTGTAGGTGATACTTGGTCCTCTTAATACTGGCATGGTGTTTGCTCAATAATTGCCATCGACGTGGACACTACCAGAAGTTTGGGGTGTCTGTGTTGGATGGTAGTTAGAGTCAGGATGTTGTGTGGGGATGAGAACTGTCAGGCTTGTTAGCTGAAAATCAGACAATAAGTATTGTGTGCTTCGGATTCGACATAAAGTTGTAGGTCTCTAAGTTGCCCTGTCTATTTGGGAGTTAAATACAAGTCTCCTTCTAAGGAACCGTCGTCCTTATTAGTAACAATGACTACACTCGCTCATCTAAATTCATCACACTCACTCGCCTTTCATATTCGCCCATATCCCTAAAATCGGCGTCGTAATAATGAATACTGAATGATAAAGAATATATCGGTTCACAATTACCCACTATGGAGAGAATCAAGGGTGTGCGATGCATCAAAAAGCACAGAAAAATCGATGTAATTCTATTCAATTCATGACTAGTCAAAATGTTGATGCATTAAAGTAACGCAATGCATCGATAGCACCACAATGCATAAGCAATATTGATGTCTCAGAATTATTCTGATGTGCCAAAATGACAAATTATTTAGAAAAAATGACTTCTTAATCAATTATATATATTGGTGCGTCTTTTAGAACTAGTACTTTCATGTTTTAAATAAAGTATTTTACAGTAAAATAGTTGTAAAGCGATTATTACTCCAGTTTGTTTATGTTCCGAGTGAACAGGGATGAGCGCGATCAGACACAAACCTGATTACATCGTGATAGTGAATACAGAGTTTGACCGGGAGATAACTCGTTTTGATATGAATATGATATAAGCCCATCAAGCAATGCTTATGGTGTCGTAACTTACGTGCGTGTAGATTACCACGAATTAGTAAAACATTCTCATACAGACTGTCCATCTAATTTAGTTAGTTGGAAATTATGTTGGGATCTGTATTTGATAGCAAATAATACAAATTGTTGCTTAGGCATTTAGAATAGTGAAATAAATTAGGTCTTTTACTGTGTTTTTGAATATTGTTGACAACAGTCCGAATATTGCTGATAACAGTAAAATATTACGGATAAGAGTTGAATATTGCTAATAACACAAGTTATCGTGACTTTTGTTAGACTTTTGTTATCACTTCCTGTTAGATAAAAACACTTCCTGGCTTCTACAGTCCATATTTTTTACTAGTGATGGGTTGGTTTTTACCATTTTTTTCGGTTTCTGTACGGTTCTTTACTGAAATCGGTTCTCGGTTCTGAGTACTTTTTGAGAAAGTCTCAGAAAATTTGTCTAATACCTTTACGGCAGTGCATCAACAAGTTATGTGGAATCAGTCAGTAAAAACAGTGCATAGTACTTTGTTGATTTCTCCAATATGAAGTGACATAAAAATCTCCTAAAAATCTATAAAACGACATACAATATTTCCAATAACTAGAGAATTGGTAACATTTTATTTATTCTCAGGGTATGATTGTTTACCTTTTTTGCACAAAAAAGTATTTACTTTAAATTTAAAAATAGTATACAATTTAGTTAAATTGAACATAATGCTCAAATTAGTATGCAATTAAAATTTACCTTGAGGAAATTACAAAACTTATAAGCCTAGAGAAAATTGAAAAATAACATGCCATTTTAGGTCTGGTTTAAAAATAAAATTTTATTTAAAAAAATCATAACAAGTGATTAAAACTACCACAATTAGAAATTACAGTATACATTTTGTTTTAAATTTAAGAAATAATAAACTATTTTGGGTCAGTAAATGTTACGTCAGTGCAATTTAAAACAGTAATCCTTTAAACATTAATCCAATTTAAGACTTTGTACAAAAAATAATAAAAATAAAATTTAGCTATTTTAAATTAAATATGCTAAAGACTCTTTTTGTTTGGTTTTGATACAATATTAACCTTAAAAATTTGTTTTTCAATCCAATTCCTTACGTTTTGTATGTATTATTTTTTTTCATTACAAGTCTAAATAAATAAACTCTATATCTTAAGTTCAATATAAAAACTTTTTATTTTTCAAAATACACAATAAAACTAGAAGCATAATTAATTTCAGAATGTTAGATGATCTGTAAACAGAATGGAATGTCTCCACAATTGTTTTTTATTAGGCAGGAAGTGATAAGAAAGGGTCAGGATACAGTAAACAAGGGTGGAGCTCCTCAGGCTAAAGGAGGACTGGACTCTTGAACTAAAACTGAATGGCTTTAATTCACTGCATTTGCGTATTAATTCCTATTCATTAATGTTATCTGTCTCTTTTCACGTTCTGATAAGAAAGTGGCCAGACTATGGGCGAATATTTTCTTACTTAGATATTTTGTTTATTTCATAGTCTACGGGTAGATATTTTCTGACAAAGATGTATTGTTTATCTTGTGGCGGGATGTTGTTTGATTGTATTGTTTATCAGCACTTTTAACACCTGAAACATTTCTGATAAAAAAGCTATCTCCCCATTTACGTTTTCTATAACCGGGACTGCAGAACCGAGATTTCCCCATCGGTTCTTGGTTCCAGTTCTTTTGTCAATTACGTATAGAACCGAGAACCGACTTTAGGGACCCACCCATCCCTATTTTTTACAAAACATTCCCAATCAAAATACAGTTTTATATTGTTTTCTTTTATAAATTCAAACGTGTTGCATTTTTATGGATTCCCGTTCATTGATTTCAATTCAGTTAGACTGTTGGCACTGTGTTTAAAAATGCATTACTTGATATTATTTTCATTAAAAAAAGTAAATAATTAAACAATAATTATTACAAACAACTTTATTAACATATATTTCCAACCTTTTATGGGAAAATATTTTAAATAGAAATAATATAAAAACTCTCAAAGTACTCAGTTTATTTTTATTGCGTATGTTGGTACTATTTTTTATTAATTTTAATATTCATATTCTTTTATTTTCCATTAAGTAATTTACAATTACAATAGGCATCGTCACATTAAATACAATATTATAAAAACTATTAAAACAGTAAATAATTAATTAATTAGGGAACTAAGTCATCCATTGAACAGCGCATATATTCATCTAATGTGTAAAAATATTTAGACTTAAGCCATTTAGATACTTTATACCTATTCAGAGGCAAAGCTCTTATGTTTACAGGTAACTTATTAAATAATTTTACCTGTTGGTAATTAAAACTCTTAATGACTTATCCAATCTAACATTAGGAATGGTTAAGTCATGTTTAATCCTGGTATTATGTACATGGGTGTTGCTATTAAATTTACTAAGGTTATTTCTAATAGAAATAAAGTTACTACAAATGTAAATACCAGTTAGTGTCATTATGTTAAAAAAGGAAAAACTCTCTCTACAAGATTCCAGTGAAATTAAACCTGCTAAAATTCTCACCACCTCTTTTTGCCACAAAAATACCTTAGAGGCAGAACCGGAATTTCCCAAAGTCGAATCCTATAGCATAAATGGATATAAAAAAACCAAAGTAGGCCAGCAAAAGTGTGTTTGGATTGACACAATATTTCAGTTTTCTAAGAAGATAAATAACTTTAGCCAATTTTACAAATGTGTTCTGTGTGCATCACAACGAAGTTTACTGTCCAAGATGATACCCAGAAGTTTAACAGGTTTGAACAAAGATACAGTATTATTCTCCAAGTGTTTTTTAATGAGAAGATAATACGTTATGTTTTATCATGATTTATTTTATCTAGCTTTCGGTGAGAAGAAAACTAACTCTAGATGCACTGTAATCGGAGCAAATTAAGGTTTTATCATTGGCATACAATATTGATAAGGTTGGTATATTAAAGCTAAAGTCACTTATAAATATTAGAAATAGAAAAGGGCAGAGGATCGAACCCTGGACCAGCAGTGACCTCCAAGTAACTTGATGATTTATAAGTATCAACCCTCTTTCTGTTAATCAAATAATTTTCAATTAAACCTAGTTCTTTGTCTCTAATTCCATAATACAATCATATATATTGTCTAAACAATATTGGATTTTTACACTTAAATCAAAATGCTTCTTCTAAAAAATTATGTGATTTAGTAAGTTTTATTTATCAATGCTCATGAGACTTTACATTAATTTTTATTTCACTCAACTCATCGAAAGTTCAAGAAAATAAACAGTTGTGTATGGCAGTATGCATTTTCCAACAATGAAAATGAAAAACAATAATTAAGTTGTTTTTCATTTATTTTATACATTCTTCAATTCAATTCAAATTTCAATTCAAAATTATCTTTATTTCACAAAAACTACATGTAGAATAGTACAAAAATAACCTAACCTAATAAACAATAAATTAAACTGTCTACTTTATTTAAACTAAAATACTTTTTGTGAAAAAAGTTCGGCACCCCAAAGGAAAAACCTGTGTTGGGGTTACCTGCATTGTAAAAAGAAACAAATTAATTTACTCTGAAAAGGAAGAGTTTGCGCCGGCCAAGGAAATAAAAAGTTTTCTTACAATAATCTTAATAATATAACAAAATAATCAAAATAATAATATACTTGTGTGTACTACAGCATGAAATATTATTGACAGATATTCTTACAATTATTGACAGATATACTAACAATTACATCAATCTTTACAGCATATGTTTTCAAGCACACGCACGCATACTAGCGCGCGCGCGCGCGCGCACACACACACACACACACACACACACACACACACACACACACACACACACACACACACACACACACACACACACACACACATTTTTTTGCTTGTGACCATTTGGATAATTTTGACTAGTTACTCTCCCACAAAAACAACAAAGTACAACTATTGGCATTTAAATTTAATGAATTTAATACAGAGCCAAAACCTTTCTTTACTACTAGCTTTTCCTATATTTGTTCTTAATTACATAAGCATGCTTAGTGCTAAACAAATTTATTAAGCCCTACATTCTATTTCAAAATAATAGGGGTGTGCGAGTAGTGATTTTTGAGTTCAAGCCGAGTTGTTGGCATTTTTTTTTCGAGTATTGAGTATTTTCGAGCAAGTATTTATAGAAGGATTTCCTGTTCACCCAAGACAACTGTAAAAGGTAGACACCATCCTAAGCCTATGTTAAGTTTTGCCAGATTGGTATATACATCTAAACTGAACACAATAATTTTAATTTGTTGTTTGTAACTGTAACATTTGATAAATAAAACTTTTTACTTCCTGCCTTCCGATATTTTTATGTGGCATTGTTTTCTTTAACCTTTTTCCTTTTTTAATAGCTAATATGATGTAAGAAACTAAGAAAGTAATGAAACAACATGGATTATAAATATTTAATCTGTTCAATTATATCACAGATCAGATTTTCTATGCAAGCCAATTATACTGTTTCACAGCCAGCCGATATTTTTATCTGGTGGTTCAGTTCAAAGTGTACCACGAAAATGTAGCGAAGCTTATTGGCAAAAGCTGCATCCAACCAAACTGATGCTAAAATTCAGGCGTCATCATCAAATGCAGTCATTTGCTTCAGAATTGCCTCCTCTCAACAAAAAATTGATTGTGTACACGCCAAGAAGAGTGGATCTGTATTCTGTAGGTATTTAATTCAGTAGTAACTAGGTTACAACTAACCGGAAATAAGCTGTGAATTATATAATCGAATTTGAAAATCTGGATGACAAAGACTGTGGTTCAATCGATTGATAATAATAACCAAGCAGGTTTTCTAAAAATAAATTTTAAAGTCTTTTAGGATGAATTAGTTTTTATATTATGATCGGTAATGAAATGTGTGCAACTAGAAACTACTTTGATACATGAAGCTACACTGAACAAGGGATAAATAATTATTTCATAACGAGAAATTCATGAAAACATGGCGTAATCAAATGAAAACCATAGACGTAGTCGGCTAATGTAATAGTTCTAGCCGATATTGGCGACGAGATGCAGTCTGAAATATCAGCTAAGTGCCAACTAGTTATACAGTGAAGATTGTGGGCAGCTAAATTATAAACTTATGAATATAAAACAAGACATGTGATATGGCTTTGGTTCAATAAAAATTTTGTTCAGAGTTTCTAAATTCGTCGTATTTTGTTTAGAAAAGGTCTTCCGACATGTTTCTCTTTCTTTTGGGTTGATTCATGGTTGTTTTACAGCTTAAATTGACATCAATGTCAATGTGAACAGGGAACTGTCCAGTGAATTTACAAATCAAAATTATCGTACTTTACCACCTTTTATACTCCAACTGTGTTAATGTCTAACCTAGTCAGAAAACCGTTAAACAATTTGACAGGAAAAAATATCGTATGCGCAAATGTTACACACAGTTTTGGCGATCTAATACGGAATAATAATTAATAGACGTTCGCCATGGATATATATCTTTTTTTATTTGATGGGAAATAAATCAATAATGATGTCACATGCTGCTGGAACGTCATTACCATATTTTATATGATACGATAAAGTATTTTCTTACGTCAAATCATTGAACCTGAACGGTTCCTTGCACGTACGTATACAAAAAGCGAAATCGACTTTCGCCTAGAAAAGATGGGAAGTTTGATTTTTGGAATGTAAAGTGACCCGTCCTTGGACCCTTTTGATTGAACGGTATTACTGATATGAACGAAAATATGCATAAATTTTCACAATGTACAGATCATTAGATTTGTATCAGTAACAGGTCTTTTTGAGCATCTTGAATCTCTCGTCCCTTTCTTGGACCATTTTTTTATTTTTTTTATTCTGTTTTGTTCACGCCAGAAGTTCTGTTTTATTCACGCTATTTTAGGTTAGATTACAAGTGTCTACCATCATGTGTGATCGCTACTACGGTAACTATATGCCATGATCACTACCTTCCCAGCTCTGTTGATCACTTTGAATTGAACTAGTTCAAATCATAATGAAAGAACTCGTTCACTACGTCAACTAGTTCATTTGACTGTCTTCGTGTTCTACCTTTTCTTAGGCGTATTGTTTAGTTCATAATTACAAGTACCAAACTGATAACGTATGATTAAAGGTAAAATAAAACACAAGAAACCACACCTTTTTTATTCATAACTTATAAAACTGTTTATTCTTAAAACTAAATTAAGATGTAAATCTGATATTTCGTGAAATACAACTACTCTATCAAACTTCAAGTAGTTTCAGAAGCTTCAGCCGAATTCTAGTAGTAAAATACTCGATCAAATACTCAAAGTTTTGAGTACTCGCACACCTCTACAAAATAATAATGATTTATTGTGCTTTAGGCCTACTGCATTTTTTTAATCCCTTTATCTCACATTTCTTATATTATTATTATTATTATTAATTGACCTTCTTACTTTGTTATAAAGTTAATTTTTGTAATTTTGTTGTATACATGTAATATTAACTAGCTAACATTTATAGGATCAATAAATGAATGTTTTAAATTATCTTACTTTGTACTAGCAAGATACATTATTAGTCATTATTCATTATTCATCTCTAAGATAGTACTTGCTTCTAAAACATAATAAAAACCATAAATTCTTTATGTGCACACTAAATCAAGGTGCATTGAACCAAAGCGCATCGAAATTCTTTGAATCGTATTGCTGCATCAAATAAAAAAAAAATTTGTTGCATCGCACACCCTTAGAGTGCATGATAAACTTTCTTCTTCTTTTAAAAAAGGAAATTTAAATTACACCTTTTAAACCTTTTTCAGCATATTCCTCATAGACTATTGATCTGTGCGGGGAAGTTATTTAGACAGAGTAAGGGAAAATCAAGTAAAGTACAAGGTAAACATTACTGATTAATATTACTAGTCTCGGCCAGGATTTGAAACTGCTCTCTAACTCAGGCCCAGTATTCTGAAGCCTTAGATCATCCAGCCACTGGCTTGCTCAAACAGTTGACACAATTTATTTTTTCAGGGAAAAATTTGGCCTGTACTATGTTGATTTTAATGATGACAGTCGTCCAAGAAAGAAGAGACAGTCGGTGGACTTCTTTAAGAAAATTATGAAAACAAGAGAACTTCCAGATGTTTAGAGGTAAAACTATTAATAAATTACCAGCAACTAGTTTATTGGCCAATAATATACATATCAGTCATGAGATATTAGAAGTCATGTATAAAAGATATTAGTATTAATGTATGAGGTGACAGTAATGTATTTCTATGCTATGCTACATAAATATTTATAGGAATTATATTCTTAGTTTTGGTGCAATTTGAGATATTGTTGTGATAACTACCAATTGTATTCAATTTTGGCGTGTACCGTCAATTCTTCATTAAGACTGTTGACATAAAACACCTTTTTAAAAATGTTATTTTCTATGAAATAAACTTAGGGTTTGTTATTGTTTTACTAGTTATGCACTTATGTTTGAATGAGAAATTGATATTTGGTACTTAATGTAATGCTATTTCTGTGTATCAAGAATCGGTTTGTTGTTAAATTCAGAAGAATGCATTTACAGCAATGTACAGTTTTACATACTTGTGTGCAGTACTAAATATAAAAACAAAACCATCTTCCTTACCATTCTATCTTGCTGGTTAATGTTGAGGTTCAATATTTTATTGTTAGTTGTAAGAACTATTCTGACAAATCAATTCTTGATGACTGAAAGTTTGATTTCGGATTCAAATAAACCCAATCTCTATGTGGTTTCAGTATCTTACATGGACTGGTTTTAGTCTATCTTACATCATTATGCATACGGTACAAAGGGTTAATAACAGGTAACTTTAAATTTCACGTGCTGCCATTGTGACCAAGACACATACACTCTCACTTCACTGTCTTCTAATAAAAATTATAACTAGCAAATCTATCTAAACATTAAATAGGGGTTAGATACTACACTAATTTACCTATTAATAAACCTCAGACTAAACATAAAACACGTGCCGTATGATGGGGCAACATGGTAACCCAGCTAGAACACTAAAATTATTTTGAAATTACCTGTGTATTCTAAAATTGTTTCAGTCTTCAGTCTAACTTGAATGATAAATATATGTGAATGAAACTTGAGAAGTCCCAGGTACACATATACTACTAGTTGATAAGGAAGCCTCTTACGTAAACTTTAATATGTTGCAAGAAAGGAAATCTTCTTAAAATCGTATATTTTCTTAATATTCTAATTTTATAATTTTAAATAAATGTACAGAATGAACACAATAGGGCAGCACATTGTTTTCTTGATAACAAAGTACAATTCAGATAATTCCACATCTGCCTGCCACATTAGTATAGCTAACTGTACTTGTGATACCTAGATTTATTAAATTTAATGTTAAGCTGTTGTTTAAGGTGGTGCAATCAGTTTTCGGTGAGTTTATTATTTCCAAATTTTATAATCAAAATTAGTTAATGTACCTTCCCTTGAAACAGGAAAAATAAAAAAAATTTTTAACCACTACATTAGAACTTGTGGTCTTATGAAGTGGTGAATTTAGCTGATTTTAAAACAACTACAAGACAAAATCATTCAAAGTACAAATTAAATTTCTTATAACTACGTTTTTTACACATAACTGAAGGAATTAACATGTTTTTCATCCCTTTTTTTAATCCCTTCAGTTATGTTAAAAAGGGGTATTTTTCAATATTCAAACTTATAAATATTTTTACATTAAAAAAATAAAAAACATGTTAATCCCTTTAGTTACGTGTAAAAAATGTAGTTATAAATTAAATTTGTACTTTGAACGGTTTTGTCTTGTAGTTGTTATAAAATCAGCTAAAACCACCCACTTCATAAAGCCACAAGTTCTAATGTAGTGGTTTATAAAATGTTGTTATTTTTCCTGTCTCAAGGGAAGGTACATTAACTAAATAAATTAGTTCTCTAGTTAGAGCTACTGATAGTAAAATGAAACCGGTTTGTGTTTTATAATAAAAATGAATAAAGGTACTTATTAAAATTAATTACTCAATTTAGTACTTTAACCCTTTCACCGCCATGCATTTGATGTGCGTAATATTTAAGACCGCCGGGTTCAGTAGCGCAATGGGTCCGCCGGGCGCCGGGCCATTACGGCGTTCGTTCATTGCAAAACCGCCAGGCCATTTTTAGCGATTTTTACATTAGTACGCTATTATGCTTGTAATTCCGTTGTTTTTATCAATATTGCAATGATTTTGGTGTCATTCTCTTCGTAATTAAATTATCCACCATTCTGTATAAAATTTGTATATATAAAATTTCAAATCGCGTGAACAAAATAAAATTTAAAAACAAAAATAATAAAAAATTTATAATTTTAATTTTTAAAATTCCATAAAACAATCATAACAAATATACTTATAAAATGTAATATTTTTTTACTGTATACCATTTTATTGAAAACATTCCCTGGTAATTTCAGCAAAAAATATACATAAATAATATATTTATGTACATTTAACGTAATTAGTACATGTCTGAGAATTTACTACTGTATAAGAGTATTACCGGTAGCCTACAGTGCTTATTATCTTATAGTATATATTGTTGTATATGTTTTATATTATACATTTAAATCAGACATATTTGTTTATATCAGTAATAAAATATACAAAATGATCACAACAAACATATTATAATAATTTTATATGGTGAATAATATACAAAAATTGTAACACTTACCATATGAAGATCTAAGCATTGTAACAGCAAGAGTTCATTTACTTTTAAAACAAACAGGAAAACTGGAAAAACCACATTACAGTATATATATATATCAGATATTATGAAAAATTATTTAGTTAAAATTATTTACACTGTATACAACTCTTGATGAATGATATTTACATTTTGCACTGGTGTTCTTGGAATGCAGTCAAGGTGGCACCCAAGTTTGCAATTTGCACACACACTTCTCAACCATTTTCTTTTATTTTCTGGGTTATTTTTCCCACTACATACTGTGCAGATTTTTTTCTTTTCCTGATGGTAATCTCTCAACCCCATGCATTTTTTTTGTCTGAGGACCATCACCTCCCCCATTACCATTAGAATTTTTTTTATCAAGCCATTCTCTTGCCAATGCTTCTAAAACAGAAATATTGTAATGCAGTCTAGGCAAAGGGTTGTCTGTATTCAATTTGTACAGGATGTAAGAATTGTGCAACATTCTTCCAAAAATGTTAAAAATAACTTTCTTCCAGTGCTTCATAGTTTTTCTTTCATCTAAGTATGTATAAAGCAGCTGGTCTGTCCCATCGATGCTCCCCATTCCATGATTATACTGATATACTATGTTTGGTTTTTCCTTATGATAATTTTACCACTTCTTCTTATTGTATAAGAAACATTTTTTGCTTGGGAGTCTGTGGATAGTAAAATAAATTGACATTTTTTGGTAGGTTTCTCCCTAAATGCCATCATTAACGTGGGACCTTTTCTCACATATATTTTTCTACCAACTTTGAATTTTCCAAGTAATTGCTTGGGATTGCCTTTCCTATCAATTCTAACTGTACCTGTGACCCATGTCTGATTAGAATACAGAAATCTTGCAAGTTTTTTTGTTGTAAACAAATTATCTAGAAAGAGGTGGTACCCTTTGTTGAAGTTTTTTTTTTACCATTTTCATGAGCTTCTCTACAACTGCATACCCTTGGCCAAATTGTTCTATATGTTCTCTGTCTTCTGTTTCTTGGTATTTGGAGCCCTTATAACAATAAAATTGTAAACAATAATTAGTTACTGCATCAGACAACACCCACAATTTTATACCCCATTGGTGGTGTTTCTCTTTTGGGATATCTTGTGTCAAAGCAATCCTCTTTTTAGTTCCTACGAGGGATTCATCCACAGATAATTTTTGAAAAGGTGTGTAATAGAGTCGGAACAGTCTATTGGCATGGTCCATGAGGTTTTGGAATCTTCCACAAGGGTTGTATCCTGGGGAGCCATGTTTTATTAAAGTTTCAGGATCAACAATATGTAGAAACTCTAGAATCAACTCAAATCTATTCCTACTGAACATTTTCCGAAACGATGGCATTTCTTGAGAGGACGACGTGTACCAGTAGCTTTCAATTGAAGGTAATTGTTTGATACCTATATTTATTATGACAGACAAAAACCCTTTTATCTCTTCTAAACTGACATTTACCCAATCTCTAACCCGACTTTTAGGTGATATGTTGTTGTTATTTCGTATATATGATTGAGAATACTTATTTGTTTCAGTAACGATAGTGTTCAATAGGGTATTAGTGAAAAACAAATAGAAGTAAGCCACCGGATTGGAATTTCGTCCGGGGCAGTGTTTGGGGCCTGGAAGTTCAGTAATCGAAGTTGTGGGGGTGACCAGGATCATTTTCATCCTCAACTTCCTCCCAATCACTACTATCTGGGCTAGGAGGATTTCTAGTTCTACCAGAATTATTACTACCTCTCCCTCTCCTACTTATGGGCCTACCTCTATTAGGTCTGGATTGATCTCCATAAAATGTAGGCCTATTTGGTGTTAGGCCTACCTCACATTCATCATCATCTGAGCTCTCTGAATTAGTTTGTATTGGCCTACTGTAATTTGTGCTGTTATTTTGTTGGGACATCACTAAACCACCGCCAGAAGTACTAGGCCTACATTGATATAAATCTGTATTACTAGCCCGTTGCAATGGCAAAACAAACGTAGATGTGGAATGGGGGTTAGGATCATAAGTAGGGTCCTCATCCTTATCATCAACTGTATCGGAACTTAGAGATGAAGATGAACTGTCACTAAGAGAATTATTACTATTATTGTCTTCAATAAAATGTACATCATTTGCTAACCTTACATTACTAACAATAGTTCCTTCACTCACTGGAGACCTACCTCGTTCCTTCGTATTATCCATGTTGTAGCAGATAGGATTAAAATAGGAATAAAACAGCTGAATTTACACAAAATTAATTAAAAAAATGTTTACACAGGATTAATATTACCACTAAAACACTGATACAACACCATCACAAAGCATTCACAACGATAAACTAATGATAGGCCTAGTCTACACTTATTAGGTTACTTGTTGTTTACATCTTTCCCAGCAACGTCAGCTGACAGCCCGCTGCCAACTAGATCACGCATAGAGTTTTATTCATTGTTTATTTATATCAAAGATAAATAGTGTTTCTGTTGTTATTATTGCAAAGAGGGACTCATAGTAATTAATTATATATAAATTAAGTGTACTTGTGCATAATAATAACGAAAATGTGTGAAAAGTAGAAAAGGCTGATATTTCCGGCCCGCGGCGGTTTTCGGTCGCGAGTGGCGAGCCGAATATTACGGCCCGTGGCGGTTTTAAGCACAAATATACGAGCCGATTTTTACGGCCCACGGCAGTTTTATCTATTAACTACAAAGCCGAAAATCTCGGCCCTTGGCGGTGAAAGGGTTAACTAATTTTGATTATTAAATTGGGAAATAATTAACTCGCCAAAAATGGATTGCACCTCCAAATGGTTGTGATACAATTGATCACAACATAAAAAATACTAATGTTATCTATACTGTATGTCTTTGCCTTAATAATATAATTAACGATAGACTCACTTTTTCTATATATTTTTAGTCAATAATGTCTGTTTATGCAGTTGCTTCCATCCTCGGTTGACTAGAGTATTTATAACAATTTCATATCCTGGTTTTGACTGTGTATTGTAGGCTGATATTTTGAATATTGTAGATCACTAATTATAAGGATATGTGTCTGAAATAAGCTCTTCATTATTGGTAACACAACATCTTAAATTCCACATCTTATTCTTAATAACTTGAGTTGGAGACCTCACATGGGACACCTTATTATCACCTTTCCCGTAATACTCTTCTCTAATGAAAACAATTTATTTAGCTGCCTTCAAGATGAGAGCAGATATGCACTACCATCTCTATTGAAGTAATGCCAAATCAAATGTGGCGTGGCATCCATGGATGGATGGATGCTCGCTACATGCCAAGTTGCACCACCAACCACAATTGTATCAGCTATGATTTCAGTTTTATTCATGACAGGCCAGTTATTCACAAGATGTCATCCATACTGATGCCATTGTGTGAACTTGGATTTTCATCAGCGATTCCTTGGTTGAATGATTGTAACCAGTAAAAGAAGTAGTAACAACAAATTAATTTAGCCATATACTGTGTGTCATTGAGAGAAAAGTGATTTCCTATACAAACAAAATTGAAACAATTTCTTCCCAAGTTCTATCCTTCACTATAGCTGTACTCCATCAATTTACAGTCACAAAAAAACTGAATGGCATGAACCTCTTCAATTAAATGTTCCATTATTGTACGAAACTACAATCCTTTGCAGAAAAACATTCTCTGCAAAGGATTGTAAATAGAATATTCATGTGCAAGGCTAGCCATGCCAGCCACGTTTCAAAAAGATCACTCCCGAGGCGAACTGGAGTCACTGTAGCTTCGCAGACATGGTTTCTGACAGCCACGGGCAATGTGATTTGTCTCATTTGGTAACATGGAGAGTGATTCTTAAAAATTCCATCCAATGAACGGATTGACACCTTTGGCATGACCTTCCTAAGTATATTGTCCAATTTATGCAACAAAAATATGTATAGTACAAAAAGATGGTTTGTGTATTTGTAACCACACAGCCATAAATAAACAAATATGTTAAGTTTGTATAAGTAAAATATAGTTTATGTACAATTTAAGTTTATTATTTTATAATTGATATTAATAACAGTAGTTGGTTATATTTTATTTTAAAAACTACATTTCTTTTTTATTATTGTTGCATGCATTTGTGAGTTATAAAATAATATTATACAAATAACAATATCTTTAAGAACATGCCGAAGAGAGCTGTGCATAATGTTACAATATAAAATATTGCTGCTTCTTACGTGCTTTATACTAGAGCCTACTAGTTAAAAGAGTGTTATTACTACTGTTACAGCATTAGAAAGATGTTAAGTTTTCCATATTTGTAGTGTTTAACAACATTTAAATGGATAATGAAACATCTCTCAGCAAATTAAAAATAACGTTAGTCTAAACATTTATGACTATACCAGACTTTGTTTGAAATCATAAAATTCGTAACAGCATAATTATGAAAGCATAAATAGTTCATGAACAATTTATCAATACAGTATTATAAAATAACAATAATCACTTGATTAGCTAAATCTATTCCCTTCTATATAACAGAAAAGATCATCAGCAAATCTACCTGAGAAGATGAGTCCACTAATGCAAATATAAGATGCATAACACAACAAAGCAAATATTTTGTAAGTTACTGGCATCTTCCTCAGAAATTTAAAGATATACTCAATTTTGATTTGGATTGAGTCTCTTTGTGAGTCTATAAAGAAGATTGTCAACGGCATTAACAATTAATTTGTGTTTATGTTTTATGTGTAAACTAAACAAAAACTCAAGACCATAATACACAATTAAACCTAAGTTTTGAAGCTGCTAATATTTTTCTCAGGAGCTTGGAAACATGGGGTGAGTGCACCAGTGAATGACCGTTTCGTATAAATAACATCATGTTAAGCTTTCCTTGTTGTCCAGTCTATCACAAACCGTCTTAGAAGTAACTTAGAAGCTTGATTTGAATCCTTCCTGTCACTAATTAAAAAATAAAGTGTCAAACATCTGTTTGTAACACAAACAAAATTAAGTGTTCCATCCAGTTCATCTTCAGCTTCTCCACTATAGTGTATCGCAAGAAAAAGACCAGCTGAATTTCTCATTGTTCTTTGATTATTGATTGAAACTGCAATATATGATATGTAATTAACACTAAACATATTAAGGTCTATAATTCTACTCATTTTAAGATCGAAACCCTAACCAACAATTAATTATACAGCCGGTCATTTACTGGATTACAACTATGGGTACAACCATTGAATGACCATTTTGATCATTAACTAGATTTTGAACAGTTTTCTTTTAAAGTTTTGGAAACAATATTTTCTGAGAAATTAAGTGCTAAGAAACAAATAAAAACCATCAAAATCATGTGGATACAGTATAACCAGAATTTGACTGGGGGTTAAAGTTTACGGTAATTTACTAGATTTAACATTTAATTATGTATTTTTAACACTAAGATGTACTATTTACTTGCACAAATAGATAAGAAAACATTTTTCAAGCCTCATTTTATACCTTTATTTGGATATTTACTTATAAGTTGTAATAAAAAGGTTCTAATACATCTAAAATAATTTGTGCACTGAATATTTTTACAAATGCATTTTATTAATATTAGAATAATTTGAATAAAACATGTAATTGTTCTTTCTATACTTAAAAGTTGCTAGGTTCATCTTAATTTCATTATTCTTAGCTATTCGCTACTCCTCGAAAAACAGTTGTTGTCTTTGTCTATCTTGCCTATCTTTTTCTTGTTCATTTTTTTACTTTCCCTTTCAATCTTCCTCTTTTTTATAGCAATTTTCTTTTCTTTTTTTATATTTAGTTTGTTAATTGTTATCATGGTATAATTTCTAATTTTTTTTGTTTAAACATAATATATTAAGTTTTATGTTTAGGAAGTATAGAAGAATACGGATAAGACCTTTATACTATTCCCTATTCAGTAGTGTAATAGCTTGTTTTCCTATGTTAGATTCAAGTGGAAACTCAAGCTTAAACGGTCATTCAGTGGTGCACTCACTCTACTTGAGTTGGCTTGAGTCTCTCTTTAAGTTTGTGAGGTAGATTGCCAATAGTTTAAACAATTTCTGTTTTATGCATCCTCATGTTTGTCATTAGTGGTATTTACTTAAGATATTTGGTAGTTTTCTAACACTATTATTCCATTAATTTGTATACAACTTCCCTCTAATCTAATCTCAGATACTGATAATTAAAAGAGTGAGTTATTGTCTTAAGCCTAGTCCCCCCCCCCACTTGGGAACAATGTTTGCAAACTGTTGACAAAGTTTAACAGTTTAATTTGCAAACAGTTTCTTGTTTTTTCTCAATGTTTATAAACTGTTTGCAAGCTGTTTGTCAACTGGTAGCAAACTGTTTTGAAACAACAGAGAAACAAATGTTTGTCATTCATTTGTGTCCACACTATCAGGATGGCGTTTCCCGAGTTGTGGACTGAAGACGTTCTTGGTTCGGATTCGAACCATCCCACTTTCTTGGGCGGACTGCCTCTTTTTTGTCACACAATGCCTTGAGTTTACTTCGAAATTGTATTTTCAAAACTTGTATTATTATTTGTCAATATCATTGGTAATTACGTCAAAAACTAGCATGCCTTTAGGGCTTCTTCTTTCTTATCCCTGTTCTTGTAACCTGGATAAGTTGTGTTCTACAAAACTCTAAGGTAATGAAACTCTTCAATTAAATTTGAAATCAGTTCCTGATCCACGAAGTAGTACACATCATGAACGGTTATGACCGGTACTGCACACTTGCAAGTCATCTGAAAGCTCCGCTGACGCCTGATGACTCATTCGAGCTGCCTCTCCTGTTATAATTTTCTCTTCTAGACTGAAACATGTTTTTGTGTTTTCCATTTGGTCTTGAAAACAGAAAACACTTTTTCTCGGTTCCAGAAACATGCTTAAATCTATGCAAAATGTTTGCAAAGAGTTGGGAAACATTTGGGACCACCACAAAAACACTGTTGTTGTTGAGAAACAACCAGTTTGAATAGAATAGAATAGAATATCTTTATTGTCTTTGAACAATTACAAGAATTGCAATCGACATTGTCAAGTTATAGCTAAATAGACTAGAGTACACTAAAATTAGTTAAAAGTAAACTACATACTTATCGCCTAAAACAGAGAATTATAAAAATGACTACAGATTACCTACTGAGATGACAAAATTAGGTTAAGCACTGCAGTCTAAGGGAGTGAACAGAAACTTTGAAAACACTGTTTCCGGTTACGTTTGTAAGTGGGGACTAGGCTTTAACGGCCGCTTTCCGTACTTTTTGATAGTATATTAAATGTTTACCTAGTTTAAAAAATAACTGTTTTTGTTTTTATGTAAAAATGGCCTTGATGAAACACTATTTGTAAAAATATTTCGATCCTTGCAGTGCTCAATTTGTAAAATTAAAATTGAGGATATTGTGGTTCTTTGTGAGGTTTATAGACTATCCTCAAGTGTTAAAGTTTGTCTAGAAATAATACAGTATGAGATTTATACTAAAAACACAGGCCATTTACCAAGCAGTATTACACTGCCGAGACTCTGCTGTTTGGTAGATATGCTTTAGGAGATCCCCTTGTAGTGCTATTGTGTTTATGTGCTATTTCTCTTCCTTTATTGCCAGCTTGAAGCAGGTTAAAGCCGATTCATAACAGTTAATCACAACTGTTTCTATGTGATGTTGAGAAGAAAAATAAACGTATATAAAATTGAAAATGGATTCATAAATTTTGTTGTAATGTTTAACATGTTGTGATGCTCTTGTAATTTTTAGCAAGTTCACTGTAAAACCAAGTTTTACATAGACATAAAACCATATTTTGCTAAATAACATCATTTTGTATAGTTTGAAATCGAAGCATGTTGTCAACATATTTTGAAAACCCAATGTATATAAAAATAATAAATTGACAGAACTATAATAATCAAATTCCTACTTTTACAGGCTGTGACTTAGTATTAACAAATTATTAAACTTAGGAAACAGTGGCCATAAAGTAGCATGCATTTGATCATGTAAGATTGTGATATATATATATTGTACTGTTACTTGAACAATTATAACTATTTCCTATATTCTATTTGTAAAGCCTGTTTATTTTTTTAACACAGAATACTCATAAATAAAACTCATTTACATTGAATTTATAAATTTTAACAAAATAAAAAAGATTGATGATGTCCAATGCACAAATATATAATATACACAGGGTGGGGAAAAAATGGAAACGCTTTCACAACTTTTTTATGACTTCATGTGCTAAAGTGAAATCTTGTACATCATCATGGTTACAAAGAACACACTTTTTGATGCCATTAGTGACATCTTTTCAGGGGGATGGCCCACGATGAGTTGAACAGAAGTCTTGATGTAAGCATAGGTCGAGTTTGGTATCAAATAAAAGGTCTATTTGAGAAAAATTAATTGCCGCAAACTGGACTTCAAAATGTTTATCCTTTCCTGAATAGCAGTCATTTGAATTTCAAAGTAACTAATTTTAACAATATTATTTCTCCGCTATTTAACGGTTTCAAGTCAATTATTCTGATAAAAAATTACACTTTATGGAACACAATTATTTAAAAAAAATAAATTATCTATGAAAAGAAATAGGGTTATTGTGAAATCGTTTCCATATTTGTTTCCATATATATATATATATACAGGGTGGAAAAACATATGGAAAAATACCTAAAAAACATTTTTATACGTTCATTAGTTTTAAACATTGATATTTAACTACATTTTGAATCCAATGTTTATAAAATTTTGTTTATTTTTACTATTTAACGGAGGTGTAAATTAGAAATACCGGTAAAGCAAAATAATTTGTTGTTAAATCTGCTTTAACTTTATTTTACATTAATCAAGTTTTATAAGCCATACTGTAGATAAGAACACATTTTATAAAAACCAAAGTGTTGTGTAAAATTTGTTTGAAATTCTCAAATATATTCTATATAAACTATGTTCCTTTATTATATCCATTATCCTTTCTTTGATGTAGAATTTTGGTAAAATTTTATTTTCTATCCTCTTAAAAGTAGCAATATCTTCTTTTGCCCACATTTATTTCTTTAAAAACTCACATTTCCATCTTTTTCACTAATTAAATAATGTAGAACAGAAAAGTTCAATAGCTTTCTTACAGAGTTAACAATAAGTAACTATACCTTAACCAACAAACACAAATTTTAGTTTTAAAAGGTAAAACATAAATGTAATAATAATCATCTTGTGATGATGACAAAGCCTTATTGTTATATACATTTACAAACATCAACATAGTCATTTGTCGAATCGATTATTGATTCAGTTGACAAAGGAAACCATACAATTGGCTTATTTATGGATATATCTAAAGCGTTTGATAGTGTTAAACATGATAGGCTAATAGAAAAGTTACAATTTCTTGGAGTAGCAGAAAACGCCCTTAATTGGTTCCGATCCTATATCTCTGACAGACCACAATATGTAGAAATAACTTTTTTGTCAAAATTCAATAGAATTATCAAAACCTCATCGCAGATTCAAAATTTAAAATTTGGTGTACCCCAAGGGTCTATTTTAGGGCCTCTTCTCTTCCTCTGTTACTTGGTGGGTATGGGTAACACACTATTGCATAAAACAAAAAGTAACCTCTGTTTATATGCCGATGATGCAAATCTGGTGGTATCAACAAAGACCCTAGAGGAAACTGAAATTTGTGCCAGTAGCGAAATAAAAAACATCGGATCTTTTCTTAAATTAACAATTTAGTCTTAAACACTAATAAAACAAATATGATGAATTTTAAAACTGCACAAAGCAGGAGACCGAATGAGCTTACAGTAACTTATGAATCAAATCACATTGAAATGAAAAGTACTGTAAATTTTCTAGGATTAACTATAGATAAACATTTAAATTGGGATGAACATATACATAGACTGTTAAGTAAATTAAATTCTGGAATCTATGCGTTAAGAAGAATGAGTTATATTTGCGATTCAAAGACATTAAAAAATATTTATTTTGCTCATGTTCATTCTCACATTTCATTCTGTATTGCACTTTATGGGTCAACAAAAAAATTTATTTAGAAAGTATTTTAAAACAACAAAAAAAGCTATACGTATTATATTAAAACTTAAAATTGACGAGTCGGTGAAGGATCACTTTAAAAATCTAAAAATCTACGGTATACAGTCAATATATTTTTGAAACCATTCTCACCGCAAAATTCCAAAACTCGAACCTCAATAATAGATTGCCCACTCACGCCTACGCTACCAGAGGAAGGAATGAGTTTTTCCAAGACCACAGATTAAAATTCTTCGAAAAGAAACCTACATACATTGGTAACATATTTTTGAAATCCATTCCAAAAAATATTAAAGATGAAAAAGATCTCAGGTTTAAAAACAAACTAAAAGATTATTTAATAAATAGAGCACTTTATTCCACAGAAGAACTTTCCACCCCTCTCTAGATTTTACATTCTTAATTAAGTTTATTTTCTGTTATTACTAAGGGTAATATAACGTTGTTTTATATTGTATATTGTGTTATATACTGTACATATGAACAACTATGACACTATTCATTGTACACCCTGTGCATAATATGAATAAAGATTTTTGACTATTGACTATTGTTATGAAATAATGTTGAATTGAATGAAAAAGGATGCTAGGGTATTACATGATCATTTAAAAATTATATTGAATTATTCATAACGCATTAGATTTTTGTACAACTAAAAAAGCACATTCATGTAGTAAGAAACACCATCATTTCTTGTTGTCTCTGAATTACCAGCTTATGTCTGGGATTCCTAATTCACTGCATGCTTTGAAACCTTTTACACTATCTTTATTTGTCACCATCATTTGAAAATTAGCTGTTGGTTTCTTTTCTTAAGGCACCATAATACATTTATTCAAGTTTATTTGAGGTCATATTCTTACTTGATGTTATTTATATTCTTTTATTAATGGAATTTTTGGAGTTAGAACGGTTAACTGTTTTGATTATGTGAGATAATGAGGATCATTTAAGATCATACTGTGATGTTGCAAATTTATTTATCAATTCTATTACAAGATGCATGGTTCCAAGGATAGCTCAAAGGTTCTTTGAGACACACAGTGTAAAACATATACCAAGGTCAAGTAGGCCTGCCTTAATTGAAGAGAAAAAAATTAGATGCACTGCAATCTTTTGTAGAAAATCCCCACTTATCAATGAGAAGAGCATGGCATTAGCCATGGCTTAGTAAAAACCATCCTTCACTCTGATAAATTTAAACCTTTCAGAGTTTACCTATTACAAAAACTCAGGCTTAGCTATGATTGTAGGCTTGAATATTATGACATTTTAAAAATGAAATGAAACGAAAAATGCCTTTATTAAGGGGTGAAGCTAAGACTGTAAAGTCCTCTCTCACACTTAACCCCCAACTACTACTATTATTATTATTATGAGGAAACTAGACATGGAACCCAGATCAATGAATAGAATTCTTTTTAGTAATGAGGCTACATTCATGACAAAAATGACTGTAAAAAGGCATAATTAATTGTCCTTACTGCTCAGTGTAAATCCACATTGGTATTTGTTGTTACAATAAGCATGTGTTGGCAGTCCAACACAGAGCAGTGCTCAGGGTCGCCTGCACTTACTGCACAGTTTCCAGTGCGGCAGTCATAGTTGTGGTGGGAGTGATCCCTGCCTACTCGCTTTTGAGAGGCAAACTGTATTTCGCCTGGTTTGGCAAACCAACAGGCTGGTTGGACCATTTATAGTAAACGTAAATTTGAACAGTGATAAATACTTAGAAATACCTTTCTCACCCCTCTGATCTTACTCAGGTGGAAGATAGTCCGGAAGACAACCTCTTAGCAGCAACTTCTTGGCTGAGCTTCTTTGGATCTTTTTATGGGAGAGCAGGGGTTAAAATTTAATTAAATCCTGATACTTTTCTGAAAGAGGGGTTTATTCAATAGTCAAATTTAAAAAGTAGTTATAAACTTGATCAAACTAATTTAATTTTGAAGAATTTAGATTTAAGAGGAGAGGAGGATGGACTGACACCTTGTGTTGATCCATTCGCACTGCCATGAGTCTGGCCTCAGAGTCATTGACCAAGACAATTACCCACAATTCCTTACTGTCTGACAAGTGCTGCCATCTGGTTGTGGCCATACAGTGAGATTCAGAATTACAAAAAGGTTCTTAGGCTGTTAAACCTCAAACCGGATGTTTGCTAGACATCCTGTCAGCATTCTGACTGTTCTGCTTGCAAGCTTACACAACCATTAAAACAGCAGTGAATAATTTTTTTAGGAAATATTTAACACAACTGGTGAATTACCAGGCGTTTCTCTGCTTGAATATTAATAAAATAGCTTGGTGGTATATTGACTGAAACTTACCAATTTCCTTTTTAGGTGTAATTCTTAATGTTAATTAATTGTTTTGAATTATTATTTTTATTACATTATGATTTGGGTTCATGGCCAAGCTGTCACACTTGCCAATTATTTCATTCTTGCACCTCAAAACATGTTTACACAAGAGATAGATAGCATGAGGTTCCAACATGATGGTGCACCTGCACAATATGGTCATCATGTATGACAGTATTTGGACAGCGTTTTTCTAAGGAGATGGATAGGCAGAAGGAGTGCCTTGGAATGGCTAATGAGATCTGACCTCAGTCCACTGGGCTGTTTCTTCTGGAGTCACACAAAAAGCGCTGTCAACCAACCAATAGAAGCTAACTGACGTCCAAAACGTACAGGAAACAATACTACAAATGGCTCAATCCGTTTCTCGGGAGTCAGTTTTTAATGCTGTGTTAAGTTTCTACAGTCAGCTAGTGCACTGACAATCTGCTGAAGGTCACAATTTTGAACACTTTATACACAAAAAAGGTAAGATTTGCTCAATATAGCCCTTTTATAATAGTATCTAATTTTTTATGTACAGCTTGTTGCCTTTTCGGTCTGCCCGATTTGCTTGTTGCATTTTGACAATATAAAGACTGTTCTGTTCATCCCGCTGTTCTTACACGACAATCCAGAGCATGAATTTCCACATAGTGTGCACACTTTCTACTGAAAACATGATAAATATTCTTCTGTGTGATTTTAGACAAGATTATAATGTCTGAGATTATAACTATTACATAATCAGATAAAATGTGTCGGCAAAAGTATGAACTAGAAACTGTACACATTTTATTTAATAACGCTATAAAAGTTTGTAACAGATCGACGGGTGATATGTGTTATTTTAGTTTGGTAAACGTTAATTTATTTCTATTAAGACAAATATTTTGTCATAAAAACCTTAGCTAAATTGAGGAAAATAAAGATTAATAAACTAATTATGAACAGGAAACAAATAATTCATAATTATATCACCAGAATTATATAGTTTTTTCTTGTGGTAATTATATTAGCTGTTTGTGTTAGTGACAGTATATTTTTTCAGCATGTGGGGCTGATTTTATCGATATTGGTCCTGCAGTGAACGTGTTAAAAACTTTATTTCAAAATATATAAAAGACATACATCTTGACTAATTAAGTTCAGGATGTTATTAATATGTGTCTTACTTAAGTATTTTGTTCTCTAGCAGAGTTCACCAACAGTCAGTATAAATATATATGTTAAATTCTGTGGTGTATGTATATGTATGTGTTAAAATGAAATAAAACAAATTAACTATGCAAAGGTCATAGGTAGCAAGTAGTATAATGTATCCTTATTTTTGAGACTAGACTCACTTTTATATTGTTTGTTGTACTTTTGTTACAATATGTAAATAAATGCATTATTCATTCTTTTTACAGTTTAATAACAGTTGATTGAACTTAGTTGCTACTTAGTAATGTTCTAGACTAAAATTATAATCTTAGTCTTTGATAGAGTCATTTTAGAGGAATAACAGGGTTTAAGGGATCCTGGAGCACCTTGGTTTATGGGAGCACCTCTCCTCTTCCACAAATAAAAAAATAAATAAATGAAGAGTTTGTGAGACATTCAATGGTAAGTTTAAGAGTTATAACTACATAGGAATGCACCATTAATTTGTTGGGAAGAGAATAATTAGTTTGAGAACCGTTTTACATAATATACGAGGCGTGTTTTTAAAGTAAGTACCGTTTTAGAAGCCCACCGCTGAAGCGCTGCGGTCGGCGTTCAGTGCTTGTGTGCTGGGTACTACTGTCTGTTGTCAAGCCATAGCCGCCGTTACGGATCCATTCAACTGTATTAAAGGTCACTTATGACTGTTTAAAATTCCTCCTCTGATTAAAAATGCCGCAGACTGTGAATATTAAATAACCTTACCTCTCCAATGATACCTCATTTTAAAAAATCGGTTAAAGAAATAACAATTTTATGAATTAACTTAAATGCACATGCAGTTCAAATTCTGTTAAATTATTAGTCATTTAGTTTGCATGAGAATTAATGTTAGTTTATAAAATTGTTATTTCTTAACCGATTTTTACAAATGAGTTATCAATGGGAAGGTAAAGTTATTTAAAAACTGTTTTGTGTCTCAAAAATTTTTTTTAAAACAGTGTTTTTTTTTTAAGATATTTTTTAAAATAAAAACAAAATGGTCGTAATAATGAAAATAATCAAGATAAATTTTAGAAATAATCAAAATAATTTTTTAATATTTTTTATCAAATACCAACTTCTAACATGAAACCATTTACCAAGTTTTGTAACAATCATAAAGATAACAACAAAGATAAAAAAATGAATTGTTTTATGAAAAAAAGAAAATGGTTGCTAAACAAAGCGGAAATGAAAAAATATTATTCTTAATTTTTAGCATAGAATCACTCATAGAATCTGAAAATGTATAGCCAGCCCAACCTTTTAGTAACACCTGTATATTTATAAATATAATTATATATTTATATTATATATATACAAATAAATAATAAATTCAATACAGTTGGTTCTGCTATTAAAATTTGTTCTCGTTCTGAAAAATTAAATATGAAAGATAAAAAAAAACCTAAAATATTCCTTAAGTTTGTAGTCATCTTAAATATTAAATGTTATTGTTTCATTGTTTATCCACTAATGAAAGCCATAGGATCTGATAACAGAAACTTGTTTCAACCGTCAAACATACCCCAAGTTAATACTCAGTTGTTTTTTAGCAAACCCACTCACACGTACACTGGATTGGCCTACCCACCCAACTCATACATGTATGTACAATGGTATAAATAAACGGTATCCAATTTTTTATATTATTGATAATGTTGAACTAAGGAATTTATTGGTTAATTAAATTGACAACTTGTTTATTTAAAAACAGTTTATTTTGTTCATCTATGATTAAGTTAGACCATTGATTTTACTATACAGAGATTTATAGTATATACAGTAAAATCAATGGTTAGACTTTCTGCAAATAAGTTGAACATTAATTTGTAAACTGTTTTAGTAGGCCTACTATAATTAAATTAAACACTAATAATTAAATTAAATACATAATACTGAAAATAAATATACCTTAAACAAATAACATTTCAGTGTATAGATTATAATAATTGTTTTAATTTGTCAGTACCGGTAATATAGCAAATGAACTTGGAATAATCCACAGTGATAAGATTTTTTGTTTACAAAGTTGAGTCAAGAAGCTAGTATCAGTAACCTAAGGGCAGAAGATAGCCGTTGGAGCATCACATCAGTTTAGTTCTGCATTTAGTAATCTCAAGCTATGACGTTTCCCAACCGTACTAATAATGGCTATCACAAATTGTCAAAAGAGCAGAGTAGTGGCAATGTCTGGCTACTGATTGTGGGTTTCTTTTGTATGTGCTTCGCTTTTGGTGTTTTTTCATTTTATTGGCGTCATCAAATAGTAAGTAAATCTCTATAAAGTACTAAAAAATGTATGGAAGTTGCTAAATCTTAATTGTAATGTTAAGAACTTATGGATTATTTTAAAAAATGTGACTAGTTATTTATAACAAGTGTAATAGTTATTTCTTTTAACAAAATGTGTTCTTTGGATGAACCAGTTTGTAAATATGACAAATAAAATGATTTTCCATATAAAATGAAAATATTACCGTATTTAAATTGTGAATAGTTTATAAAATCGGTATTTTCAAAGTATTAAAACTTTTCTCTGATATTACTACGTACATTGATTATTTGTTCATCCAAATGTATCCCTTTCTAAGAGTTCTGAACCATGGACCCATGTGTCAATCACCTACGTGATTTGCACTTTGAGAATGCATTTAATGTTGAATTCAAATTGCTTTTATGTTCAAATGTGCAAAATTAAGTGTGTTTTATAATGGGTTTAGTATAAAAAATTAAGTTTCAACGAGCTGTTTGGTTTTTATTCATATGAGCATGACAATTTTAATTTGCTAAAGCTAGATTTTCTATTTACCTTAAATGATGAGGAGTACAGTTTTTGAAAAGTTAGCTCATAGGCTAATAATACTGTCTTCCGATTACTAAATTTTACGGTATTTAAAAAATATGTAAATATACTTGTTTACTTAAATGCATCCAATACAGTATAAAGAAATAGGTCCATTATGAGGGTAAGTAAATGTTAGGTTTATGTTAATAGGAAATAAACCAAGTATAAAAACAATAGAAGTTGCTAAGCTGTATAATCGGCAAAGTTACCTAAGAATATAAGGCCACAAGTATCATTTACATCATTTGAACAAAGTGTTAGTGGAATAGAATATTATTTGTGTAGATAAAATCAAATTGATGCTTTGCTTTTTACTGTGAAAGGGCTGACAGTAAGGGGAAAAACACAATATTTTATTTGACTTAATTTAAAAAATGTATTTATACATTACATAAATGCACATTAAAGAACATATAAATAACTGGACATAAAAGAAATTCTTACAGTTAAAATTGTAATTAATATTTAAACAATAAAAAAATCACATGTTGATGAGTTGATTAATACAAATATAATACAAACAAGTGAATGTCACCAAACACAAATATATTATAATATAAGTACGAAATGCACAGATATTATGGTGATCGATTTCAACAAACCTTAATTACCTTCCTCGGACCAGAGGGATACACGAAAGTACCTGCACCAACATGTGCTGCTAATTAAGAAACTAAACAATTCCTTGTACCTCATCAATAGAGGAGAGCAGTGTAGAGAGTGTCAAAGAGTCTTCAACAAACACTATTTACCTTCCTCGGACCAGAGGGATACACGAAAGTATCTGCACCAACATGTGCTGCTAATTAAGAAACTAAACAATTCCTTGTACCTCATCAATAGAGGAGAGCAGTGTAGAGAGTGTCAAAGAGTCTTCAACAAACACTATTTACCTTCCTCGGACCAGAGGGATACACGAAAGTACCTGCACCAACATGTGCTGCTAATTAAGAAACAAAACAATTCCTTGTACCACATCAATAGAGGAGAGCAGTGTAGAGAGTGTCAAAGAGTCTTCAACAAACACTATTTACCTTCCTCGGACCAGAGGGATACACGAAAGTATCTGCACCAACATGTGCTGCTAATTAAGAAACTAAACAATTCCTTGTACCGCATCAATAGAGGAGAGCAGTGTAGAGAGTGTCAAAGAGTCTTCAACAAACACTATTTACCTTCCTCGGACCAGAGGGATACACGAAAGTATCTGCACCAACATGTGCTGCTAATTAAGAAACTAAACAATTCCTTGTACCGCATCAATAGAGGAGAGCAGTGTAGAGAGTGTCAAAGAGTCTTCAACAAACACTATTTACCTTCCTCGGACCAGAGGGATACACGAAAGTATCTGCACCAACATGTGCTGCTAATTAAGAAACTAAACAATTCCTTGTACCGCATCAATAGAGGAGAGCAGTGTAGAGAGTGTCAAAGATTCTTCAACAAACCCTATTTACCTTCCTCGGACCAGAGGGATACACGAAAGTATCTGCACCAACATGTGCTGCCAATTAAGAAACTAAACAATTCCTTGTACCGCATCAATAGAGGAGAGCAGTGTAGAGAGTGTCAAAGAGTCTTCAACAAACACTATTTACCTTCCTCGGACCAGAGGGATACACGAAAGTATCTGCACCAACATGTGCTGCTAATTAAGAAACTAAACAATTCCTTGTACCTCATCAATAGAGGAGAGCAGTGTAGAGAGTGTCAAAGAGTCTTTAAATTAAACTTATACAATATTTGTTCGACATCAGAGCAACTAAAATAAATATATTTAATTTTTGTGTGATGTTGAACATTTTGTATATAATTATATATCTTCATAATTATTGAGATCAAGTATAGAAACTGGCACTCTGTGTCAATACCACGGCATGTGTATGGGTGGGCAGGTGAGTCAATACCATGGTACGTGTATGGGTGGATGGGTGATTTTAGATATAGGCTAAGTTAGTAAGTACACCTGAAGAGACAGGAGCCTGTTATACCTGTCAAAACGTTGTGTTTGTTTCCTAAACACTTGAAGCATTGGAAATCTCCAAATATTATGTACCTCATCAATAGAAGAGAGCTGTGTAGAGAGTGTCAAAGAGTCTTCAAATTAAACTTGTACATTATTTGTTTGACAGCAGAGCAACTAAAATAAATATTTTTAATTTTTGTGTGATGTTGAAAATCGTTTATATAATTATATCCTTGTAATTATTGAGATCAAGTATAGAAACTGACACTCTGTGTCCAAATATATTGTGAAACATTTGACATTGTTAGGAAAAATTTTGATATTTATTTTAGCAATGTTATTAGAGTGAGAGAGAGACAATAATTAATGATGTGTCTTAAATAGTTTCGATCCAACGAGTTAGGTAGTACACTGGGTAGTGGTGAGGTTACACAAATTTTCTTATTATAATTATCTTATTATTATTGAGTTATGCCTTGCTGGTTACTTAGTTGTATTAGTATGTTATGCTTCGCTTCTTTCCAGATCTTAATGTATGGTTGTTGTTGTAAATTGAAGTTTTGTTTGATCGTCTACCATTTACATATACTACATATATTTATATGAATGTTGTTACTTTGTTTACCTAATTATGTTGATATTATGTTGTTATTATTGTAATTTGATTTATTCTAGATATTTATATTTCATTGATCATATGTGTTCTTGTTATTATCTTCTTTGTTATAATTTGTAATTTATCTCTTTTAACTTTAAGTGGACATTTACTGGCACATATGAGGTTAAGTTTACCATTAAGCCATCTTTGAATATATTCATTTGTATAATGGTGTTAACCGTTTATAATAATAATAAATAAATAAGTTATTTACACTTCTAGATTCAAACATTTGTTTTAGATTTTAATTTTTTCTTTGTATTTTTGGTCTGTTGTGAATTTGTATGTGTAGTTTTAACAACAAAAAGGAACCATCACAAAACTAAAAAAATATTGTTCTTTGCATGTAATCTTAACACCCACTTACCTTTCATGCAATTTTATTAATTACTGATTAAACTAATAAAGAACTGTATTAGACTTACTAATATTAATGTCTGATCTACAGGAATTGCATTCATGGAGCCGGTTACATTTGAAGCACTCCCAAATTCCTCCTCTGAACTCCTTTCCCCCAGGGTTTCTCATTGGCTGTGCCTCATCTGCTTATCAGTTTGAAGGTGCTTGGAATGTTGATGGTGAGTGAATCATATGTATAATACGATGAATCATACCTTCACTTGTAACAATAATGTTGAACTGTGAAGGTGATTTATTTATTTTTTCTTAAGACGCCCACCATCAAGATCTGGGCGAATATGGATTTTTAATAGGTGTGATGAGTGTAAATGAGCGAATGTAGTCGTTGTTACAAACTAAGGCCGACAATTCCTTAGAAAGTTTCATTAATTAATAGCTCAGTGACAAATGAACAGCCGGTGGTTATCATCTGATCCTTTTCAAAATGTGTTACGACTCTGATTGGGGTCAAACTGAAAACCTTTAGCTTATAAAGTTGGGATTTAACCAACTAAGCTACTAACCAATGATGAACTTTCTAGAAAAAATGGATATGGCTTCTTGGGGTCTACCCACCTAATTGGTTGGTAGCGTAGTTGTTTCAATCCCAGCTTCATGTGCTAAAGGTTCTCAGTTCGATCCCAATCAGAGTCAATACATTTTGAGAAGGATCAGCTGATAACCACCGGCTGTTCATTTGTCATTGGGCTATTAATTAATGACACTTTCTAAGGAAAAGTCGGCCTTAGTTTGTAACAATGACTACATTCGCTCATCTACACTCATCACACTCATTTGAAATCCATATTCGCCCATATCTTGACGGTGTCTTATGAATAAACAATAAAAAAAACAATAAACAATACTTAACATACAATATTCCTCAGTCTACCATCCAAACATATTGGGGAAGGCATGTCTTTTTAGGATATGTATGAGGAATTTCACAGACATTTATTTCTTCATTACAACAATCAAGCCAATGAATATATGTCATTTTGTTTAGTTTTATGATTTTTTTTTGGAAATTATTGTTTGGGCTGTAAACAGTACTATGCTGTAAAAAAATAAATAAAAAAATGGCTCATACAAATATATTCACAATATTTAGTTCATCATGTCTCTTGAGAAGTTAAATACATGACTTGTGTTAGTATTTCCATCAAAATACTGGAAATAATGCCATCGAAAAGCAAATGTAACATTTCAAATGCAGAAAGTTTGCCTACTTACTTTATCATGGTTTTCTAATAACAGAAATTATCTAATTTCTTGAACATGGTAACATGGCTTTGAGTACACAAAATCAAGGTAGTGTTTTTTAACCTTGGTAAATACTTTTTACGAAACTCTTTAAAAGTTTTTGTCCAATGAAGGATATGACTAAATTTTTGTTTTTGTAACTATGTCAGTTTCTTAGTATCTTATCACTGAATTGCTTACATTTCACTGTTTGAGTTATGACCCAACTCTGTATTTATGTTGGGTCCACAGTTGTGACTCAGCCCAGTAATTTCTTGCACTTTCCCCATCAAAATCACAAAGTTTAATCAATGATACTTCTAACGTACTTATTATACAACAGCAAAATAATATCATGAATGGTAGAGAAACTACATTGGATCTTATCTTCTCTGATTTGTTATGCTAAGTTGATAGAGCCTCAGATCTTTTGGCATATTAGGCTACTCACCATCCTGCTCTAGATGTTGGTGTATTCACCCCTTTTAAAGCTGTTAATAACGTTAGTGTTGCATATGTCTATAATTTCAATAAATACAATATTAGTTAACTTAGTGGGAATATTGATATAGTTGTTGGAGAGACACTGGATTATAATGATGTGATGTATTCGAATGGTTCATCCACAGGCTGAGCTTATATTTCACCAGCTACTCCAATATCTTCTCCTCCCTCTAGGGATGGGATATTGAAAGAAAATATCAACAATTGTATTGATAAAATATCGTAGCTATAATATTATTATAATATTATCATATCGAGATCAAAATATCGATACCCGATAATATCGATATTTTTTCTGTCTTACACAATTACATGAAATCTTACTCTATCTCTATGGAGTGGTAGCGTGACAGTGCATTTATTTACTAGTTTTCCTGATTGTTTATAGTTTATTAATAGATTATTTGTTGATAAAAGGCTTTTGTTCCTAATTTCGACCTCAGTATGTTAATAATACTTCTATTTTCTAAGATTGTCAACACTGGTGGCGCAGTGCTGTAACCCACCTACTTGGGGACAAAGTATTTGGGAGATTGTTTCATAAGGCGATAGGTTCCATGCTAGGCCCCTTTAATACCGATATGGTGCCACTCAATGGTTGCCATTGACATGGACACTACTAGAGAAGTCTGGGGTGTCCATGTTGAATAGTAGTCAAGGTTCAGATGTTGTGTAGGGAAGAGAACTGAGAGTCATATTTGTCAGTTAGCTGAAAATCAGACCAACACTACGTGGCTCAGCTTCCACGTAAAGCAGTAAGTCCCATAGTTACCCTGTCTTTTGGGCTATTATTAATAGTCCTCTCCGAGTCATGTCAAACACAGATAGTAACAATGACTACACTCGTTCATCTACACTCATTCATGCCTCATATTATCCCATATCCCTACGATCGGCGTCTTAGAGATGAATAATGAATGAATAATAATAAAAGTATGGGATATTACATTATTTTCTTTCTATTACTCGCCAAGAGGGAAATTACTGTTATTTGTTTAAGTTAAGCTAAGACTACACACGTTCATCTATACTCATCTCACTCATTCACCCCTCATATTCGCCCATATCTCTACGATCAGCGTCTTAGAAATTAATAATAATAATAATAATTGTTAAAATAATTCTTTTAATTTTGTTAACAAAAATTAATGGAAATTTTCTGTTGAGTTTTGAACAATGATGATCTGGGTTCTAGGTTTGCAAACACTGCATGGTTTTGTGTTTGACAGTAGGTAACAGTGCCAGTCAGTTATGGCTGGAAAGAAGGAGAAATGAGGGAGAGTATGGGGTCATTCCAGTCATCCAATAGCAAAATATTTGAGAAAATATCAAGTAAAACTCATTAAATTAAAAATATTGTAAAGACCGATATTATTGAACACAAATATCGGTACTTCGATATTATCAAATAAAGAATATCGATATCAAAATATCGGATATCGAAAACAGAATATCGATATTTCGATGATATCGATATCCCATCCCTACCTCCGTCTGACTTTGAGGTAGATTGGTCGGCTCTCATTTCTTCTCCAATGATTTTTTCCACTACTAGATTCTCTGATTTTTTTCTCCTAAGCACCAAAGCATGAAGATAAAGATGTATCTGATCCTGGATCATATTTGAGGGAGGCTGACATTGATAATGTTATAGAATTATTGGGTAAGGTGATCTCAGAAGTTCGTTGAAATCCAAATTGGAATGAAACCAAATTCAGAAATGCAATATCTGATTTTTCATCCATCGGTTAGTGTAATATTCTATTCTCCACACAAACAATAGTTGTTATCTACTGAAACTAGTGTTTTTGTTTTAAAACCCTTGTTCTGTTGGTGGTTGTGGGTCCTATTCATAGAACTGCTGCATTTAGAAACTGTTTCCAGAGTTTGGCTACATTTCAGAAGATATTCCGTAAGTGAGTTAAAAGTAGGCAACTGAGTTGGTTCCGTAGTTAGCTTCCACTCCTTGTGAGTTTAGTGGTCCTACTTTGAGGTGACTAAATAAATTATCATAGGATTCAAACTTGTAGTATTTACTCATCTATGTACGTAAAGTAGACTTGTATACATAAATAAGTATAACTGAGAGTTTTAAATGCCAAACTACACAACTCCAATTACAAAGGTGTTCAAGAAAATGTTGGATCTGTACAGCTCACTCACCTGGCTCGAGCAAAGGAACAAATTGAAATGGCTTTTAATCTTTATAACTACTCTAATGTGATTATTTTGCAATATTTTAATGTTTTTATTTTCACTGAAGTATCTTTTGGAAAGCTTTTTTAAAATTTAATTTTTATAATACAGTACATGTAAATGTTGTGGCAATTTTATCCAAATTAGCATCTACTGTATTACAAAAATTATAATTTATCGGCTATTAATGACTTCATCTGAACAATCATTCTACCATCTTTTATGGAATAAAATTTTGCAATTTTTATGCAAATCGTAGTTTTTTTTGAAAAAATGTATACTTTTAAATATATTAAGTCTTGAAAACTATAAATAGCTGCCATTTGAAATTGTACCGGGTCTTGGACCGGTACAGTTTCGTTTTTTTTTCGTCATTGTCTGCCAGGCTGCCTGAGATTCGTTTTTGCCCTGCGTTTCGCGTAGTTGGTAGCCGTTGGCCCAGTTCCGTTTCGTTCCGTGTTCCAGCAGCTTCTGTCCGGTTGGCCTGTCTGGTCAGTTGTCTTGTGCTGCCTGCAGAATCTCGTTATGAGGGGCTAGACACACTAAAACGTAAGTGTTCATTTTGTGAGTTTTAATATCTAAGCACCCTTTTGGTGAAAATATTTTGTTTCAATAATATTTAATCGTTCTTACTTGTGTTTTCAGAGTTTTGTTAAATTTATATTCTTTGTCTAGATGTTTTAACCTAGGTTCGAGCCATGTGCTCATTGTTACCTTTTTGACTTTAATTGCTTTATTATCTCTGGTTTCATATTTAATAGTAGTTCTGTATAACGTTTTGTTGAGCCTTTCTACAGTTGTAGTTACCGATTTACCATATTTTTTGTTCTTTGACAATAACCTAGCCTATCTTTAGCTTTTCATGTTATAACCTATTGCTCATGTTTCCATAGCCTGGTTTTCAGTTTGTCATTTTTAGTTCATATACGCAATTTATTCTTTGGTAATTTGTTAACTTGTAATTGGTTAAATTGTAAGTTGTTAAATATTCCATAGCCTAAAGTTAATCTTTCACTGTCTTGTTGCTCCAATCATGTATAAGTTTGTCTCTTCATGTTAAGTTTGGCGAAATCATGCACACTTATATTTAGTGGTTATGTGTGATATTTTGTTGTGATGGCTGGACTGTATTTGATGTGCTGTGTGTTGTGCCTTACAGTCCAGGGTCCTTGAGTAGGACGTTTCACCCTCGGCCTGCCGTCGGGGAATTGCCGACCTTCTGCACTGCTAGCCTGGCCTGAGGACCATGTTGGAGCATGGAGTCGCCCGTTACCCGCTCTACATCTCTGTGGTATAAGTCTCCTGTCCTCAGGTCAGTGTTTTCCATGTTTTTGTTTCCCGGCGGCTGAGCTGGGGGCTGTTAAAAGTTTAAAAAAAAAAAAAAAAAATATAAACCCAGAAAAACAGTGAAATACAGGAAATATAAAGAAGAAAAAAAGTTTGTGGAACTGTTTAATTTGTGGCCTAGGCCTAAACTGGAACAGTGATTGATGAAACAGCCATGGGGACTTATACTTTTTTTTATTTACTTAAAAAGAAAAGCTTTAAAAATACATAAAGAATATTTTTGATGTTAATATTTATTTATATTTATTGTTAGTTATTTAATTAGTTTTATTTGTTGTTATATCTTTTAGATTTTATAGTTGTTAGGTCCCTATGGTTAAGTTATGTTATTTATTTATATGTTTAGGCCTAGTGATTGTTATTTATATTTTTCGTTCATTGTATTATGGAGGTCGTGAAGTGACTTTTTACTAAAACGGTACCGTGTTATATTTTCTTTTAAATTATTTAATTTTTAAACTTTCACCAAAAGGGGATTATTGTTCTTTGCTTAACTTTTAATTCGGAGCTGCCCAGGGATTCCGGCTTACTCCCTGGCCCGGTGGAATCAAGGGATATGTGGGCTGAATTGCCGGTTTAATTGTTGTTTTCCAGACGTTTTCTAAATTTTCACTTTTATTTTGGGGTTATCTAAATTTGTTTCTTAATGGTCATTTTTAAATGGTTAATAATTTGCCTTACGTTTTGGGTGTCTCAGGCCCAACCGCAGATAGGCCATAGGCCATGTAATTGTTAATTTTGGTATTCGTAGAGTTTGTTGTTTTTGTAGCGTTAAGTGTTTTGGTAGCTTTGGTCGTTATATTGTTAAATTTTGTGTGTTTTGTTATTTATTTAACTGCCAATTATTGTTGCGGCTTTCTGCCTCTTTTTATTGTGGCCTTCTGCCGTTTTGATTAATTAATTATTCTGCTTGCTTGATAATAAAATTAGTTTTGCTCAGCTGCCGAGTGTTATTTTGACCCTCCAACTGCCACCCGTGATCCCATCGCTCGACTTGTTTTGAGCCATCCCCCGGTTGGCACGCTTACCAGCTTTGGTGGGGGGATGGGTCTCAAAATGATACAAAGTAGGAACTTGATACTCTGTACTGAATTAGGTCTTTTTATTCTTCATACATGTACGTGGTTTGAAGATAATGTATTGAGAGGTTATTAAGATATGACAAATTATGTAAAAAACACATTCAGAGACAGACAGATGAAAAACCAAGCATTTAAGGACACATGTTTATAGGTACTTATTTATTAGCTTTCAGGTATGTAACTATATCCCGAAGTCTTGAATGGGGTTTTTTTTACATCCTGTATAATATATTTTTAAGTCTTCTAAGAGATTCCGTTGACTGGTTACAAACCTTGCAGGGGTCTTGTATATACATAGCAATAATAAAATAGGTGAGTCTTTTTCTGTCAGATAACCTTACTGATACCCTCTCAGTAGGAAATCTGTAGATAACATGACCTTATTATTTTTTTTCATTTTTTTAACTGGATTATTTCCAAGAACGAAAAATTCAAAAGACTCACTTCAGAGATAACACTTGTAAAGTTCTGTCTAATTATGGTTATAATATAATTCAGGGTTGTACATAGATCATTATACAATTATTTCAGACCACTGCTTGTATTCTTCATACCAGTTGGGATATATATCCTATCCCTATTCAACATAGAAATTAATGTTTGTATATCTGCTTATATTTATACATTTACATATATAGAGGGTTTTTATAAAGTCTTGCACCGGCTTAATAATTTTTGAACAATTACAGATAAAGCTATTAAACTTATTACATCATTACTGAACCTATACATCTACCTTTTAAAGTTACTAACATTTTCCTATCATATCAATAATATCACTGTACCTGTATTCCTATACCAAACAACAAAATGTAGCCTCCTGGCTACCTTTTGTCGTTTGGTTGTATGTGAGTAGAAGTGGTAGGGTTGTCTTTGTTGTATGGGGGTGTGGGTGAGTAGAAGTGGTAAGGCTGTCTTTGTTGTATGGGGGTGTGGGTGAATAGAAGTGGTAGGGTTGTCTTTATTGTATGAGGGTGTGGGTGAGTAGAAGTGGTAGGGTTGTCTTTGTTTAATGGGGGATAGATGAGTGAAGTGGTAAGGTTTTCTTTGTTGTATAGGGGTGTAGGTGAGTAGAAGTGGTAGGGTTATCTTTGTTGTATGGGTAAATATCGGGTAAATTCTATCGTCTGTAAATGTCACACCTGAATTTGAGACTTCCTTATGCCTTTAAAAATAGAAGTAGTATCGTCATAGATGCAAAGACTCGACTTGATCTTGAAAGTGTACAACATAAGAAAAAGTATGTAACAATGGATAAGAGAATCAAAATGACAATCTAAACACTATGAAGACATCAAACGGTGTTTGAGGAATGTGCCATATTTTATCCAAATGGATTAAATCAGTAGAGAGGATTGGGAGGGTTTATTCAATTCTGATAAGTCTTCTAAAGTGGTATTGACACACACCCACCCATACATGTACTATTGTATTGACACAGGCTGAACCCTATCTATAATTACCCAGAACCATGGATGAGATAGTACTTTGACAAAACAGAACTTGGATGATATAGCATGACACGGGTACAGTACTTATACTGTTGTTAAGTGAAAATTAGCTCTGTTGTTTTATGTGCCATTGCACAGTCTACAATTTCTCTTTCTTGGATTGCCTATATTCTTGGTGGGTACATTTTTGTTGCATCTCTCTGTGTTTATGATATGCGCTGGTCGTTTGTTTGGCAGCTCTTTTTTTCTATCGCCTCTTGGTTCAGAGTTTGTCGGCTTCACTTATGTCTGCTTAGAGTTTGGCTTACCAGCCCCCGGGTCCAGGTTGGGAGTTGCACTATGCCACGCAGTCACCTGCAGAGGGTGAAGAGGGGTTGGGAACTTTGGGCTGGCCTTCTGTCTTCCTTCCAGCTCTGTGGGGTTTACCACTCGATTCCCCCTCGCCTCGCTGCGTCTACTGCATCTTATGAGGTGACTTCATTCCTGTTCGTTGACCATCTCCGGCCCTTTCTTACTTCTACTTCTTTTGTACATTTTACCCTGAAGAGATTTTTGTGGTAAAGAATATTTGTGGTGTTGGAATAAGAAAAATATAGGTTTGGACAGTGGTATAGTGGGGAAGGGGGGTTTAGTCCTTAATTTTCTTTTCCCTCTTTTCTTTCTCTCCTTTCCTCATCCAACTAACCTTTTTAATCAAAACAAAAAATCTGGGTTTTTGCAGCCGTTTCATCCCCATTAGGATCCATCCTGCCAATTCAGCAGGCTTCAGTGAAAATAACAACAAACTTTTTTTGTTATTCTTTTGTCTCTTTTCTAATTTGGCTAATGCCGAAATTTTTGTTTCTGAGCTCGCAGCCAGTCCTTTTAGCAGTTTTAACTTTTGCGGTTCTTTGTGTATATTTCTATATTTGTTATCCATTTAGATTAGTGCATTTTTCACCATTGTTAATTTTTTAAAGGTTTTGTATTTTGTTATTGTGTTTGTTAAGTTTATTTGTAACTGTCTCTGTTATGTTATGTTTTGTTGTAATTATTTATTTAACTAGTTTTTCATATTTGTTAATCTTGTCCTTGATATATAAATATTCATTTTATAATATATAATTATCTTAACAGGCCACATTTCTTGTTTTTGTTGATTCTCTTGTTACTTTTTTTGTAGAGACACAAATATAAATTTGTTTGTTACACCTATGGATTCCTTCCCTCTGAACATTGTTATATAGTTAAATTTTGTTACTAAAGAATCTTTTGCTAACTGAATTAATTGTTGTCTTCTCTTGTAAATTTCAATTTGAAATATTCCATTTTCTTGCAATAAACAATATTTTTCCTGATTCTCTAGTTTTTAAATTCTTCCCCTGAGTTGGTAAATTGTCTCCCTCCCTCGGTAGAACCTTATGAACCTCCCAGGGTGTTTATGCAAGCTTGGGTATCAGTTGTTTGCTCTGAATATATTGGTAAACCTGAACTTAATGTCTAATGTCAACTCTCATCTGAATAGTGCTTACTGATGATTTGCTTATTTTTACATTTATTTAATGTTAAATCTATAATAAATCCAGAGATATGAAATACTTTGTTAAAAGAAAAACTGTTATATATCCTCTAAACATATTGCTTTTTGTAGGTTAGTAATAGTCAAAATATTCTGTCATAAATGCTATATGTTGATGTATCTGCAACTAACTTGTTTATTTATTTGTAAGACACTGATCCTCAAGATATGGGCAAATATGGATTTCATATGAGCATAATGAGTGTAAATGAGCGAATGTAGGCATTGTTACAAACTAAAGGCCGACTATTCCTTAAAAAGTGTTATTAATTAATAGTCCTATGACTTATGAACAGCTGGGGTTATCAGCTGATCCCTTTCAAAATTTGTAATGACTCTGATTGGGATTGAACTGACAACCTTTAAATGTCATTTAGCATCACTGAAAGATAGCAAAAAAGTTTGGTTTTTAATACATAAAAAATTTCTATTAATAGTAGTACATGATTATGGATGTCCAACTTATAAACAGAATATACTAAGAGCTGTATAGTATTTCTAACCCTCAAATTATATTTTCTTCTAATAAATAACATGAACCAAAAAACTTTTCAGCTGATATATTAAACTAAAAGTTACTATTAACAAAAGAAATTCTCTAGAGCCAACTAGCTTCAGCATGACTGTAAACTTAGCTTGAATACGTTACATCTAAATTACATCTACAATAAATGATACAAAAATCTGAAAATATTTTGATATAACTGAGCAGGGAAGGTCTGTGTTTTAGTCAGTGTGAGAGGGAAGTATGCTAGACATAGTTTCGGATTCTGTTGACTCCATGGAGGGGAAGAGAGTGGCTTGACACGTGATTTGCAAGATGTATTCATCATTCGGCAGACATATTGCAGGCAACATAGAACTGTAAGCATTGATAATAATAATAACAAATGTCTTTGTTTGCAAACATTTAAACTATTTACAAAAGGGCAAATTTAGGGCCACTAGGCCCTCTCTTACAATTAACCCTAAATGAAAACTTTACTACAGACAAAGACAAAGATAAAAGAGAAAAATATAAACATCAATTAAAATATTCAGACATTAGCTATAGGTTCCAACGATCTAGTGTTATTCTTAATAGGAACTAAAAAAAAAAAACAAAAAAAAAAAAAAAAACAAAAACAATATGCTAAGGAGAACCTATTGTAATTAAATTAAGACGACACAATTTAAATATTAATTTTTTTCATGAGTACAGAAAAAGAGAGATTCATATATTTATAATATATCAAAACAGAATGAAAAATAAAATTGCAATTATCATAAGTTTCAATGAATATTGAATATCATTCTTACACACATTCATACAGTTCTGTCCATCTAACAACAGCACGCCCCACCTAACCCACCTCAGCCATCTGATCAAGATAATAATCTTTCAGTGCGGCCACAAAACCAGTTTGGTCATAGGAGTTTTTGATATTAATGGGAAGGGAATTCCAGGTACGGCAAGCGTTGACAATAAATGATTTATTATAAGTTACTGTATGATGATGGGGAGTCCTTAGCATTGTCGAGGAAGATCGACCCTTCCGTGCACTTCTTTCATAGATGAATTCAAATCTGTCAGCAAAATATTCAAGCTTATTGCTATTTAGCAGTAAGTAAAGTGTGTTTAATATTCTAACTAATCTCATATCGGCTAATTTTAAAATAGAATTTTGAACATAAAAATGGGTAATGTAATCAAATTTTCTAAGATTAAAAATATATCTGATACAATAATTTTGGCATTTTTGCAGTTTATTAGCCAACGCTACAGTCATATCATTGACAACGGAACTACAGTAAGAAAAGTGTTGGAAAACTAAGGTCTTAACTAGTATTAATTTTATACGTTCAGGTAGGAAATGTTTATGTCGTTTAAGTAAGTGCATAAATTTGTAAATCGTCAGTGTACATGTGATGTCTACAGAATTTAAAAACATAATTTATATCATTCATGTCAAGGAAAACAGTAAGGGTCCAAGGCTTGAACCTTGAGGGCACAAGTAACAGTTTTAAAATCTGATATTTTATTATCAACACGCACACACTGCCACTGATCACAAAGATAAGATCTAACCCAGTTGACAGTCTTGTTAGAAAAGCCTATTGCCCTTATTTTTTCTAAAAGCAAACTATGATTAACATAATCGAAGGCTTTAGAGAAATCAAAGAGAGTTAGAATTGTAGGCTGCTTCATATCCATAGCTTGTGGTATGTCATCAGTTACACAAAGTAGTGCAGTCTCAGTACTATGACTGGAACGAAATCCAGACTGAAAACTGTTAAAAATGTAATTCTTTTCCAAAAAGTTAGATATTTGGTATTGCACAGTTCTTTCAAGGTCTTTAGATAGTGTGGGCAAGAAACTAATTGGCCTGAAGTCACTAGCTTGATCAGGAGTAGGAATTTTATTGATCGGGCACACTGGGACAGACTGAATGAAATTTTCAGTCAATAAAGACTTTTTATAGATAGAAGTAATAACAGGAAGTATAATAAATAACATTTTATTAATCATATGAATTGAGATCTTATCAGAACCCACAGAACTACTTTTCACTCTGCGCAAGGCTCTCAAAACATCAATTTTGAGAATACGTCTGGAGTGAAAATATTCATAGGGCAAATTTTGATTATGTTGACTTTTAAGGTTATTTATGTGGGCTTGGACTGCAATATTATTTGAAGAATTTTAAACATATAGAAAGAAGTCATTTAAATTATTTAATGGAACAATAACAGTGGTAGTTAACTGTTTCCCAAGAATACCAAGATTTCGGACACATTTCAGCAGAAGTATTGTTTTGTAAAAAGAGGTATATATCTTAACCTAAAGTTGCGAAGTTGCTGCTTAACTCTGTCTCTAACCTGATGATAATGGGTAATTAACACTGGATCTCTTCTCCTTTTAGCTCAACAATAGAGTTTGTCACGTTGTGACATAAGATGTAAAATGTCAGATGTCATCCAAGGGACAGGAGTTTTTCTTGAATAATTTCTTATGATAAATAGGGCATGCTTGTCATATAAGTCTAATATATATGAATTAAATATTGTTACCATGTCATCAACAGAATTTAAATTTTCTAAATATTGCCAAGGAACATTAAGAGCGTTGTTTAAAAAAACCTCATTTATATTTTTGAAATCTCTGTATTTTCTAAAACTTGTTTTCGGCTTGAAAGTTTTAATATTAAAAACACAGAAGATCAGATCATGATGATAAATACCAGGGACTGGAAGTTGCCCATTACATAACACGTCAGAGGGATCACTGACGACCATGAGGTCCAACAGTGTGTGGGAAATGGCAGTGCGGTGCGTGGTGTCTAGTGGCAGTATAGTCAGATTGCATGAGTCAAACATAGTAGTTAGTTGATAGTAGTCATATGTGCGGTTTGACATAAGTAAATCAGTATTAAAGTCACCAGTTATCAAGATATGACTGAAGGCCTGCATCAGCCGTAATAGCTCATTCTCAAATTCAATCACATGACCAATCCTAGGTGGCTGATAACAAACACCCATCAGAAGTCTATCAGAGCCTGGAATGCTTATCTACAAAAATAAACTTAGGTTTAGCCTAATACTCAGATGGAGAGGAGAACAACAGTTTAACCTGAAACTCCTCTCTCACTGAGACCCATCCCCCACCAAAATAAAGAAGCCGCGCTATACCGGGGGATGTCTCAAGTCCAGACAAGTGATAGGGTCACAGGCGGCAGTCGGAGGGTTAAATCATAACTCGGCAGCTGAGCAGAAAAACTATTTATTTCAAAAAGATTAAATAATTATTAAAAATCCGGCAGAAGGCCACAATATCAAAATTACACTCATAAAGCAAGAAATACAATATGAATTAAATAATAAACATTTATATACATAAATTACATTTCGGATCTTTTCCGTTATACGTATACCACTATTTAATGTCGAATTATATGCTTTTTCATTATAAGTATTATATTTATGTAAGTAAGTTACCTTATTATGTTGATGAAGGTGGCCAATACTCGGCCTTTTCCGTTATGTGTCAGCAATCCCAATACATCGAGGCCGCCCATATACATCGCGCCGCGGCAGTTATGGTTAGGTTAGGTTATTATATTGTAAAATGAACCTGTAATTTGTAAAAACATTCTACAATAGGCTATGCTAACCTAACCTAACCATAACTGCCGCGGCGCGATGTATATGGAAATATTTTGGGATTGCTGACACATAACGGGAAAGATTTAAATAGTGGTATACGTATAACGGAAAAGATCCTACATTTGGAACACAAATTTAGCAAAAGATACAAATAACACAAATAATGAGAACAGATGTGCCTATCTGCAGAGTTACTAAACATGACAAAATTGTGAAAACCAAAAATAAATCTAAAAATAATATAAAGGAAGAATTTTACATTGAAAATTTAGAAATTTGAACAAAACCAATCAACTAGCAATTTAGGCCACATCCCATGGTGATGACTAATCACTACAACCCTATTCATATGAAGGTTTTGGTATAATATGTATTTTGTTGATCAATATTTCTAATTTCAATATTTTTTTCAGGCAAAGGAGAGAATATCTGGGACATTTTGGTTCATAGAGTTCCAAGTGTAATAAAAAATAATGACACAGGGGATGTGGCTTGTGATTCTTACAATAAATACAAAGAAGATGTACAACTCATTAAAAATATTGGTGTGAGTATTTCAACTCATGTTTCATCAACTTTGATTACTAATTTCATTTTACTGCTCTAGCATTTTTAGTACTAGTTGGTTAATTTTAGCTACTTTGTTTAAATATCTCTTCAAAAAACTCTTTATATATCATCCACCATTTATTTATGAATTTTACCCAATAGTTCCAGGCAAGATCTGTAATGTAGTTTGAGTTTTGAACATTATTAGAGGACAGATATATTTGTGCAGAAATGGTTTGGAATGACTAGAGGAACAATTATGTTGGTTGCCTGATAAAAAATTATAACTTAAGGTGTGATAAATCGAAATGTGAAATTTTCATAATGAAAACTATATTTTTTTCACTTTCCTCGTTTATAGCAATCAAAAAGAAGCTGACATGGTGAGTGTGGTGTGTCAGGAAGTAATCTCTCATCTGATAGTCTCTGTAATTTTTGCCTCCCCTTATAAATATTTCATAATCTCTATGCTTAATGCATATGTTCTATTGCTAGTGACAATTGTTGAGAATACAATTTCTTTAACTATCTCTAAGAATACACGATCTTTCTTCTCATATCATGTGTGTAGGTGCGCAAGATAGTGAGTGTGCGTATGTGTGTGCATGTGCGTGAGCGCGCGTGAGTGTAGGCGTGCGAGTGTGTGTAGGTGCGCAAGAGAGAGTGTGTGCGCGTGCGAGAATGTGTGTATGTGGAGGGGGAGTTGTGTGTGCATGTGTGTGTGGGTGTGCGCGAGCGCTCGCGTATGTGTATGTAGGCTAACCTGGCAATGACTGCATGCAAGTTATTTTGTTTTCCTTTTAATAATATTATATTTTTACAGTCTAAGTCTAACTGAGCTCCTGCATGCAGACAGGGGACATTTCTGATTCCCTTGCATGTCAGTATATTTCCCTGCAGCAATTTTGATAGTTTTTAGTTTAGTTAAGATAAATTGCAATGGTACATATATATATAGTTTTTATCTTTAGCGTCTTTTTTTTTATACTGTTAAAATAAGGAAAACATGTAAATTTTGTATGCTGTATGGGAAAATAAACAATTTTCAATTTCAATTTCATATAGCCAGCTTGTGCTTTCTCTTATATGGCATAGCATATGATGGTGTGATTCAAACCCTATATATATATATTTTTTTTTCATTTTACAGATGTCAAAAGTGTGCTGCTGATAAATATCCAGTAATCCAAGATTAAATTCATATGATTTTCGTTATTTGTTGCCTAACTTATTTAACCCTAGAATGGTAAGCTTATTTAAAATCACACACATGGTAAGCATTCGTAAATTTTACGATGTTTTTGAAAAAATTGTTTATGTAAGGAAGTCAAATAATAAACAACTACAAAAAATTGTTTTAACTATTTATTATAATGAAAAACAGTTTTACAATGCTCATTTTGAATAATTTTTATTTTAATAATATGAAATTATTGAAAAAATAAGAACATACACTTTTACGACTTAAAAAGAAAAAAATTGTTTTCTTAAATTGAGATGATATTTAAAACAATTAACTTTAAAAATCAAAAGGCTATAGTAGAGAGATATTGAAAAAAAATATTATATATCCAACAATATTATATTGTCTGAGATCTCAATGCCATAATTTTAGTCATGATCAGTGCATTTACAGCAAACATTTCCTCGGTGCTCATTGCAGTAAGCTTGACGACAGTGAATGCAATGATTGGTTGTCATCCTCCTCTTCTTAGTGGGACATATTTTACAAGTTGTATTGTTGATGGGTGGATGATCTGGAAGAGTCTCTTTTTTAAGATTTCAGAGATCATAGAAATCAGAGATCACAAATATTTACACACTTACACATAAAGAATATTAACTATTTACACATGTACAAGATCTATAACTATTTACACAAAACAATAACGCAAAATTAGCTTGAAAATAACGATATTTAACACATAAACAAACGTAAAACAATATTTGAAACAACACGTATAAAGTAACTTTGTTGGTAAGCACTTGTATATCTTACGACTGACCCTCAATATATCATAAACGATGTACAGGGGACGGTTGTCAAGACGACACTGACCTTGGCAGGCGTAGGGAGGAGATCTCCTGGACGGACAGGGTTGCCAACGCATAAATGACGTCATTATCAAAAATTATTTAAATTGAGTCGTAAAATTTACGACTGCTTACCATTCCAGGGTTAATAAATACTGTATATAGTTTTTGAAGGATCCACAATTTAGAAACATTTTGACAGTATTCAGTAATTTATAAAAGATATATTAATAATTAATATGGAAGATAGACCCACAAAATACAAAGGCAAACTCCAAAAAACACCAAAAATTTTGCCTCAATGAAAATCTTCATAGATTATGTCAGAGAAAACTGAGAATAGGCAAAATATGTCAAGTAATGAAAATAAGGAACAAAAAGAAGACTCAATCTAAAAATCACACACTTTTGACAATTTAATTGGCCAATAAAAGTACGGCTTCCATCCTAGACTGAACAGAAATAAGATATATATATCATAATTAAGTATGAATTGGACTGAAGTTCCTTATGCATTTGTTAATTACCTTGAGAAACATGATCTTGGAAATAAACTCATTTTCATAAAGGTGACTAAAGCCTTTTCTGAATGGAGTTCGTTTGCTTTTTGAAATATTGTATAGTGAAGAAGCCTAATACAATTCCTCTTCACTTATACAAATCCCCATACAATCCCCTCTAACAATTCCTGATGATTATCATCAGGTGTATATATATATATATATATATGACTATGAACTAAGTAGTTGATTCAACATCAATAAGATATCACTTATCAAAGTCACATTCTGAACTGAAGGTTAAAGCTATATTGCATATCGAAAAAGCAAATTCTTCTCCTGCACTGAAAAATTATAAAATAAATGTATGTCTATACAATTATTGAGGAAAACATGCAAATGACGTACTTTACTAGCTGTAATAATTAGCTCAGCCACAGGCTGCAAGAGGCTACAAGATTTTTCTTTTTAATATCAACATCTATAAAAAAATATTTCTTTTAATATAATGTAATTTATAAACAGGAGAAACCAAGTTATTGTTTATAATTTAATAAATAGTTTGGATCATTAGTTTAATTTTGCTCTGTTTTTATTGCAGTTTACACACTATCGCTTCTCTATTTCTTGGAGTAGGGTGATGCCTACAGGGCATGATGATGTCATCAACAGACTGGGATTGCAGTACTATCACAACTTGATAGATGAGTTACTAGCTAATGGAATCCAACCAATGGTCAGTCAATGAATCCGGAAGTATTGATTATGGAATACTAACACTTATGAAATATATTTCAGTTCAAAACTTTTAGGGTTTCAAATCAGAATGGAGGGTATTAGGGAAACCTTGATCATAGGAGATTTCAAGGAATATTGGAACGCACAACCCGTTACGGACTCCTTGTAAAATTGTTTATGAACAATTGCTAATATTTTACTGTACAATAAAATTGGTTAGTCAATATTCTTCATTCATAACTGTGCAGACAGTGTACAAGTCTTACAATAGCGTCTTCTTATAACTTACAAGTATAGTATTTCCAAAACTTCATGAAATTAATTTATAGATGAAACAAACACTCCAGTAAGTAGTTTTTTTTGTTAGGCCTTTCAGTAACAAAGTTACCATCTTCAGACGTACAAAAATGGAGTGTTTGTTTCATCTATAACATTAAATTATAAATCAAGTAAGAAAAGAACTTGAAGAATGATTCATAAAATTAAACATTAACATTAATCCAGTTGTTAGAAACATTTGCAGAATATATAAATTAATTTTCAAACTCATCAATAGAGTATAAGTTAAAATTAATCAAATATTTTTTAAGAAGCCCTTTAAATTGTTGATCAACCTTCAACTGTACAAGAAGTTTTCCCATGATTTATCCCAAAATTGATTTTTGTTTAAACAACTCTAGCGAATGACAGCCTGAGACAAAGTTTTGCTTTTTTCTTGTGTTATATTTACATTTAAAGTCCTGCTGTCTATTTCAGTTACCTTCTGTAAAAATTGTTATTGTTTCAAAAATGACCAACCAAATACTGTCAAAATGTTCAACTCTTAAAAGTATTTTTTAACAAATTCAGTACATTTTAGATTAAGCATTATTGCAGTGTTTTTTTTTTTTTTTTGAATTGGTAGTATTTATGTTAAGTTGTTGTTTTGTGTAGCACGTATACACATGTTGCTTTATGTGTTATGTGAGAGTGTATATATGAATAGTAAATTTGTTTTAAAACTTAACTTGAGTAAATTTGTAAGGTTTGTGTGCTCTCTGCTGCTAACTTACACGTTTATAAATATGTCAGCCACAAAATTTAATTTTGATGATGATCGATTAAGATTGAAATTAGAATGTTTAATCTTCCAAAAAAATTTACATCTGTATAAGCCAATCAGAAAAGAGTAAAACTATTTAAATGTATTTTGAAACATATAACTAAAAATCTTCCTCTGTGCATTATTTGTTTACATTGTAAATGATCACCTACTTCCACTCCATTTGCTTTTTACATATAATAAGAATGCCACTCTAGTTGACTTTTTATGATGTAATTTTGTAACTGAAAACCTTCAATTTGAGAAGATTACATATTGTGCTCTGACAAGAATACAATATCAGGATCCAGTTCTTCAGTAATCATGTCAAGTCATTGTGTTCTTGAAACTAAGTTTTCTATATTTTGATGGAAGATAGTAATATGTTGATTTTGGATTTGTGTTAGGTTAGGTTGTTTTATTGTTATCATTGAATAAACATTTATCATTAAGAGAAGCTTTTAGACTGTAACAAAAAAATACTAAATTATGTGCAAAGTTGAGGTTATACTAAATTGTTCCAGGCAATGAATTAATATAATTGGAGAGATTATCGGCAAAGTGAATTAAGAAGACCCCCATGGTACAAAAAATGTGTGAACTTTGTTTTATGTCTTTTATATGTATCTTGTGTTTTTGGGCTTATCTTTACAGATAGGTTTGCTGATGCTGTATATCTTCTACTATATTAGTTAAATTATATACGAGAATTACAGTTGCAAGGAAGTAAGAGAACTTTTTAATTGTAATATAACTCAAAACAACTTTCTGCAGTTCTATTATCCTGGATAAATATAATTTTTGCAGCACTCATGCTGGATGGTTTTCAAATTTCAATAACATTTTAAAAAGAAACTTAATTAATGTCTTAAGATTTTTGCTATCATCAAATAATTATTACATTCCTAAATTATTACAGTTTTTAAAATAATTAACATTTAAAAAAAGAAGTCATTTATAAAAAAGATGAACAAAATTTGTCCAAGAACTGAACCGTGTGGAACCCCCTTATTACTGGTTGAGGCTTAGACTTAACTGATTGTGTAAGTCTGTTGTTTTCTTCAATTCCACTATTTGACTTCGTCCTTTGACATAACTAGCAAACCACCTGGGTGCTGTTTGTCCATACCAAGGTTTTGAAGTTTAGTTTATCTAAGAGACTACAGCAAAGCTAGATATGAAACTGTTGCCTTGCTGTAAGTGCAGTAGTTGATTCGCCCTCAAATACTCCAAGAGTCGAGTGACGGATTGAATACAATTTTTTTAATGAGTTTTTATACTGATGGGAGAAGAGATATTGGTTCATAGTTGATAAAATTTTGAGGGTCTCTTTGTTTTAATTTTAGATATATTTTAGCTATATTTAAATTGGATGAGAAGATGCCTTCCTCCAAGGACATATTTGTGATTTTACAAGTGGTGTAAAAGTGCATTGCAGGAATATTTGAGTATATTTGTTAATATCAAGAGGCAGGTCAAGGTAAGTTCTTTGTGGTAATTCTAAGGGTCAAGTCAAAAAGACCTTAGAAAACTATCAATCTAGAATCTCTGTTCACACTCATTTTTGTTACAAATAAATGATCTTCCCAAAAATGTCAAGGCTAAATCTTTTTTATACGCTGATGATACAACTTTTATAAATGTAAATTCAAATTTCAATGAGCTACAACACCTTGTCAAGGAAACTGTACAAGAGGCCTCATTATGGTTTAGGTCTAACAGATTTTTACTCAATGAAGCTAAGACTCAGAATATAGTTTTCAGCTTAAGCCAAACACCTTCAGTTGATATAACTGATACTTTTTTTACCTCCGTAAAATTTCTGGGTATCCACATCGACAGTACTCTGACTTGGAATTCACATATTGAATACCTATCAAAACGATTGTCGAGAGTTATTTTCTTACTCAGGCGTTTATTGTGGTGTGTACCAGAAAACTATGTCAAATCAGCTTATTACGCCTTTTTTCAATCAGTTTTAAGATACGGTCTTGTTGTTTGGGGAAATGGTAGTAAAATAGAAGACATCCTAATACTTCAAAAAAAGCCATTCGGGTCATCGCAAAAGCACAAACTCTGGATCACTGCAGGCCTCTGTTTATTAGACAAAAATTACAAACTGTAATAAATTAATATATTTTTTACTTAACACCTTATGTACTCCAAAATATTCAAACTCTAACACTAAGATGTGATATACACAGATACAATACCACAAACAAAACCATTGTTGCAATAGACCATTGTAGGCTAACAAAATCGCAAAACAGTCATATCATAACATCTAAAAAAGTCTTTAACAAAATTAAACATTTAGCAGACAAGTATCCAACCAAAACATTCCAAAACAAATTGTATGACTGGCATCTAAAAAACCTGTTTTATAACCTATAAGAATTTTTGCATTATAAGAATATTAATTTCTAGTTTGTTAGAAGTGTAAATATAAATACTAATACAGTACAATATTATTTATTATCATGCTTGGTGCCATAACAGTTGTATTGATGTTTTATTACTTTTTTTTATTGTACTGACTCTGGAGAGTGTTTGGATTTAATATATTATATTAGCTTAAAAGTAGATTATGAAATGTTGTCTGTTTTTGCATATTCTTTGCCAATTGCCTTATATTTTGTTAGTTTAATATCTGACCATGTCATCTAGACATTAACCTGAATTTGTCAATGCTTTTATTTAAATATTTATTATTTATGTTATAAATTGTATAATTTAAAAACCAATGACTCAAGGATAACCTCTAAGGATTAAAAGGCCATTGTGTAGACAGTTAAAACTGTCATTCTTGTATTAACACAGGACACATCAATCAGGCTAGTCAGTGTAATGGCAGGGTGTGTGAACTCTCCCCCCCCCCCCCAAGTTGTAATATTGTGACAATGTTAAACTATTTTTAAAGTTATTCTTATTTTGAGTGAGTGTATAAAAAATCTGTCCATTGTTAATAAAAAATAAAAATCATGAACACATCTATGATATGTATTAACAACCAATCTATGTACCAAACTTTGGCATTTGCATATAGCTCATTCTCTTGAAGAACTTTTTTATTTTATAACAAGCAATATCCTCACCAAGGCATTTCTTGGACTTTATTTTTAAACATCCAAACATCAGTTATTGGAAAACATCTCTAGGTACCCTAGTTCCCAGTTTGATTGTTACTGGCAGCCCCAAGATTCATTGTTGCTGACAATGGACTCAATTGAATTTTGCTTTTCGCTCAATTGAAGAGCAAAACTTCGCTCAGTTGAATTTTGCAGACTGAAGAGGTAGCATCCATAACTCCCAGAGGATGCTGATTTTGTTGCTCTTCCTTGAAAGTTATTAGTAAAATTTTGTTTTGGAGGTCTTCCGTGTTTATCTTTAGCCCCTTTGTGGAACTCTGCCTACGGCCTCGCCATTACGCTCTGCAATGCTCTTTGTGGAACTCGGACTATGGATTCGCGGGAGAAGGTTCGACCTGTGGCTTCACCAAGGCACTCTACTATAGTCCCATTCGTGGATCTTGACCATGTCGTCTCGTGAGGAAAATCTACCTACGGCTTCGCCAGGACTCTTGAGCAGTATGACCATGAATTTGGAGCATTGGAGCCTATAAACATAGTCTTTTCTAAAATCTGATGGTATATTAGTAATTAAGAGAAAAATACCTCACTTGGGTGTATTAGTTTAACACTAACCAATGTTGGGTTTTTGAGTATATTATTTATTTGGGACGGGGGTAGATACCTTAAATGTTGTCTCCTCTGAAATTTAGTGGTATGATGTGATTTAAGAGATAAATACATATAGTTTGATACCCCACTTTTTGCTAGAAGTTGAAATGGTTCCATATTGATTTTTTCTGCTTAAAGTAGATAACACTGGATGTCTAGAAGCCTCTGGGACAGAAATCAGAATTTTACCAGGGTTTAGAGCAAAGCCAATCGATTTTTCAAGGTTGAAAACCCCTCAAATATAAAAAATCCTTGGAGTAAAAAAACATTTCGTCCAGATGATGCTTGTTTTAGATAATAAGATAGTAAAAAGAGAATTTAATGATTAATTAAGAAAATAAATACAAATAGGATATAAACACATTACTAACAAGGAGTAAAAATAAAAACAGTGATAGTGAAAAAAAACAATCTGTAAAAGAATATAAGATGGTTATTATACACAAACACATGTTAAAAAAATAATAAAATATTTAATAACTATACCACATTTGGACAAGTAAGTAAACAAAACACATATGATCTTCAAAACAATAAATTGTTAAATAATTCCCACATGGGACGTCTAGGAGCCTCTGAGGCAGAAATCAGAATTTTCTAAGAGTTGAAACCGGTGCCAATCGATTTCTCATGGTCCAAACAAATTAAAAATCCTTGGAACCAAAACAAATTTTGTCCAGACGTGGCTTGTTTTAGATAATAAGATTAATAGTGAGTCAGCTATGTGCACTATTTAATAAGGCACTTACAATTCCTGTTGATTTTGGTTCAAGCTGTTAGTTTTAAAATAAATACATCACTATCAAAAGGATGATGGGGAACATTGTTTGGTACCAACATCTTTTTTAGGTACTTATTTCACTTTAAATATTGTTATGTGTAATATTATAAGATATTAAAATATAGTTATTTGAAGACATCTCTTGCATTATATATTCATAGGCACTGTAATAGAATCCATTAACTGTAGATATTCTTCAGGGTTTGTGGTTTTCACTTTTACACAGCTTCATGTTTTAAAGATGATTTTGTTATCCAGATAGTTCTCTATCACTGGGATCTGCCTCAGCCTCTTCAAGACATTGGAGGATGGCCTAATCCCTTATTGGCAAACTATTTTGAAACCTACGCTCGTATAATATTTCAAGAGTTTGCACCAAAGGTAGAGCATAAATAAATTACCATTTCCTTTTCATAAGAGATAATATTTAAATTAAAGTACTGTTGTGAACAATAGTAATTGAAATATATTAATACAACTTTAATTTTTATGGTATTGCCATTCTGTGGTGGGTATTTGCATAGCTGAACATGTGTCTCTTTTACACAGATTTCAACAGCAGGCTGACTTTATCTTCAGGAATGAACAATCACCAAGCTAATTTTTCCACAGCAAAACCAATAAACAGTTATGCAAAGTGGCTCCAAGGGGTTCATGTGTCAGTAACAAACCATTTACATCGTTCATCCATCGTATGATTGAGTAATTAATAAAATAAGCTGTAGAAAGATAGAAAGATCTAGAATTCCAGTTTACATAAAAAATTATGCTGTTGGTTGGAAATTCAAAACATTGATGTTCATACAGGTAAACTACAAAAATATTTCAGTCAAAACAAACTGCTCCGGTTATCCCAATGATAATGGACTTAATCTGCCCATTTAGACTTTTTGTAACAAAGCTATATGATTTTTAAAAAAATACCTTGAAAACAAATTACTTTTTTAAACAATTAAGGTACGGGTGTTTAATACACCTTTCAGTTGTGTAATTGGACCTCAGCAATTGTTTATCTCAGTGTGGGTTAAAGACTCTTGACATTATTACTATGTGTTAGATAGTGATTGTTAAGTTCAATTATGAAGACAATTTTTAAATCAATACTTCTTTGAGGTCTATAATTTTACAAATCACGATAGGTTTCTTTTTGTTAAGGTTTAGACCATGTTTAAAGGCTCACGTAGCAATTACTCGTAATTCCGTAGAATTAATTACATTTTTAGTTAAGTCAGTGACAGTACAATAAGTGATAAATTGAAGACCATATATATATATATATACATACATACAGTTAATCATTAGAATATCTAGATTCAAGATTCGAGTGTTTATTTGTGAAACACTTACATAAAGTATGACAATGTTACCCATATTACAGAGCTGACTTGATTACATCATAATATTCAATAGTAATACAAATACATTTATTTATTAATAGTTTCTTTAAAAAGTTACTTAAATTTATTATAAGGCAATTCCTCTAATAACAGTAGTGACATTAATATAAATGTAAAGTAAAAGAAGACTTTTGGACTGACAAGCTTCGGTAATATACTATTTCACTTATATGATGCATCAATGTCAATTAATTTTATATGTAGAACATCACTCAGATCAAGCAGTTATCAGCCTAAAAATTTTACTGACAAAAAGAAAACTTTAAAAATGTCTGATCAGAAAACCCGAACCTTAACAAAAATGACTCTCTTTCATCAAAATACACAAATAGCTACAAATAAGGAAGATTTGTGCATGGAGCTTGATCCCGATTTGTTAGTTGTAACCAAGCACGGTTATAACAACAACTACAACATTGAATCCTTCAAAATTATGAACTCGCAAACTTTTATTGTCGCAACTCCTTCAAAGGAGAAGGTGTAGCAATCTTTCTGAAGAATAAAATCCCGTTTGTCCCTCTTAATCTTGTCAAACCTACAGACAAAAATTTTGTACTCACAGGTGTGAAAATCCAAACCAAACACTCTCAAATTGATGTGATTGGTTTGGTCTCCCAACGGAAACAAAGCATTCTTCTTTTCAAATTTTGAACAAATTCTGACTGACTTGACAAAGAAAATCGCAGCTTCCCTGTCATTGGGGACTTCAACATTAATATTTTAGATGTTGAGGACCTCATGACAAGAAAATTCACTGACTTGCTGAGGTAATTTGGCCTAGGTTGGTCAGTGAACTCTCCAACAAGATTAACGGCCAATTCATTGACTGCAATTATCATGTCATCACAAATCTGAGAGATCAACATAGCCGTTTCAGACCACTATGGCCTTCAGATCGTTAATGGTCATGAGGCAGCAAAGGGACATGTCAAAAAAAAAAAAAAAAAAACAGAGATATACAAAGCCCACAAACATAGCGTGGCTCAACTATCTGTTGGAAAAAGAAAGTTGGGACTTCTTAAAATTATGAAGACCTTGCAACACAGTTTCAAACATTCGAAAATACGAGGGGTATCCAAAAAAAAGTTTCCCTATCTTAAAAAAAGACATAGGTAATTTCTGTTTTAACTAAAATTATTGATTTCATTTTATACAGACTTAAGACTACTTTTCTTCGTAACTCCCATTCAAATACAAGCATTTTTGTTTATCTTGACAAGAGTTTTTTTTTACACCATCCTCGTACCAATCGGCCACCTTGTTTTTCAACCAGTTTTTCTCTTCCTGTTTAACCTCTTCATCACTGCAAATCTCCGACTGTTTAGCTGTGGAAACAGATGAAAATCGCTTGGAGCAAGGTCCGGAGGGTAAGAAGGATGCTCAAAAATATCCCAGTGAAACTCAACCAAAACATTTTGTGTTGCACAAGCAGCGTGAGGCCAGGCATTGTCATGAAACAGCAAAACTTTGCGGGAAAAAAGTCAGCGTTGCTTGTTCTGGATGGGCGACGAAGTCTCATGAGTACATCGCAGTACCGTTCAGCATTGATTGTTGTTCCACGGGGCAGATAGTCGACAAGCAATACTCCTTTACAGTCCCAAAAACCTGTGGCCATCACTTTTCCTGCTGACTCAATCACTTTTCCTTTAACAGGAACTTTCTCTCCTTTCTTTATCCATACCATACTCTGACGTTTGGATTCAGGAGTCGAATGGTGAGTCCAAGTTCCAAGAATAATGAAGATGGGAAACTTACTTTTTGGATACCCCTCGTACTTCCAATTTCCATCGTAATGTGAGCTGTCCCTTAAGTATTATCCAACAGAAACTATAGAAAAGGAAGTGTGAATGGATTACCAAAGGAATCCTGGTTTCTAGAGAAAAAATGCATTTTTATCAAAAATAAACAAGCACATACCTAATTAAGAATTTAAAAGATTAAAAAAAATTACAATCAAGTTTATAGAAAAGTCATCAAAAGGCTATCATTAACAACAATAATTTTCAGATGACAAACTTATTGAACTACAGATAAAAATAAACACATCAATGATCCCTTGAGGGTGGTTGATGAGTTTAACAAATTCATTTCCTCGGTTGGAGCTGATCAAGGACTTCGTCCACCACATACTCAACCTGCCCCCCTGTCAGTGGGGAGTAGTGGTTTAAATGTCTATGGCTCCAGTGCTCAGAAGGAAATTGATAGAGTGATAAGAGACTGTGCACCAAAATGATCAAATGACTTGAATCATGTGTCAACATTGATCTTAATACAGTGTTTTAAGCATATGTTGGGGCCACATGAACACTTAATAAACCTCTCTTTTCACTCAGGAACTTTTCCTTCTTCTCTCAAGATTGTCAAAGTCACTCCAATTTTCAAGAAAAGCGATCCTTTTCCATTCAAAATTACCACCCAATTTCAATGCTGCCTGTCTTCAACAAAATTTTTGAGAAACTTTCTTTTCCGGTGTGTAAATTTCCTGGTGTGTAAGCATCATCTACTGTCTGCTCACCAATTCGGATTCCGAAGCAGTAAATCGACAGTAGACGCAATTGTACGTCTAGTCTATGCAGTAGTAGAAGGGATTGAAGGTCGAAGAGATACTTTGAGTATCTTTCTCGACTTATCAAAGGTTTTTGACTGTGTTGACCATCAAATCCTTATTCACAAACTAGAGTATCACGGGATATGAGGCGTTCCACTCAAATGGCTTGAATCATATCTTAGTAATCGAACACAGTTTGTATGCATTTCTGGCGTCAGATCTGAGAAATGGAGCTGAGCTATGGCATCCTCAGGGCTCCATACTCAGCCCTTTGCTCTTCTTGATCTACGTCAATGATGTTGGCTCATCTGTACAATGGTGACTCGTCCAGTACGCAGATGACACGACTTTCTGTATCAATTCAGAATCACTGGAAGAACTTGAAAAAATCACTTCCATTGAACTCAACAGTTCAATTCAACATTTCAACGAGCTCAATCTCAAAAAATCCATTGAAATCGATTTTTATCCCTTTTAATTTGCGACAAACAGATTCAGATTATGGTCCAACAATTATGTTGTATGAAACTGAAATCACTGAAGTCTACTCTATGAAATTACTAGGAATACACCTAGATTGAGGTTTGACTTTGGATTGTCATGTAGATCATGTTTGCTCAAAGTTATCCTCAGGCATTTATGTCATGCGTGTCATGTCATACTGATGACGGTGTATTATGGCCTAATATACGTACACCTCACCTATGGATTGCCACTGTGGGGAGGTTGCACAATCACAAATTTTTCCAGAATTTTTGTCCTTCAAAAGAAAGCAGTCCGAACAAAAGAAAAACTGCAATTTAGTGAGTTGTGTAGACCAGCTTTGAAAAATCTTTAACTTTGCCTCTACATCTTAGAAACATGCCTCCTTTTTAAATTCAAATGCGATACCATAAGAGGTTGCGATATACACTATTATAAAACTGGAGGCAGGGATGACTACCGAACTGGGAGTCACGGGACAGTAGCTCATGAGCGTTTGCCTTCTCAGGCAGGAGTTCGTTTTGTCAACAAATTGCCGAATCCGATCAAAAGTGCCCCCATGCTGAAAGCATTTAAGACTTGTCTAAAAACTACACTGTCCAAACACACATTTTACAGCATAGAAGAGTTCATGGCACACAACTGGGAGACCTAACAATTGGTTGACTGACCAGGGAAAGGTTGGAACGATTCAAATGAATGGGAGAGAGTGAATGAAGAAATTGTTTGTCTGGAAGGGAGTTTGATGTTGGGATGAGTGGAAAAAATTAGCTAAGAAACAATGACAATTGCCATAACTTTGTATCATGTTCATGCAATATAAAATATTATTATTAATATAAATTTAAAATATAAAATAATAGGTTTGAGAGAAAGCGATGCTAACTTATTATAATCTTGTCCAGATTTTGATAGGTAGAATGTGTATTATATCCTATTATGATTCATCATGGTAGAAATGAAAATATTGTTCTGCTTATTAATACAATAATTGCTGTTCCAGGTAAAGTTATGGAGCACAATCAATGAGCCAAGACATATTGTCTTAGGTTATGGATATACAGATGGTGAAATGATCATGGCTCCTTTGGTCAGACAAACGGGAATAGCCAATTATTTAGCCACTCACACACTTCTAAGAGCTCATGCGAAGGCCTACAGACTGTTTGACAGAGAGTTCAGGCCTACTTATGGAGGTAAACTTCAAACAATGTATATTGAAATTGTCGTAATTTGATGTAAAAAACTATTTGTTTATTACTTAGAACAGCAATATATCAATATATTAAAAAATTTAACAGAAGTAAACTCTGTCTCGTGTATTACAATATATTAACTGTAATTATTTGATAAACTACAACCATTTTTTAAACGTCAATAAAAAATAAATCCATATGGGCCTACTAGGAAATAAAACGATAAAACCTCTGCTTCTCTAAAATTTCCAATTTATAACATGTGAAAGAAATAAGCTAACTTATGTAATAAGATAAGGTTGAGGTTATAACATAAAAGAATACTGGCAAAAATATAAAAGAAAGTGACCTCATTGAATCATTTGTAACATTGACTCTTTTTCATATGTGTAGATAAAAATATCATAGACTAATCATTTGCACATTAATTTATTAGTATTGAGATTAAAAATCTGTCCAATATCACAATTCTGATAGACCATTACAGTACATTCATACATAATTTTTTATTCTTTATTATATTGCTCAGTGATTGAGTATTCTCACAGAATGCTTCCTGTATTTCTCATAATACCTTTCAGGGGTTTTTTGAGCATAGCTAATTTGTAAACATAAAAAAATATCCTTGCTGATCTAAAAAAAGTCTTATGATTTGGGATTCACGAAGTGCTTAGAGTCATCAGTTAATTCGTTAATAATGTCCATGAGTTTATGGTGAAAAAAGATCACTTAGAGATGAAATATTATTTTAAGTCATAGAGCTTCCTGACTTGGAAGATAAATATTTCTACCAATGCTTATATTTCTTATAGTTATAGAGACTATAAGATGCAAATTTCAAACACACTGTGTAAATAAATTCAATTTAATATTTTACAGTATTTAATATAATAAAAATACTTGTTGGAACATGAATTTAATCACAAGTGAATTAAATTATATTATACTAGAGACACCCCTGCACTCTTTGCATGCCACCCCGTAATGCGAATATATTAGTAGGCAAACTATATCACACAAAATTACAACATTACATTTATTTACAGTATCTCACTCACACTACTTGCATTAATAATTAATGAGTATAAATACCCAATGTTATTACTGAGGCTTTTTCAAGTGTGTTTATTTCAGTTTTTTTAACATCTGAAGATTAATAAAATAAATAAAATAAAAAGCATTAGATTACCATTGAAACCTTCAAGTCAAGTGAGGCTGAGTCCTACAGTTGGATGTGAATGAAACCATGCTAACAACCTTCCCTGGTTTAACATAATAATTAAAGATATAACCTTCTCAATATTACAAACACCATTATTTATATTCCAACAGCTATTAAAATTGTATGGATATCATTTATTTATACTTGAACAGGTGTTTCTTTTCGATTAATCTTAAATCTCTCTCCATGTTACTTATATGTCGGCCAAAAAATGTACTTTGAGGGCTTCCCGTGCCCTTCAGTGTGAAAATATTGAAGAATGAAGACCTTATTGCACAACTATGATAGAAGGAAATTGTTTTACATCCCAACCGTTTCAATTGGCCAAGAAATAAGGAAGGAGTTGCGTTGACATACACTTCTAAAATTACTGCTTCATGTATTATAGATAAAGATAATTTTGTTATAGGTTCTGTATTTTTTTAAAACAAGACAAACAAATTATCTTGTAAAATGGGCAACTATGCTTTATATTGATGGGTTGTATTATGTAGAAAACCACATTATATGATCTGAAACTTAGGCTTTAACGGCCGATGTCATAACTAGAATCTATATTTTCCATGTTTTTTTATCTTTAGACATAAGTTCAAGGCATGCACAGTGTGCAGGTTTCAAAATGTTCACGCTTAACATTAGATTCAAATCAAAATATTTTTATTGCTTTTAAGCAACTACATGGAATTGCCAAGGTCAACATAACTACAAACTTAAAATATAGAAACATAACTGGTAATCAACTAAAGACAACTGGTTATTGTACATGAAATTTCAAAATTATCTTAATTGTACAGTATTATAAATAGTATAACAAATAAATAAGTTAAAAAGTAAGTAATTCATTATCAGTTGTGTAAATCACGCATATCTAGCATTAACTTTCCTTTCCCTTTGGGTTAGTTTTTGTTTTACACAAGAGAATTAAGGATCATTAATCGCTCCTGTAGGCTTAGTAAAAAGATTGTGCAACGTTGCTTGCAAAATTATCAGAAAAACAACAAATTAAATCATTTGCTTATTTGCAGTATTGATAATAATACTGTAATTCATGTAATATATTAAACTATGGCAAAATCAAACTCATGATATATTAAAATATAGCAAGACGTAAACGGATGTATATTTTAAGATTATCTTTTGATGACATATTTCTGGTTCTTTTTTCAGGAAGAATCACAATCACATTGGATGCTCAATATTTTGAGCCCTTATCAGATTCAAAAGAAGATGCAATAGCAGCAGCAATAGCACTTGAGTTTAGTGTAAGTTGTATTCACCAATTTCTCATTTTTTTGGAGTCATTTTAAAACTAAAATTTTCTTTTACTATCCATACTAATTGAAATAATTTTCAATGAAAACCTGCCAACAATTAATCCACTGAAAAAATAATGGAAGAAAATTAGCCATTATAATTGCAAAATTCAAGTAAGCATTTTGCAATTATATTGTAATATATTTGCATTGTGTGACGTTCACTTGTACTGTATTTGTACCAATACATATTATGCTAACTAACAAAACTATTCATAAATACTACAAGAGATGTACACCTTTTCTATGTTTTAGTATTGGTCATTGGCGGCTAAAGGTAGGGGCTTGGGGGGGCTAAGCCCCCCCAAATATTTGGAAATCAATGGGCGATAATAATGTTTTTTGTGGTAAAAGAAAAGAATAACGTTGAAACACAAAAAATGTTATGTTCATTAAGCCTTAATATTATTTGCTTATTACAATATTATAAACATGACAAAGCTCTAATAAATATTTCAGAATGTGCTACTGTACTATGATATGGAAATGCCGTATATAGTAATGCACCTCGGAGCGGGCGAGGTTCACCCTGCGCAGTGCACATGCGCGCGCTCTCCCCACTACCAAGTTTGACCTTGTAAGTAAAAGTCATCATCCCTCCCAACTCCCTCCATTGTCGTCGTGATGTGACGCTGTACCGGTATTAGGTTATGATGTTGTATTAACTGACAGTAAGTGGTTTCGGCGGTGTTAATTTCTATATACATTTAACGACGGTGATATTCCGCAATGAAGCGTGTCACAGACTATTTTAAAAAGCTAACCAGTGACAATAAACTAAGTGATGAAACGACGTTATCAACTGCAAGTGTACAGTCATTGCCTAGTAGGCCTACGAGCAGTAGCTGTGCTGTGACCGTTGGTGTTCAAATGGACGTGGACCATCTTACAAGTGAGCAAATTAGTTTAGATCTAGGGACTAGAGAGTCAGGGCCAGTGCAGCCCAAACAGGCTAATTATCCTTTCACAGTATTTGGCAAACAAAACCGATAATTTTCAAAGACCTATTTTGATCAGTATCCTTGGCTGGAATACAGTTTAGTAAAAGACGCAGCATATTGCTATGTTTGTCGAATGTTTGACTCTAACCTCTCCTCTTCCGAGGAAGTATTTACAAAATGTGGATTCCGAAACTGGAAAAAAACTAAAGAGAGATTTGATAAACACAAAAAATGTAAAAGCCATCTTCTTTGTTGGGAAAAACATTTAATGGATAAACAGTCCAGGGAGAAGGGTAGTGTTATGACATTATTGTCAAATGCTCACAGAGAAGAGGTTGATAAAAATAAACAGTATTTAAGTAAAGTTGTTGAAATTATAATATTTCTCGCAAGTCAGGGCCTTCCTCTAAGAGGGCATGACGAGAAACTCGACACAGAGAACCGAGGGAATTTTCTTGAACTCTGCCAGTTTCATGCCAGACACGATAAATTATTTAATGATGGCTTTCAGAGTACCATATCATTTTGCAGTAAAATCATACAGAATGAAATAATTGATCTGATGGCAACTATGCTCACGGAGAAAATTGTCGATGAAGTAAAATCATGTGGTTTCTTTTCTGTTATGGTCGATGAAGCTAGGAGCTATAAAGATCAACAACTGTCCTTATGTATTCGCTATGTCGACAATGAACTGTGTCCCCATGAACGTTTTCTAATGTTTAGGAATTGTTCTAATGACCGCAATGCTGAAGAGCTTGCTTCACTTCTCTTAAATATTTTTGAACAATTGGGAATACATGACCTTCCAGTAATAGCTCAAACTTATGACGGAGCTTCAGTCATGTCAGGGAAACACGCTGGTTTACAAACAATAATTAGACAAAAGTATCCTGCAGCCATGTATTTTCATTGTTATGCTCACAAAGTCGCCTTAGCTGTAACAGACATGTGTAAATCTCTAGAAAGCTCAAATCTTTTATTTAATGGCCTTCAGGCACTATATGTGCATTTCTCAAAGCCATCTCATCATGATGTCTTGAAGAAGGCGGCAGATCTCATTCAAACAAACCAAGGCTTAAAGAAAACTCCTGTTGAAATATCTTCTCAGAGCACTACAAGATGGGCATGTAGGTATCAAAACTGTGAACAACTGATCAAGCACTTTGATGTAATAACAGAAGCGCTGAAATTTGAAACTGACCAATGTGAAAACATTGATGCAATTGAAGCTGTGGGAATTTTGAATACTATAACAAAAGGAAGCTTTGTAGTTAATCTCTTTGTCTTCCATCAAGTGTTAACTCTTACTCACATCTTAAGCCAACAACTGCAGCACAGTGAGGCTACACTGGGAGCAGCGTCATAAGTAATTAAAGCTACTATTAAATCTTTAAAAGAGAAGAGAAGTGAATCAGAATTTTCAAAGATCTGGACAAAAATAACTGAGTTCACTGAAAAATATGATATTTCCTTGGAGAATGTCAGGAACTCGAAAAGAAAAAGGGAGACGAGCGTTCTTTTGAAAGACAGCGCAGTAATGTCGACAATCGGAGTAGAAGAGGAAATCGTTGAGGGAGAAGGCGAAGGACAAGACACAGTTAAAAGGTTTTGGAGAACTCGAGTTTATTTTAAAGTTCTTGATGTTATAATTGAACGATTGAATGAAAGATTCAATGAAGAGTCACTAAAGTTAGCTTTAGCTGTTGATGGATTGTTCAATTTGAGTTTTGAAAAATCAAAAGCCTTTCTTGAACATTATGACGGGATATTGAGAGTGAACACCACTTTACTTGAAGCAGAAATGGCAGTAGCCAATAATTTACTTAAACTATCGCTGCAAAAAAATACAAAAGAAAAAAAAGCGATTAGTGTCAGAGTTAAGTTTGATGAGTTGAGAAAAATAGTTAAGCAAGAAACTTTTCCTAACTTATTTATGGCAATTCAGCTCGCCGCTTCTATTCCCATCAGCTCAGCGTCGTGTGAAAGAAGTTTTTCTGCTATGAGGAGGGTCAAAAACTGGCTGAGAACTTCAATGCTGCAAGAGAGATTCTCAAACCTTTCTTTGTTGTACATAGAGAAGAAGATACTCAGGGAACAGTTGCAAATCCACAGTATTGTAGAAAGGTTTGCAATGAAGCCGAGAAAACTACACTTGATTTAGACACATGTCACTTTGGTATAATAGCAAAATTGTGAAATAATAAACGAAACCTTTGAAATCATGTTGTATTTTGAGTATTTTCTTTGGACCAAACATATAAATGTAAACCCACATTCCTAACTTGATATTTTTTAATTATGGAAAAAATACAATAAATTAATTCAGGTAGGAAATTTACATTTTTCAGTAAAATAAACACGCCTGTTTTAGTGAAGAAATTAAGTGCTAGAATGGCGAAAAATGTGTTTCATGGTGCCTAATTGTTAAATTTTTTCCGGGGGAGTACCCCCGGACCACCCGTTTATGGGGGGAATTCCATACACCCCAGTCCTTCTAGTCAAGATTAGCCCCCCCAAAAAATTTTGTCTGGAGCCGCCTATGGTATTGGCCAGAATATCTTTCTTGATATCAGTATGTCTTTGGAGAGAGAACCCTTAGATGAATATTAGATATGTGGTTCAGATTCCAAAATAAGCTTTAGATCCTTGATTGCCGTGATATTAGGCTATCAATTAGGACCAGTTATTGTGTAGAAACAAAGACTTTACTCAATCATCTAAAACCCATGATCGCTAATAACGTAATGATTAACTTTTAAAGATGATTTAGGTTATACATATCAAAGTGGACTCAATATGTTGTGATAACATTTATTACACTCAGACTGCTCATAGAATTATTCCTGAGGGCAAAACACAAAAATTTGACTAAAGGAAACTCGCCTTATGTTCACGAATGGGTCCCCCAAAAATAAGGTACTGAGTCCCCTAACAGCTTTGTTACAATTAATTTAGTAAAATATATTAATAAAGCAAGTTACGGATACCCCAGTGAAATTCCAGTTATATATAATTCTCATAACTAAACGTCCCCCTGCCGCAATCAGCCTGCACTGAATATATATTGATTGCAAGTTACCTTCCCCATTCTAGAAACTCTTTTCCCCCCTAAGTAACTTCTTATCCAGCCATACTAGTGGTTACTTATAATCTCGGAGAGTAGAAGACATCCAACTCATACGGCCACCACATATATGACGAAACGACGAAACGGACCCTCCCCACTGATCTGGCCATGATTCAAGATGGGAGAAGGTGGCTGGTAAATTGGTCAGTGGGATGCCTAGGAGATGGCGGATTTGTTCATTAATTTGTACAAGCAAATCCACAGTAATCATTGACCAATTTTAAAAATCACTTTCTCTTATTTTTCAATTTTGCGTCACTAGGTTAAGCTTGTTGTATGGTAGTTAAGATTGAGATAGATAATGACCAAGAGGACAGTGAAACTAAATGAAGAGACAGGAGAGTAAACAAACTGTCAAGAGAATGAGAGAGGAAATAAAAAATGGGCAGTGGAATTGGGCTGGGAGAGGAGTAAGTGGCAGAATATCTTTGCTGGTGCTTAGCTCATTTCATCCCCAACAGGAAGTCTGACTATTTACTTGTTTCTGTTTGCTTCTTATAGATGTATAACTGCACATATAAAATAATGTAAAGTGCTATTTTATCATTAACTGTAATATTGAATATCTATATTACAGAATTATTTCCTTGCACTTTTGTATGGTTGGAATATTTCTATTTAAAAATCATAATAATATTTGTATTTAGAAAGTTATTGCAAATTTCAAATTAATTAGTTGATTGCCCTTTCAGATTGACTTATTTGCACATCCAATATTTTCAAAAGAGGGCGACTATCCTAAAAGTATCAAAGAACGGATAAAGCAGATTAGTAACTCAGAAGGCAGGTCAGTTTCTCGTCTTCCCACTTTTACTCCAGCTGAAGTGAAAGAGATTCAAGGTAACATCTGTAATTTATGAAATACCAAAAATAAGAGATATTGTATGATTAACAGTGAAGTAATATTTCCAACTTCGGATTATTTTCTACAATTTTTGAACATTAAAGTGAAAAAAAATCACAATACAAATATATATGTACCATTGCATCATACATAATAAGATATAATTTGAAATATAATTAATAATTCAAATGAAATAAAAAATAGAAATATAGTTAAAAAGTAAACCATACACAGTCAAAATATGAAAGTTATATTTATCCTAAAACTAAAAATAATTTCACTCGTGTGTGCTATATGGGTGCAGATCATCCTAGGTTTAGGTAGGTGTAGATGGTAAATGCCAGAATACAGTATAGAACCTTCTATTTAGATTAGCTTGAAAATTTAAGGTGAACTCAAGCTTTAGTTTTCTAATGATTTCAGCCCTCAAATTTTGCCAAGATGAAATTAATGGAATTTTACATGTTTTGTTTGATTCCTCTATTGTTAGAGGACAAGTGGAATTTGTTTTCTGCTTTCAAATATTTAAACACTCTTCAGTATAAAGCAGCATAAAGCATTCAGTGAAAATAGTATTTAAAACTTATTAAAAATATATCCTATAGGTTGTTTTAATATATCCTATAGGTTGTTTTAATATATCCTATAGGTTGTTTTAATATATCCTATAGGTTGTTTTAATATATCCTATAGGTTGTTTTAATATATCCTATAGGTTGTTTTAATATATCCTATAGGTTGTTTTAATATATCCTGTAGGTTGTTTTAATATATCCTATAGGTTGTTTTAATATATCCTATAGGTTGTTTTAATATATCCTATAGGTTGTTTTAATATATCCTATAGGTTGTTTTAATATATCCTATAGGTTGTTTTAATATATCCTATAGGTTGTTTTAATATATCCTATAGGTTGTTTTAATATATCCTATAGGTTGTTTTAATATATCCTATAGGTTGTTTTAATATATCCTATAGGTTGTTTTAATCTTGTACTGATAAATTGTATTGTTTTGTTCTTGAAATCATGATTACATATGTATATAAAGCATGTATGTACCTTTATTTGTAAATATGTTTTCATCAGGCAAACACCTAATATCAAAACATTTATCCCTTCAAAAAAAGAAGCAAACTATATAAGATAAATTAAATTCTACACTATATAAACATCCCTAATTTATAAAATAATGTGTTTGTACAGGTACTTATGATTTCTTTAGCGTAAACCACTATACAACTCATTTAACTACTCCAGGATATGAGCCAGGATCTCTAGAGGATGCAGGAGTAAAAACCACCTCTGATCCTTCTTGGCCTGTTGGGTCCTCTTCCTGGCTCCAGGTACAGTTTTGAATAATTACCATTTTTGAATGTAGTATCAAAGTTTTTCTCATTTTGTTATTGTCTTTAATTTATTGTTCTCTTTGTGATTATTTGATAATAATTTATTGTTAAATAAAGTGACTAGTGATTATTATTAAAATGTAATTTATATATATATATATATATGGCAAAGCCCTCACTGACTGACTCACTCACTCATCACTAATTCTCCCAGCTTCCCATATAGGTAAAGAGCTGAAATTTTGTACACTGTGTATTTAGGTCTTAAATAGGACAACTAAAGTATTTTCATCTTGATAAAGTATTACTCAGGGGTAGAAACTACCTCTTAAAGATTGTTCCATAAGGATAAAATTTGGTTGATTTTAGTAAACTATTAACAGCTGTTTTGTAAATAAATAAATATGTTTATTTTGTATTCTTGACATTGTACTATTGATCCCACAATACAAAGCTGCTTTGTGATTAATGCATTTGTAATACTATACCATGAGTTTTATCATCAGCTGTTAAACAAGAACAAATAAAATAAACACGTTTGAAAAATGCTAAGTAATTCCATTGGGTACTTATACTAAAATAGGTAGCAAAGCAATTAGTGTGAGTAAAATACTGTAAATAAATTTAATATTGTGATTTTATGTTATACAGATAGTCTACTTTTATTTGTAATCAAAAGTCACATGCCGAGGCCAAAGGCCGAGGTGTATCGAGCGCATTGAGCCTAGGGGTTGGCACGTGAAGTATGCATGGGTGTCCCCTAGTTTATTTAATAAAGTGATAATTTAATTTATCTCAATCTTAACTATGTTACTTTGACCTAAGCTTTGTAAAAATGTGTCTTTTTATATGTGTTTTGAACTCACATGAGTTTGGTGCAATTTCGAGAAATTGTTCACAGTTTACTACATTTTGTAAACATTTTAGGCATGCACTCTTTACTTATTGCTTTTATCAATGGTTTGATTTAGTCTCATCCACAACAATGAATACAGTAAATATATGTTTCTATTGATACTATGCTTTTTCATTTTTTAGCCATTAATATGCAGACCAGAATTAATCAGTTAACCCTAGCTGTACTGTCTGGTTTTACCAGCAATACACACCAGATTTGTGTCACTTTGTAAGTCTTGGGATTATTTTTTTTTTCACCTACTAATAAATATCAAACTATATGTTGTTATATATCATTATTTTCAGAATTTAACGAGAAATAAAAATAAAATAACATCACATTTTTTTAACTGTTCAAAAATTAAACAAAAATAAAAAAGACAAAAATTGCGAAATTTTTGAATTTTTTTTTTCGTTTTACCCCTGAAATGTGATAATAAACAAATGTTTCCATGGTAATCGATATGTTTTTTCTATAGAACAGTTTATCTACTTCAAAAATACGTATAATATGATATACTTTATTCAATGAATATTCTCAAAATATTGCAAGCAGTAAACACAAACAATAACACAAATCAGCTGACGAAAAATACTGTTGATGTTGTAGCAAAGAAAAAAAATAGCTGCTTCACTCAAATTGTTGTCATAGAGTACCAAATTAAAGTATGCTTCTTTCTGCACATTTTGAGTACTATAACAACCGTTCCATACCAATAGATGACTCAATAACGGCAAATTACGAAAGGCATGCACATCGACGTCAGAGGCGTCGATGGTATCGGCAAGCAGGTGCCGATCGACGCCTGAGACGTCGTTGGTACTGGTAGGGTTAAATACCTGTTCATTAGTTTCATTGTTTTTGTAATACAAATGCTTATTAAAATTTTACCCAGTAAAATATTTTTTTTTAATTTTTACTGAGGTTTTACTGTGTTAAGTTGAGATGGTTGTTAAATATTCATATTTTTAGCTGAATGTTAAATAGTTTGTTTAGATATAATTAAGAGTTTGGACTAATATCAACCAATATGTTCTTTTTTCAATTGATCTGACCTGCTAGGAAAATCTGTACTGCACAATAGACTACATGACTTACTGATAAAATGACTTTGTCGGTTACATATTTTATGTTTAAAGACAAATAAACTTTATAATCTGATACTTACGAATAATTCTTTTGCACCAAAGAAATATTTTTACAAATAAAAATATCTAAATTCCCAATTTTAATATGACTCTTTTCATATCATATGTTTAACAAAATTGTACGTTCTAACAATTTGGGGTTGGATAATGAAACTATTTTTGTTATCGATTCTTGAAATATTTTTTTAGCTTATTCAATAATCAAGATAAATAATGTTGACATTAAAAAGAAAACCATTTCTGCACATTATAGTTGCTGAAAGAAAATTTAAAAACAAATAAGCAAAATATCTTAAGAAAAAAATAATTGCGTAGTCCTCCCATTATACTCTTTGTTGTATATATGTCCGCCACAGGTGGTGCCTTGGGGTTTGAGGAAGATGCTTAATTATATAAAGGTAAAGTACAACAATCCACCTATCTTCATCACAGAGAATGGATTTTCTTCTGACAAAGAAATTGAAGATTATGACAGAATACAGTACCATCATGTGAGTTAATCCCTGGGTTTTAGTATATGCAAGTTAAAATCAGGACACAATTAAAAAAATAGTAAAAATGTGTGTCATATAGTATTTGAATGTTTTTTTGTACATTTAATAATGTAATTATTTCAGAACCTCTAAAATCTAGCCAATTTGAAGTTCAAAAACTAGTTTTTAACAGAAACATTAAACATATTTTATTTACCAAATCTTTTTACATGAACAGATGTTTAAATAATTGAATATTCCAATGTTGTTTCAATAGAAACAGTTTGTTAAAAAGTATTATTTTTCAGTATGTTTTTGGACTGATGTAAAACAAGACTTTGTTTTGGCATTGCTCCTACACAGAACAATAGTATGGTCGGTTGAAAAGACACACAATGAGTGCTGGTGGGGGTTGGAGGGGCCCCTCCAAAGCTATGGCGGGAATTGAATGAGTGATGTCGTCTGCTACATGTTTATTACTGTCAAAATTGTTTTGTTGTTTTTTGTAACAATGTGTTTTATTCATATATGTAGCAATGATATTTATTTAATTAATTAATAAACTATTATAGTAAGTATTATAATCAATTATTATCTTTCTCATTCTCTTTAAAGAATGTTTATCAAAACTATCATTATGAATATAACTTACTTATCTATCTGTACTCCTGTCAGTTATGTGTAAAGGCCTCAAACTGTAACTTTAATGAGAAAGTTTAAATTTAAATAAAGTTTATATTTCTAATGTACAGGCCTTTAAAGGGGTTTCATTTTGTAAATTAAGTTGACAGACTAAAAAAACACTAAATTGTAATAACTTAGCAATAATTCAATATCTAAAGTTGTTTTTAGTAACAGGTATCTTAACTTGTAACAGATATTATTTATTTATTTATTTTATTTATTCATAAGACGCTGATCGTCAAGATATGGGCGAATATGGATTTCGAATGAGTGTAATGAGTGTATGTGAGCAAATGTAGTCATTGTTACAAACTAAGGCCGACTATTCCTTAGAAAGTGTCATTAATTAATAGCCCAATGACAAATGAACAGCCGGTGGTTACCAGCTGATCCTTCTCAATGTATTGACTCTGATTGGGATCGAACTGAGAACCTTTAACACATGATTGAACCAACTACGCTACCGACCAATTATTTATTTTGATCATAATCAGAACTGTCCTTTAGTAACACAACATCTTGCCACTAAATATTAAATAGATATCTAAAAAATAAAGTAAATGATGACTTATGACTGTGTCAATAGTCATGCTGATAAACTATGTTGAGGCTACAAAACTTACTGTCAATTATTAGTCAAGGTAACCTATTCAAATTTACCATTTAGTCTAAATTTGTATATGGTAACACAAGAAAATTTAAATTTAGTTCGATTGTTTCATAGTATTGACTCAATTATTTGTCTGTCCATAAAACAATTGTACAAGAGCAATAAGCTACGTCAGTGATTTCCAAATTGTGCATCATGGATGTGACGACAATAATTTACAATAAGTAGTTTTAAACAACAATGCTTCCCTAACGCTGCTTTGGACACAATTCAGATGTATGTAATGTTCACCACCACATAACTGTGAGAATAAATGTTTTTTCTGACCCCCGTGTCTAGAAATGTTATCCCTGACGCAGAAAAGTGGTATTACAAGTTTATGGTGTGTTTATTATGTCTGTTTGTGGCATCACACCTCATGAATGTATAAACTGATTAAAAAAAAATAGGTAATTCAATCAAGGTTGCTTTTTAATATATTTCAAGAAAAACTGTTCAATCACTAAAAGATAAAAAAATCATGACTCAGACAATGTTAAAGTTGCTTTTAATATAAATAAGCTATAATATAGCCTACTTATATTACGATATTTGTAAACGTTACTACAGTAAGTTAAATATATGAAGCTTTGTTTTAGTTGCAGTTATAGCCTAGTTTCAGTTTTGTCGGATTTTTATATTGTAGAAGTGTATGTCAAATGTTAAGTTAACTGTAACCTAACAAACTACTGTATATCAGGTTTTAGTAGGCCAACTTTATATTGTACAAGTGTATGTCAAATGTTAAGTTAACTGTAACCTAACAAACTACTGTATATCAGGTTTTAGTAGGCCAACTTTATATTGTACAAGTGTATGTCAAATATTAAGTTAACTGTAACCTAACAAACTACTGTATATCAGGTTTTAGTAGGCCAACTTTATATTGTACAAGTGTATGTCAAATATTAAGTTAACTGTAACCTAACAAACTACTGTATATCAGGTTTTAGTAGGCCAACTTTATATTGTACAAGTGTATGTCAAATGTTAAGTTAACTGTAACCTAACAAACTACTGTATATCAGGTTTTAGTAGGCCAACTTTATATTGTACAAGTGTATGTCAAATATTAAGTTAACTGTAACCTAACAAACTACTGTATATCAGGTTTTAGTAGGCCAACTTTATATTGTACAAGTGTATGTCAAATGTTAAGTTAAATGTAACCTAACAAACTACTGTATATCAGGTTTTAGTAGGCCAACTTTATATTGTACAAGTGTATGTCAAATATTAAGTTAACTGTAACCTAACAAACTACTGTATATCAGGTTTTAGTAGGCCAACTTTATATTGTACAAGTGTATGTCAAATGTTAAGTTAAATGTAACCTAACAAACTACTGTATATCAGGTTTTAGTAGGCCAACTTTATATTGTACAAGTGTATGTCAAATATTAAGTTAACTGTAACCTAACAAACTACTGTATATCAGGTTTTAGTAGGCCAACTTTATATTGTACAAGTGTATGTCAAATGTTAAGTTAACTGTAACCTAACAAACTACTGTATATCAGGTTTTAGTAGGCCAACTTTATATTTTAAGTAGGTACAGTAGAGCGCCGATTATCCGAACGTCGGTCATCCGAACCGTCGGTTATCCGAATGCCCTAATATGTATGTACTGTAATTCATATTTTGAACGTGATTCTCAAGTACGTAATTCAAATTCGTGCGCCAACCTAAACTCCCGCTGCGCCGGTTTCGTTCACTGTATGCAGCGCTTAAATACGTCTGCCGCCTACGGCCTACGTGACTCGGCGCTCGTAGTATAGTCCCTAGTCAGTGGCTTGTGAGCCTTTGCCGGGAACGGATCGTAGTGCTGTTGTGCTGTTTGTTGTGACGTTTGGTTCGAGACAGTTCTGTTGCAATGTCTTCAAAAAGGAAACGCGTTGTTCTAAGTGTGTCGGATAAACTTACTGTAATAAAGCGATTGAAAAGTAGTTCTAGTGGAGCAAGTTTAGCTCAAGAATACGGTGTTGGTAAAGCAACAATTTCAGAAATAAAAAAGAAGAGCGATTCTATCTTGAAATTTGCGTGTGTGCTTGACAGTGCTGATGGAAGCTTGAACAGAAAAACAATGAAAACTGCCAAAAACCAAGATTTGGACACAGCAGTTTATACATGGTTCATGCAGGTACGTGGTCAAGGACAGCCTATAAGTGGCCCTTTGATATGCGAAAAAGCGCTTGAAATGAACAATAAGCTCGGTGGTGATGCTGATTTTAAAGCTTCTACTGGGTGGCTGAAGCGTTTTAAATCCCGCCATGGAATACGAGAAATAGATATTCAAGGGGAAAAATTGTCTGTTGATGTTGCAGCAGCTGAAAGTTTTAAAATTTCATTTAAATATTTGATAGAAAAAGAGGCTTTTAACCATGACAATGTGTATAACGCCGATGAAACTGGCCTTTACTGGAAAAAGATGCCGACAAAATCTCTAGTTTCTAAAAATGAAATGTCAGCACCTGAATTCAAAGCTAGCAAATCCCGCATAACTGCAATGGTGTGCGCAAATATAACGAGAAGTCATAAGCTTTCATTGCTTATTATAGGGAAGTCCAAAAATCCACGTTGTTTCAAGAGAATAAAGACTTTGCCTGTCACTTACAAAAATCAAACCAATTCAGGGATGTCTTCTGATATTTTTGTTGAATGGTATGAAAAGGTATTCATCCCAGAGGTAAAAAAACATCATCGTAAAACTGGAAACCAAGGAAATGTGCTTTTATTGATTGACAATGCCACATGTCATCCCTCAATTCTTTCTCTTGAAAGAGAAAATGGAAAATTTAAGGTAATTTTTTTGCCTTCCAACGTTACATCCATACTCCAACCAATGGACCAGGGAGTTATAGAGTCGTTCAAACGTTTCTACCCTAAGGCATTATTGCGTATGGTTCTTATTGGCCAAGAAGAAGACAAACCTATCTTCCAACTCTACAAAGACATTAATCTGAAGGATGCTGTGTACATGGCAGCAGAAGCCTGGACTATTGTCAAAGAAACCACTCTGAGAAGAGCTTGGGGTAAGCTTTATAAAGCAGACGAGGCCAATGAACAATTGGAGGAAAATCCATCTTCTACTCAAGAGGTTCCAAACAGCCAGTTTGTTTCGGAGGTAGCTGAGCTTATAAACCAGTCACCTGGTTTTGAGGAATGTGACCAGGAAAACATTCATGAATGGCTAGAATGTGACGAGGATGACCCTGGATATGAGGTTCAAACAGATGATGAAATAATTGCCAGTGTTCAAAGGCTTAATGAGGATGACAACGAGGAGCCTGATGACGACGAAGATCACGTTGAAGAAAATAAAGGACCATCACATGAGGAGGCTTTCCACTGCTTGGAGACGGCAATGAAGTGGTTGGAAAGACAAGATGAAAGTGATGCTCTCCAACTGCTCAATTTGAAACGCTTACGAGATTTAGCAGGAAAAAAAAGAGTGTCAGGGCTAAAGCAAAAACAAATTTTGGACTTTTTCTCTAAATAAAAAGTATGCATTGTACTGTATCTATGTATAATAAATTGTTCTTTAAAAGTTATATCCATCTGATTGATTTCATAATAGAATTACATGAATAATTTTAGTTTGATAATTTTTTAACCTTTTAACTACTAAGAATTTCGTTACATATATAATTTAAAAATTTTGTCTTTTCACGTTCGATTATCCGAATATTCAGTTATCCGAACACCCCTTGTCCCCAATTAGTTAGGTTAATCGGCGCTCTACTGTACTTTATTCATGCATGGTAAGTTGTTTAACTAATGGGTCGCAATATATTTTTATTATTGACTGTCAAACAGCACCATTGTTCATACTGCACCAACTGCTATGAAAGATGCCTAGCAGATAATAACAATATTAATTGATGCATTACTTGTTTGCATGTTCTGTTTGAGAGTTTTTCTTTTACATTCGTTTCAGTTTTTGTACTACTAAGTTATTTAATTGATGATGTTCTTTAAAAAGCATGTAATTGTTATTGCACAAGTTCTTAGAAATTGCATGCTTGTATTAAGCTTAGTGTTTATATTTTGAGTTTTTAATGATTATTTCTTGTACCCTATGATGATTTAAATCTGTAATACTGCTTGCAGATCCAGCTTTGATTTTGTTGACATAGTTTATTTTAATTCTGCATTGGTTATAAGGAATCTTGAATTGCTGTACTTTATTAATATATACTTTAATATAGTTACTTTATGTACAAGGCATTGTGCTACACACTAGCTATTCATTAGTCAATAGAACTATATGTGTGTTAGAACAGGAAGGTCATCTGGAGATCCAGAAAAGTAAAAACATACTTAAAAATAATACTTGGTAAATGGAGCTGGTGGGAAACACTTTAAAAAGTATACAGACCAACTAAGGACTAGGTTACAGTCAAAATTAGAGAGCAGCTCAGTTCAGCTGGTAGATGATGAATAGTCTAGTAAAACCATTTTGTTAATTTTTCTTTACCATATGTCTTTATATGAACAGCTGTTCCCATTATTTAATATTTTAACTAATTTTGTTTCTATACAGACCTTTTGTTAATAAAGTACTATGTTTTAGTGCAAATGTTAAACTTCTTTGTGATACATAATACTAAATAATAAAAATACAAAAATAATACAATTTTTTGGAACGAAAACTTATGAAATGAAAACTTAGTTTTAAAAATATGAAACTAACACAAAACCTCATGTATTATAATTAAATGTTAGTATGCCATCTAAAAAACTTTAAATCGATGAAAAAGTTTGTTGTTGTTTTGTTGCCAGAAGTTAAGGTGACTAAACTATTTTTAATTTCTACTTTTTAAACATTTTCCTGTTATACAGATCCATATTTTTATTGTATCAACTATTCAACATGTATTTTGCAGATATAAGTTCTATTTACTAAGACCTTTTAAATAAAGTTTAACCTAAGCCATCTTTAAATTTAAAATTTCATCAACCAACTGTCTCTCATTGTAGCTACTTGAAATGAATTAAAATTTAGTGTATATAAGCTTACAGCTCCGTACAAAATTTAAGTTTTACTTCTTTTGATTTAAACATATTTCGGTGATTCTGTACTTCAGAAATATAAAAAACTATGTACTAATTAGTAACATGTAATTTCAATGTTACAGGATTATATGGAGCAAATGTTATTAGCAATACATGAAGACAACTGCAATGTGATTGGTTATACAGTGTGGAGCATTTTGGATAACTTTGAATGGGGTCAGGGATACTCGTAAGTATTACGGACATACCTGCTAGGACACTTAAGTTTATCAAACAAAGGAATATGGTCCATCAATTAAAAAGTAAATCCAATCTTGCAAACAAATTGAATGTTTCTAGGTGAAAACAGAAAGAACAAAAAATAGAGCATTATTAGAATGTCTGGCTTATAAGAAACTCATAAACATACTCTATTCTAGTGTTTTGATGTATTGTGTGATTTTAAAACTAATTAACTAAATTGTTGTCAATAGGTCAAAACAAAACTTTACTGTGCTTCCCTTCCATAACAATCCAATAATAAATAATTGAAACAAAATTTGTAACTTTATATTTCTCAAAATATATTTATAAACTTGTCAAGATAATTTTACAAAGTAGTAAAAGAATGAAAGTAGTCTTTATTAACGTATCAAAGTTAGGACTATTTAATCATCTCGTCCACTCAACCACAAAGTCACGTATTATTAATTATCATATGAAAAATGCTTAGAACCCACTTAAGATTATTGATTCAAAATGAGTTTGCTGATTTCATGTTCTTATGACAACATTCCTTTATTAGAATATTTTCTGTCTAATTATTTGAAATTTGATTGACAATTTTTGATTATTATAATTTTTCAGGTTTACAAAACGTATTATTAATTCAAGAGTTGCGTGTAAAGTGTGTTATGTAAATTACTTACATATATGTTCAAATGTGCCAATCAGTTCTTCTGTTTTTAAACATAGATATAGTTTTAAGTAGAATTACATTTTTGTGATGGAACAAACACGATAATTTTTGTAAATATGTTCCTAGCCACACAGAAAATTATTTTAAATTTGTTTAAATGTATATAATATATAACAGTAAACAATAACAGTACAAATATAATAAATTAGCTTTAACCCGAGATCATATTTTCAAGTAATGCATCTGATTTGTATGTTTTTTGCAAATTGAATTTAAGTCTCATGTCCTAAATTTGTGAGTTCAAGGTATATACATGAAGACATGTGATGCATATATGAACATTAATTCAATTTATATTTAAGTCAATACAAGTTTATATTGAATTCATGTTTAAATCTGTAAATCTTTTGTATGTCTTCAAACCATAGATCTATGGCTGTGGAGCACCGCAGGTCCTTATTTGTAGGTTTGAACATGACTTTGATCCAAAAGACTTGGGCACTTCATGACACTAAAGTGCGGATCAAAGTGTCTAGATTTTTTCAAAGTTTATCATTGCAGAATAATGACTTAATAACTGGCTTCACTCTTACTAAAAGAGTCAGCTGAATAAGAAGATTAAATAAGGTGATAATTAACAACCAAGTAAGCAACTGTTTTCCATTAAATTATTAATTAAATAAATTATAAAACTCTGATTGCTTCCATTATTAGTAAAATTGAAATGGAGCTGTTTTATCTGAGAGGCATGTGCCAGATTTGCACCTTTGATCATATTTTGTTTCATATAAAATATGTTCAATCTAAAAGAGTTTTACAATGGGACACTAGGCATTTTTAAATTGTTCAGTTTATTATTTCAAGGTTTTATTATTAAAACCTTAAAAATAAGTAAATTCTTGTGTTAATGATTATGATTATGTTTGTTTTAGGGATAGGTTTGGTTTGTATTTTGTGAATTTTACTGATCCTCAGAAGAAAAGAACAAAAAAGTTATCTGCAGACTATTTTAAGAAAATGTTGGAACAGAAAATATTACCTGATATTGACAAGACTGTTACGTCACCCTATAGTATTAAAGTGGCTGGAATAAATGATACATTAATGAAAATAAAATAATGTAATCAATAAAATCATGCTATGAAGTTTAATTAAACCTCCAGTTTTCCTAAGATCTTTCAATAGATCTACCATTTTATTTGAATGGTAAGGTAAGGATTCAATAGGTCTTGTTTTTGCCATTTCAAAAATTATGCTATAGGATCCTTATGCTCAATGGATGAGCCATGACCTTTTAATCTTTGATCTGCGTTTCACAGAAGGAATTCCGACCCGATTTGGAAGTGTGACTTTATACCTGTCGAAATGTTGTGTTTGATTCTTAAATTGAACAACAGAATTGTTCAAAAGTACAGGAAATATTTCATACAATTATAACACTCTCCCCTCCCCCTAAACACCTTGCACAGTCCACCTAGGCATTGCTTAGAGGGGGCTACCCCCTCCACTCATCACGGATCGGCTTGCTGCAAGGATTCAGTTCGTCTTTGACGGTCGTGATGAGTTGGTCTTATGAGTGTAGCAATGCAAGGATTCCTCCCCCCCGCCTCAGCGGACATTTTTTAAAAATTATTTCTTTAAAGTTTACTCACCAGTTCACATGGGCTTGCAAGCCTGAGCGTGAACTTTATTCAACAAGTGAAATACCGACTGTTGGGTCAGTGGGGATTCAAACCTTGGACCTTGCACTCCGCAGTCCGAAGCCTTAGCCACTGAGCCACCATGCCGGCAAGCATTGGATAAGTTGAATAGACTTATTTTGTCTATTTAATAACCTGCTCTATGTTTTGTTGAATTTTTTAATATTTTGCATTTATTTTGCATCTCATTGAAAATTGGTCTGTATAATAACTTGCTCTGTGTTTTGTTGAACAATTTCATATTTTGCATTTATTTTGTATTTCATATTGTCTAATATATTTTGTATGATTATATTATATGTGTTAGTTTTTTTAAGAACATTTGATTTTCATAACAGTATTCCGTAGTATCTAAGCATGTAATGAAGTCTTTTCTTGAATTACCGGTATTATTAAGGAAAAAAAAATAGTATTTATAGTTTTAGATGTAGGCTAAATTAGTAAGTATACCTGAAGGTGACAGGAGTTTGTTATACCTGTCAGAAACGTGTTTGTTTCCTAAACACTTAAAGCATTGGAAATCTCCAAATATTAACTACCTTTCATGAACAATTCACTGCTAACAAATAACTTTCAAACAAAAGGTACACTAAACTAAAACAGACTACTTTCATGAGGTGAACTGTGGATGGTTCCTAGAGATTTGGATTTTCCTATCTCAGATCACAGTATTCTCCTCGGGCACGTCTCAGGTTCCAGTTAATGGCAGAGCTCACTATTCCTGAACTGCGTAGAAAATCTACACTGACGATATTGCATTGAGTACCCCATTCCTTCCCAAACCATTCTGTGACTTTGAAATTTGTAGAATATGCCATCTGCCGCAGGCTACCTAAGTGTCCCTGAATTATATCAGAAAAGGAGGGAGTCAACTCTGCCATCGCTGACCATGCTGATGAGTGCTTCCTGGAATAAGAACGGTCTTTTAAAAGTGCTTGACTGTTTGGTTATACATTTAAAAAGTACTTAAATATTAACTAGAATATTACTTGTAATACATTTTATCTAAAGATATATTTATAACCCTATTTGTATTCTATGTTAAACTGATGATGGTCTTTCGAGACCGAAATCGATTTTAAACATTAAAAACATCAAGAAAAGATTGCTAAGTGTGGTTCTTTTTATATATATATAAATATTAAGCAATCTAATAGCTAAAAATGTCAAACAAAATATTTCCTTCAGATCTGATGAGAGTTTAGGGCAAACAAATGTTGTCACTTTGTTAGGCATAAGCATTAATTCCAGTCTATCATGCAAAAGCCATATTGATAATGTTTGGAGAAGAAAGTTTATTCCCAAAAAGAACAATATACATAAAAACAATACATTGCATAAAATTACAATACATAAAATTGATTGAAATATATATATATATATATATATATATATATATATATATATATATATATATATATATACACAATTTATAAGAAAATCAAAATAATAATAAATATAATGAAAAAAAGTAATAGCATACATTCTACCAAAACTATAATATGTACATAATAATTTCTATGAATAATTAAGGAAATGATCACACATGGGCAGATAGCCTGTGCATAGGCTCACAGTTGTTATCAATCATGTTTATGTATATGATGCATAATATCGTAATGGAGGTGATAATGACAGAAAACAGATGCTAATGAGTGGATTTCGTAGTGAGTGGGTTGGCTGTTGTTATGTAGCCAGTCTGTTATGTTATTTTTAAATTGAAAGAAGTTTGGAATTTCAAAATGTTATAAATTTTGGTATTTTTATTAATATTTCTGAGTAATATATTTGTATATAGAAAGGTTTGGTAGTTGAAACTGATTTAGTTAATTGTAATGGGATGATACCAACGTTTATTGAATATCAAGTATTGTAAGAATACTTCGTGGTAGAAAATATAGTGTGGAAGTGTTTAAAAATATGTGTTAAAAGACTTTATAAAAAGTTTACATATTGATAATTCATTGAAAAGAGCATCAGTAGGGTACCGCTTACACTTTCCAAAACCAACTTTAAGAATCAATTTTTGTATGACGTTAAGTGGATTTATGCAAAAGATTTACAGATCTGTTTGGATCAGTGGCGCACCCAGGACGTTGTTAAAGGGGTGCTAAGAACCTGGAATACTGCATATAATATTTGTGAAGTTCCAATATTCTCCATCCAAATATTCCTCCAAAGAAAAATTTCATAAATGTTTGGGTTGTGGAATAAAACAAAAATAAAGCTAAACTAATTTATTTTCTAAAAGAAGAAGACAAATGTTTAATTTTGAGAATTTCATTTGAACAATGTTGTAAGGTTAATTATATTTTTATATTACAACATACAGACGCCTACATTTTTTTCGCAATATAGTCTGTTACATCTTTAATGTTTACATCCATCTCTCTATGAATATATAAGGATGCTAAGTGGATTTATGCAACAGATTTACAGATCTGTTTGGATCAGTGGCGCACCCAGGACGTTGTTAATAGGGATGGGAAATGTAGTTCATCAGACGGAGTTAGTTCACTCCGGAGTTATAATGACTCGGAACTAGTTCCGCGGAGTAGTTCCAACTCCGAACGTCGTTCCAGTTCAACGTGGAGCGAAGCTCAAGTGAGTCGCTCCGAGTGAATGCGCGCGCATCACGTACTTCACTCCTTTGTTTTGATCGTTCCAACAACTCCGGAACTATGTTAGTTCCATGGAGTGGGGAGAGATATGTCGACACTGCAGGCTGCAGCCGCTCTGACAGTGGTTGCGCGCGCATCTCGTTCTCACTCCTTTCTGTTGATAGTTCCAAAAAGATAGAAACTACAATTGATTTTTAGGTTATATCCAGCTAACAATTTGAATTGTGTATTTTATTTAATTATTATACAAAGAAAAAGTATGGATGTCTTATGAATTTTCCAGCAGAAAGTAAAGTATTGTATATTTTATATGCGTATATTTATGACATATAATACTCATTTATTCTAGTTCCGAAATGAACTAGTTCCGCACTAGCACTCGGAGTTGGAGCTGTAACTCCTTAACCGGAGTAGTTCCTTTGTTGTCGTTCACTCCGGAGTTACCCATCTCTAGTTGTTAAAGGGGTGCTAAGAACTTGGAATACTGCATATAATATTTGTGAAGTTCCAATATTCTCCATCCAAATATTCCTCCAAAGAAAAATTTCATAAATGTTTGGGTTGTGGAATAAAACAAAAATAAAGCTAAACTAATTTATTTTCTAAAAGAAGAAGACAAATGTTTAATTTTGAGAATTTCATTTGAACAATGTTGTAAGGTTAATTATATTTTTATATTACAACATACAGACGCCTACATTTTTTTCGCAATATAGTCTGTTACATCTTTAATGTTTACATCCATCTCTCTATGAATATATAAGGATGCTATACCATTAAGCCTAATTTCACTCATTGTACTCCGTAAATAACTTTTAATCCTTTTTAAAGAAGAAAATGGCCTTTCAGAAGAACTCGTCGAAACAGGAATAGTAGCAAACACCTTGAGTAGCTTGTGAATGTTTGGGAATAAACTTCCTTTACAAATTATTAGTCCCTCAAAAGTATTTTTGCAAGTAGAAGACATTTTTACTGCTTCAGTTCTGCTAACAAACACTTTTTGTTGGTGCATTGTCAAGATATTGTGCTAAATAGAACAAAACGTTTTCCTTGTTAATTTCACTAGGAATGTTCGTTTTTGGAAGTAAACAGTCTTTCAAAACATCGTTGTGTTAGAAACCTATTTTGCAAAGAGCTGAGGAAACAGTCGGTCCAAGGAATGAAGACAGAAACTTAGTAATAATCTTTCCAATGTTGAATTTCAACAATAGATTGTACAAGTGGGTCAAAGAAAAGCAACATAACAATAACAGCATCTGAAGTTCACCCATCTGGTTGGGCATAAATTCTTCAGCTTTGTTTTTTAAAATGTTTGTATAGCTTAGATTCATCAACATGTCGTTTCAAACCTTCTTGTCTCTTCGGACTGATGAAAAAGTTGTAGTTTTATTTTATAGTGGCAAAACAATTTCTAGTCGCTTGTACCTCAGGCATTTGAGATGGTAAGATTTAAATTGTGCGTAGTGCAATGGACATATAGGGCTTTAGGCTATAGACTTTGAATATAGGACAGAGCAACATTATAGATATCACTCATTGCACCAGCACTATCATATCCTTGTCCACACAAATAATATATTTTAAAGTTGCCGTTTACTAATCCTAGTAGAATGCTTTCTCCTATTGCCTTTCCTGTGGTTTCTGTCAAGGGAATAAACCGCAGGAACTGCTCACAAACTTTGAAATCATTACCTTCTAGATTCTTCAAATACCTAACACAGAGTGTAAGCTGTTCTATATTAGATATATCAGCCGTTTTGACAGCCAATACTGAAAACTATTTAGCTGCATTTACCTCATCAACCATTGTTTTTGATATTATTTCCTTACAGGATTCTAACATCTGATTTTCGACATTCCAACTAGTGTAAGTTGCATTTTTGCACATGATTGTAGGTGTTTTAAAACCTCATCTCCTGATTGAATTTTAAATCTTTATAAGTGCGTTAACGTTGGCCTCATTAGATGTAGAAGTTGATGATGAATTAAGTTCAAGCTTGCCATAATCTCTGTGCCCTCGCAAAGGGAGGTTTTGTTTGCCCCACACACACAGTATAATGGTTTCAACTATTGAACGTAAAATTGCCTTGTTCTTCTTAATTTGGTCAGTTTTGCTATATCTATCACCTCATCAGTTGTGGCATTCTTGCCTTCCATAATTTTAACAAATAACTTACTTTTGCGTCTGTGAAATTGGGAGTTGCCATGTTGTTGGAACTTTTCTGAAGTCTTTTTCCAAATTGTAAAACCTTTAGTTACAAAACTCCCCGCTGTTTGTGCTGATTTCATACCTACTTCTCTAGTAGCAAATGGCAAACAAACATTACAATAGGCTGTATCTTCTGATTTAGATTAAGCTAACCATTTATATTTGGTCAACCACGTGTAGCATTGTATGTTGTGGCCTTGTCGTTGGCTGGTACCAGATATAGGAATTTAAAATTAGAATCTGGCTCCCAACAGTTGTTTAATATATTAAGTTTTTCGCCATCACTCAAACTTTGTTTCTTTAAAAATTACTTATGTCTGTAGCCAATACAGGTTTGATGATATCATTAGATATAAGTGATTCATTACTTACAACGCATGATGTAGAATGTGTAACTTCAGCTTCAGATTCTTTTCGAATATTCTGGTTTTCAGAGCTAGGTTCACTGCTTGAATTCTGTTCAACATCTTGTCTTTTGTTATGGCCAAAAAACAAAAAAGTTTTCTCCTTTCTTTTCATATTACCAGCAGTAAAACTAAAACTTTAACATTAAATAAAACTATAGTAACTCTAATATATAACTCTAACAAAATTCTACTAAAGATGTAAGCTTAAAGATGAACAAGTTCAAATCGTACTGTTAACCCAACTCCACTAACTAACAGTTTAGTGTGTATGCACACTACATTCAACTACTTGTGAATGTCAACCCGATGTGTCCAAAATTAATGTCCAAAAAATCCTAGTCTGGAGGTCTGCGTCCAGGTGAGTTGACATTTGACAGTGGCAGTTGCCAGGGCGCATTTTTTATTTATACTTATACTCGCAAAAATTTATACTTACGAATTTTACTTTTTAAGTAATCAATATGGTTTGCCCATTTAATACGATAATCAAACACGACTCCAAGGTATTTGTAAGAAGTAACTTGTTCAATTTCTGTGCAGGTACATGAGGTGTTGTGGTGATTTAATTATCACATTTATACATTTTTAACTGTTCCAATCTGTAATCAGAAATGTGATTTATGGATAAGGTCATGAATTTAGTTTTTGAAATGTTTAGTTATAAAATATTTTGGTCCAGCCACTTCTTTACCAGCATTAAATCACCCAGGGCTCAACTATATTCTTAATCGTTAACTTAAAAAGTCCCATAAGAGTATTTGAGAATGGCCTATTTTCATTTTTTGAGAGCATTTTGAGATATGGTATAATTATATGGGGCAATAGTGTAGGTTTAGGAAAAATGTTAGTTTTACAAAATAAAGTGGTTAGGATAATAATGAATGCAAAACTATTGGATCACTGTAAGACTTTATTTGTGCAATCAAATATTTTAACTGCTGTTAACCTGTTCATTTTGTGTGTTTTAATTTCAGTTAAAAGAAATTTACATTTATTTGTAGTTAGTAATATGATCCATGAATACAATACTAGAAATAGTGGAAAACTGATGTTACCGAGATGCAGGCTGACAAAAACAATGAGTTACCACAAATATATAGGCATTAAACTATGGAATAAATTACCAATTGCATGGCAGAATCTAACAGAGATAACACTTTGTAATGTTTTACATGATTGGTTATAAAAACATCCTTTTTATAAGCTCGAATATTTTTTTATATCTGAATAGGTTAAATAAAATTTATGCTAAACCCTATTTTAATCTATTAATTTTAATTTATTTGATTTGGGTTTCACTTGTGTCTCAAGATCTGACTATAGTATTTAAGTACTTCTTATTTTTTTACGATACCGTATCTATTGTAACTGTGTAAATTGTTGAAAGAAATTAAACATCTTGTATTCATTATGTCATCTGCAAAAATCAGCATTAATTCTTTCATTGATATTCTTCATTTCTCTCAATATAACTTCCACATAGCACTAAATAATACTGCTAACTGAGTACTACCTTATTTTAGTAATTTCTTCACTTAAAACCACTCTGTATATCCCATTGTAGTCCTTATATGACATTTGTGTGTTCTGTACAACTCTTTCATCCATTCAACATATTTTCCCTCCGCCCCTTGCTTTAGCAGATTACACATAATTTTGTTACATTAATAAATAAAAGCGCTGTGATTAACAGAAGATTAAATATGGTACAAAATTAAAAACTATTAGATCTGTTCAGAAAATCGGTATATATTTTACCTGGAGTTTGCTCGAACCAAGAAATTGTGCAATACATCTATCGACTGTGCATTTGCCCACTGCTGCGACACTCCTGACCAGACGTACTTGGAGTTGACGTGACTGAGTGCATAGTTGTAAGCTAGCACCAGCCTCCTGCCCGAGCCCCATAGTGCACTGACAGGAGCATCCCATCCCAGTGATCTTGGGACTAGGTAACCAGCAAATATCTCCTCTAAGTATTTTATCAGGGCTTGGTGAACCAGATTTGTATCTTTATGAAAACCTTTACAAGAAAAAGGAGATTATTGTTTAAAATCTACAAATTATTGTTCAATATTACATTTTATTGCAAACAAAATATATCAAAGTTTGAGATCGTATTTATAAACAAAGTTATAATATCACAAAGCATTATAATAATATAAGATTTCCTAATAAAATATCAGAAAAACAAAGAATAAACGTGATTAAACAATTTCATATTCACGAAATTCTAAAAATGGTAGACATTTATTTAGTACACATAATACACAGAGATTTGTCTCTGACCTTTTTAATAAATGGTCACACTTAAATAAGTTTATAAGTTAGTGTACAGACTACATACCTCGTGTACACTTATCTTATCTCTCAATTTATAATATTGGTCTAATGACCGCCTTATATTATCTAATCTTAATAAACACTATTTGCTTTTAAATAATATTCGAGGTTTATAAGTTACTGATTGTCTATAAAAACACTTATTGTGATGGCCATATATTTTATATGGCCATCAGAATGGTGATATTTTGATAGTGTCAAGTGCTATCTACTAGTTGCCATATGAGTTCCAGTTTTGTAGCTGCCATTGGCATCTATGAGAAAACATTCTTTTGTTTAAAGAATTATGATACTTAAAAAATAGAACCATTCAATCAATTTCTGACACGGCTACTGGAGTTATCATGGAGCCTCCAGCAGGAAATGATGGAGTTAATCCTCACTCTAAAAGTTCTTTCTCAGATGAAGAATTTAAGAACTACATGGGCTTCAAATCCATAGGAAGCACACAAACCAATCCTTTCTATTTAAATCTTACATACTCTGACGACCCAGATTTAACTTCAAAAATAAATGAAATGAACCTTGGTAATGCTGATCGATTTAGAAGCAGAGCTTCTCAGCGGAACAAAGCGGCTAAGAAAACTCAGAAATACACCACAGAAGAAATTCTCAAGCAACTTAATTCTGTTGATTTTGAAAGTGTTATGAAAGAAAGGTCCCAGGAAAAACCCACAGAAGCTACTCAGTCAAATTCTAGAGGGCCTACAAATGAGCAAGTGGATTTGAGAAATATTCATTTATTTAATATGCCTCCTTCCATGCGAGTTCCTGACTCAGATGATGAGGAATTGGATGATATTTATAAAACATATGATCAGCCACCCAACTACAAATTTCAAACAGCAAGGGATTTTCGTAAGTTTATAACTTATTTACTACAACTTACTACAGTACTTCAATATTAAGGGTGATCTGCTTAAAATTTTAAATTCATTGTGCATTGAAATCAACAGAATGATTATATATTTTTAGCATGTTTTTCTAAGAAATATGTCTGAGGTCTTTTTTTTAATGTCTTTGCATATGATTTCTGCATGTAGTCCACCAATTATAGAACTACACTAAACTTACAAACAATGTACCTTTGATATTGGTCACTTGGTTTTGACCTACAAGAAAATAATATGTATAATTGCTTTGTACATTATACATTATGGTACCTTCTGGTATTGGTTAGGTTAGGTTGTAAGCACTTCCACCATGGGTTTTTAGGTCAGGTTTGGTCAGATTAGGTTAGGATTAAATAAATATAAGTTGATGTGTTACTTGCTTATGTATATGTAAACTTTCTACTTCGTTTGACAATTAATAATTGCTAAAAAAAATGTGGGTAATTGTAACAGGTACTTCAGACAGCAGATAACCAATATTTTGAATTTGAGTTGTGTTTGAAACTTTTGTTGCTTTAAACACATTAATTTAATAATTTGATACAACCGTTGATGGCCCCTCTACACACCCACTCATGAATATTGTTGACAGTCCCCACTCAATGATAGATTCCTCAACCCTCTACACAAGCATGACATTAACTCCCCTTACTCATCTTGCCCAGTGCCCTCATACAACGTTGTTGGCCCCTCTACACACCCACTCATGAATAGTGTTGACAGTCCTCACTCACTGATAGATCTCTCAACAAATGCATGACATAAACATCCCTCTCTCATCTCGCCCTCATACAACACTGTTGGCGCCTTTACATACCCACTCATGAATATTGTTGTCAAAAATTTTTTGACTGAAAATGAATAACTAATATTTTGAACTTGAGTTGTGTTTGAAACTTTTATTGATTTAAACAGATTAATTTAATAATTTGATATAGCCGTTGATGGCCCCTCTACACACCCCACACCCACTCATGAATATTGTTGACAGTCCCCACTCACTAATAGATCTCTCAACCCCCTACACTTCATGACATGAACATCCCTCACTCATCCCACCCTCATACAACATTGTTGGCCCCTCTACACATCCACTCATGAATGTTGTCGACAGTCCCCACTCACTGATAGATCTCTCAACCCCCTACACATGCATGACATGAACATCCCTCACACATCCCGCCCTCATACAAGACTGTTGGCACTCTCACCAGCCAAACAAATCCTCTGAACCTTGAGGTCAGACTATAGTTGAGCATATCTTATGAAGTTAGAGGGTGTGTTGATGCTGCTATACACCAAATATACAAAAGCAAGCATGTTTAATCTCACAACGTACGTGCAAGTACGTTCATCGCCACAAACAATCCTAAGGTAATGACTGGACTTCTTGGGAGGGGATAGAATATTGTGCTTTTATTCTATTTTTATGGATAGGATTTTGTTAGCTTAAGAAAAATCTTTGTGTTACAAAGTGATGAAAAAGATAGCACAATCTATTTAAGTTGAAATTTCTTCATACTGAATGATAATTCCTTCCATTGAGATTTTCTACTGTCATGACTTTTCAAGATAAACTTATGTAAAAATTACATATCTATTTATCTTAATAATTTAAAAACAATTTTAAGTTTCACAAAGAAAAATCAGGTTTGTTTAAAGTGTGAAATTCATTTATAAGAAGGAAAACTCAAGTTGAGTTTTTCATATAACATTTTATGATTTTTTTCCTTTTTTACTACGTAAAGTAATTGTTAAGTGTTTCTTTTACTTTAACTTAGTTCAGAAGGAAATTTTTGTATTTAAATGCTTAAACGTATAAATAAATACTAAAACATTTTTTGTATCTGAAGAAATAGTGTTTGTAATCTTTCAAAATTAAAATAATGAAAATCAAATCACTGTATGTTGAACTAAACTCAATAAAACAACAATATTACAAAAACAAATAAAACATAATTTATTAAAACCACCTGTTATACTGTACTACAGAGGCTTATATCCCCTCAAGTTAATTAATGAGCTATTTTATTTTTCCAATCCAAAAGAAGAGATATTTATCTTTTAATTATTTTTAAAGTAAATTTCTTAAAGTTATTTGGAGCAAGATTCATCCTAATATTTTTCATTTTGCCACTAAACATCAGCATTGTTTGTATGCCTTGATCCAGCATAATATTCTTTGCTTCACATCTGGTAGCAACAACCACAAATCTACAAAAATTAAAACTGATTACAGTTACTCTCATCTTCTATTGATGTGTACTTATTTGATGAGCTCTTTACACTATACATACTCGGAATATCCTATGCCACCAGCATTTATTGTAGTAGTTTGGTGCTGTACAATGATCAAAGTCTGTCTGTGCCTTGTGCAAATTTTCTCAAGATGAAGATGGTTTCTGCTCTCCTAAGCGAAAGGCCACAACCTACTGAACATATCTTGAAAACCACTTAACAAACAGAAATTTAAAATTGGCATATTAGCTAAAACTTCCTTTGAAACATATTCTTTGCTATTCTTTTATGAGTCTATATTCTAAATAATTGGCTAATCACCAAATACACCATTGTTTTCATACTACCTGACACTATACTAATTAATTATTATTGAAGTAGATTAAGTTCCTAGACACTCTCTTTTCATAGTCAACATCTTGGGGTGTTTTGCAGTAGCTAACCGAGATATAATACCATTCTTTTCGTTTCTCCACCTTACTTTTCAGCAAACGGTATGAATTAATCAAATCTTATATCCTGCAGTATTTATCCTGCTGAGATTTCCTCCAAAACTCTTGTTGTAGAGTGCTCTTTATTCTCTTCTTAGACCCCTATCAATTTTGAATTTATTATAATAGAATGAACAAAATAGAATATTTAAATTATATTACCAAATTGAGGTTTGCTGTTGATTTACAGTTGTGAGCAAGCCACTAACAGTTATATCTCGGGAGGAGTGGGGAGCGTTGCCACCCCGGGATGCCCCTCGAGCTCCTAAGTACCCTATCAACAACATCATAATTACACTAAAGACAGAAACTTCACCTTGTTTTTCTCGTGAAGACTGTATGCAGAGGATGCGAGAACTGCAGAAATATCACATGGAAAATGATTCTCTCCCTGACATACCTTTCAAGTAAGTATTTATCTCAGAATGCCTCTATATATGATAGGTGAGGTTTTTATATGTACTTATGTAAATCAAGGCCTGACAACAATTTTGTATAAATAAGGTCCCTTAAGACACTTTATATCTTCAGAGTTAAACGTAGGACCCTTTCAAGTTAATGTATTTAAGCTTTGGTTAACAAATCAAGATCAACTCTGGTTAAGAGTTGGGTATACATAAATTGGGTAAAGAGTATGATGAAACTCATATATATGTGGGGAAATATCAGGTAGAAAGCCATGTATAAACTCATGTATATGTGGGAAAATAACAGGTAGAAGGGCATGTCTAAACTCATGTATATGTGGGGAAATAACAGGTAGAAGGACATGTCTAAACTCATATTTATGTTGGGAAATAACAGGTAGAAGGCCATGTCTAAACTCATGTATATGTAGGACATTAATAGGAAGAAGGACTTGTCTAAACTATGTACTGTATATGTGGGGCAATAATCAATAGAAAGGCATGTCTAAACTCATGTATATGTGGGGCAATAACAGGTAGAAGGGCATGACTAAACTCATGTAAAGTATACATGGGGCAATAACAGGTAGAAGGGCATGTATAAACTCATGTACAGTATATGTGGGGCAATAACAGGTAGAAGAGCATGTCTAAACTCATGTACAGTATATGTGGGGCAATAACAGGTAGAAGGGCATGTCTAAACTCATGTACAGTATATGTGGGGCAATAACAGATAGAAGGGCATGTTTAAACTCATGTACACTATATGTGGGGCAATAACAGGTAGAAGGGCATGTCTAAACTCATGTACCGTATATGTGGGGCAATAACAGGTGAAAGGGCATGTCTAAATTCATTTATATGTTGGTAAATAATAGGTAGAAGGACATGTCTAAACTCATGTACAGTATATGTGGGGCTATAACAGGTAGAAGGGCATGTCTAAACTCATGTACAGTATAAATGGGGAAATAACAGGTAAAAGGGCATTTCTAAATTCATTTATATGTTGGTAAATATTAGGTAGAAGGCTATGTCTAAACTCATGTATTTGTGGAACAATAATAGGTAGAAGGGCATGTCTAAACTCATGTATTTGAGGAACAATAATAGGTAGAAGGCCATGTCTAAACTCATGTATAGTATATGTTGGGCAATAGCAGGTAGAAGGGCATGTCTAAACTTATGTATATGTGGGACAATAACAGGTAGAAGGGCATGTCTAAACTCTTGTATATGTGAGGCAATAACAGGAAGAAGGGCATGACTAAACTCATGCCATTGTACGTGTATGGGTGGGAGGGTGGGTCAATGCCATTGTACGTGTATGGGTGGGAGGGTGGGTCAATGTCATTGTACGTGTATGGGTGGGAGGGTGGGTCAATGCCATTCTACGTGTATGGGTGGGCGGGTGGGTCAATGCCACTGTACGTGTGTGGGTGGGCGGCTGGGTTAATGCCACTGTACGTGTATGTGTGGGCGGGTGAGTTTGCCATGTTCTTCAAAATAGCTTGAGGTCATTATTCATTCAAGTAAATACCTGCTCAAATCGCAGTTTTATGATAATTTCAGATTTTGCACTGTACGTACTGTAGTACCTCTGTGCGTGTATGGGTGGGTGACCCCAGCATACCCACTATGCTACAGTATATGTTGGGCAAAAACATGTAGAAGGGCATGTCTAAACTTATGTATATGTGGGGAAATATCAGGTAGAAGGGCATGTCTAAATTCATTTATATGTTGGTAAATAATAGGTAGAAGGGCATGTCTAAACTCATGTACTGTATATGTGGGGCAATAATCAGTAGAAGGGCATGTCTAAACTTATGTATATGTGGGGCAATAACAGGTAGAAGGAAATGTCTAAACTCGTGTATTTGTGGGACAATAAAGGTGGAAGGGCATGTATAAACTCATGTATATGTGGGACAGTAATGGATAGAAAGGTACCAGCCAAGTACTAAGAAAATCCTACCATACACCCTGAAACTGATAAACATGACATCATGGACCAAACAAGTCAAACTAGACCTAGTAAAATACCAACGTAAGATTGACTAACACTGGAGATTAACAACTAATCTAAAACTGGGAAGTGATATTAGAAATCACAGATCAAACAGAAGCAAAATGGGCGAATGCAACATAGTGAAATGATGAAGAAGTAATGGAAAAATGAAAAGAAACAGTGAATTTGCATGAAAACTTCTAGTGATTTTTGATGGCTCAAAAAATGGAAGTAAACAAACATAGATTTTCTAAACAAATCAAAAATATTTACCCTTTAAATAATTAAAAGTAAAACATGTTATCAATGAATATATTCGCTAACTATTCTTATAAGGAAAACATTAGTCTATGTTAATAGTTTTATGGTGGGCCATGATGGGACCATCTATGAGGGAAGAGGTTGGCATGCAGAGTCCTCACGCTCCCTGGACTATTATCCTAAGTTCTATGGCAACAGGCTGGATGTTGCTTACTTTGGGGACTACAGAAGTGAGTATTTATGGCTTTTATCACAACTGATTAAAATTATTACTATGATATGAAAATAAATAGATATGTGGCCAAAGTCAAAGTGTGATTTTTTTCAATGAAATAAAATGAAAAGTCTGTTTATTTCTACTATTAATAATGTTTATAACATAATATGCAAACTTAGCTAATTACAGAAATGTCAAATTTAATTTGTCCAATCAACCATTGCTGAAGTAAAGCTGTTTTAAACAATCTGAAAGAACTTTTTATTCTAATTAAATGAAAATATTGAAAATTCAAACCTAAACTCTCAATACTAAAGTTTGTTTTAAAATGTTTTAGGTGAAGTACAGATATTCAGCAGGCATTATTTCAAGTTACAGTTTTATTTCGAAAAAGTTAAATCAGTTAATTGTTGTTTATTCAAATAGTAATATAAATATGAAAAAGTAACAAACAAAATGTGTTATTGATATCAATCAATGTATGGTGAAACAATAAAAATATTAGTAGAATATTGAGACAATTGATTTGTTGGTTAAAGTTTTGACAGCTTGGATTATGCCTCCTGCCTTTAGTTAAAGAGAGTGATGCTCATATTACCGTAAATATGATTAAGAATTGTTTTAACTTCAATGATTTTATGTTTATTTCAGGAATTTTGTACCCTCCAGAAACCAATTCTGCTATTATAGATCTGGCCGAGTCTGGAGCTGAGAAAGGGTGGGTCAATTATTACTGTGATTTTATTGAATATAGAGAAGGTCATCCTGATGTTTAAGGGTATTACTTAAAAAAAAAAATGTATTAGGTACTTACTTTTATATTTACTTTTATTCAACTTTCTTTGAGCAAACAATGTTACATCAACAAATATACGTAAAAGTTTAATCTTTTCATGTCTGTCATTTAGCCATTTCTCTGCTGTTGTAACAATATGGTACATAGGGTATTATGACTTTGATTATAAGATTGTAGAACGTAAAAATAATTAATAGTTTTTCAAAATGTAATCATTATTTTCTTACTAGATATTTTATACTTTTAATATTTCATTTAATCTAAACTTGAACAGCCCACGGATATTTTAATGTTAACTGAAGCGACAGCTGTGTTGATTCTTTAGTTCAGCATGTTATCTACGTGTCTATTTATTAGTGCTTCCATAATATCAGCCAAATTCGTAGACCAATCATCGTAATATTTGGTAAGCATGGAGGCATGTGATACAAAGATAGAACTACGTTTATGTATTATTTAGGAAACTGACTTCAAATTCGAAATGATGGCCATTTGTTCAAAAAGTACAGATGTTATCAGCTACTGTTTTTTTTTATTAAATACGATAAATGATTAATACTATCAATTTTTTAACCATTCAATGTGAAAGAAACAACAATTCTAATTTATTACATTTTGGTTCTGTAATAATATACCCTAAACGTAAATATTAACTGTTAAATTGACGCAAACATGAAGGATGCATGTTTTTAGCATGAGGAATGTTAAGTGCTCTGACTCAGTAAAGAAGGGCTACTATTAGTGGCTGTTTCTTTTGAATATTTGTTCTGACCTGTACTTTCACTCATTAACTGTGCCACTATTAGGAACTTGTTAACTTTAAAGCTGTCAACTAACTTTAAATGGGAAACATTCCTTTGTTTTTGGAGAGGATTAAAAATGTGTAGGTAACATCTTTGTAAATGACCACCATTTACCCCAATATGGAGGCCAACTAATTTTTTCCTAATAAAACACCCAATATTTTATGATAGTTTCAGATAGTAAACTATACCAATGTTTTAGTACATATCTATTAGGATACCAAGCTTGGTAGTGTTGCACCACAGTTTCTGTTTCTTAGAAAATACACTTTAACCATGTCTAGTTTTTCATTGTTTGGAAACTCCATTGTAAACATTTCACAGAAACAATAAAACCGTTATTATCTTACTTAATGCAGAATAATTGGCACAGTGAACAGTAACTTTTGACAGGCTAAAATTATAGGTAATTTTTATGTTCTAACAATGGCATGATTATAATTAACAGTCGGCACTGGTAATTAACAACCCAGCTACTTGGGGACAAAGTGTTGAGGAGATTGTAGGCGATAGGCTCTATGCTATGTCCTCTTAATATCGACACTGCGTCTCCTCAATGATTGCCAACGATGTGGACACTACTACGAGGTTTGGCTAGAAAGAAACCGGGTTAGTATTGCCGTAGCCACAGAACGAATGCAATAAGTCTGAATATCATATGGCTGGACACGTGATTCCCCCTCCACCTGCTGCTTGAGTTTCGTCTCTCTCACACACTCATTCCACCTGTAGCATCAGTTATAAGCATATAACCTTTGTCTCTGCTTCAAACTAATTTTGAGTGTCCAGAAAGGACAGGGTGTAAACTTGAAAAATCTGCAAGTGAAACATTTTTAATATTACAACAAGTGTACGGTGATGATTGTGTATCACAAACACAAGTATTTTGAGTGGTTCAAACAATTTAAAGATGATCGTGAAGACACAAGTGATAACGCACGCACTTGCAGATCATGGTCATAAAAACCGATGCTAACACTGAGAAAATCGTACCAGAGGGGAAAACAGTCAACCAACATTTCTACATTAGCGTCCTGACTACCCTATGTGAGCGAGTACGGAGAGCGCGAAATGATTTGTGGAAAAACAAGTCATGGATCCTCCACTAGGACAATATCCTGGCTCACAACACTTAGTCAGTAAAAAAAGTTTTTGGCAAACCACAACATTCCCATGTTAGACCATCCACCATACTCACCTGACATGGCCCCTCTGATTTTTTTTTTTTTGCTTCCTAATGTCAAGTCAGCATTGAAAGGAATGAGATTTTAGACTTTTGAAGCAGTAAAAGAAAAATTGGCAGAAGTCATGAACAGGCTTACAGAAAATAATCTCTAGCAGTCCTACACCCAGTGGAAAACTCGCATGAAGCGGTGTAGAGAACAAGGGGAGTACATTGAAGGAGATAACATCAAATTGTAAATATTTTTCAGTAAATTTTAATTTCAGTCTTAGGCCGATTTTTTTCTAACCACACCTCTTAGAGAAGTCTGGAGTGTCCATGTTGGATGGTATTCAAGGTTCAGATGTTGTTTAGGGAAGAGAACTGAGTGTCAGACTTGTCAGTTAGCTGAAAATCAGACCAATACTATGTACTTCCATGTAAAGCTGTATGTCCCTTAGTTGCCCTGTCTATTGGGCTAATAATAAATAGCTCTTTTTAAGGAATAGTCAACCTTAGTCAGTAACAATGGCTACACTCATTCATCTACATTACACACTCATTCGCTCCTCATATTTGCCATATCTTGGCAATTGGCGTCTTATGAATGAATAATGGTTAATAGTGGTCTACTAGCCCTCTGACTAAACAATTAGTCTGTACTCACAGCCAGTGACATTAAGAGGTGAAACATTAGAACACTCAAATGCTGTCTTGATCAAGAGTCAAATACATATTATTATTATCAGCTGATATTTATTATTGTATTATTCGTTAATAATACTAACCATATTATTAACGAATAACACTGCAACGCACACAGACTAATTGTTCAATCAGTACTTACAGTTGTCTACGGTATTATATGAAACCTTGGGCTCTATGTAAATCATATACGGTTGGCAACATAAAAAATTGCTCAAGAATAAAAAGTCTTAAAATTACATTTACCATGCTGAAACCACCATAAATATTGGGTGTTCTTGTAGAAAAAATTAGTTAGCGGCCATATTGGAAAGTGACGGTTATTTATAAATGTTACCTTCTTATGATCCTCTCGAAAAAAGATCCCCATTTAAAGTTTGTTGTCAGTATCCCAATAGTAGTATACTGTAGTTGTATACAGTATATCTATTGTTGTACAGTTGCATGAAGGATTGAATTTGCTATTGAATTCTCAAAATATTTCAAGCATGTCTTTTTTAATTTTTATTGAGCTCCTGATTATGAATGATTCAGAGCTACACAAATGCAGAAGTACCTACACAAATGGCTTCGGAAAATTCAGCTAGTAAAAACATTATACTAATAAATGTTACTATAATGAAAAATGTAATTTGCAAAACTGAACAAGACATTTTATTTTATAAAAATACTCGTAGCATATTAACATTTTCAGTGAATAGTATTTTTACCACCTGACAAAAAACGTTTTGTATGTTGCAAAGTAAAAGAAAATAATCTAAAATTTGTGCTGTTTACCAAATATTTTGCCAAGTATTTTTATTAAGTCAGAAAATTCATTATAGGATAAATAATATAAGTGGCAAGATAATTCAAATTTCAGTGCATAAAACAGAAACTCTTCTACTGCAACAGAGCTTTTTTATGTATAAAACAACCTATGATTGTTTTGTATTTGTATAAACAACTTATATGGTGTTTTTGGATTTACATCAAAACGCTTTTTTTACTAAGAGAGTGTCTGGTTTCTGCACTAAAATTTGAACTATCTTACATGTTGTCTATAATATTTATCCTATTATGTATTTTCTGATTTAATCTATACCTCAAGGAGCATGCCTATGAATAAGCGTAAGAATACTATCAGACAAAACTGTTAAATATTTAAGTTTTTTTTTAACTTTACTTGCCAGTTCACAAGGGCTTGCGAGCCTGTGCATGAACTTTATTCAATGAGTGAAGTACCAATCGTTGGCTCAGTGGGGATTCGAATCTTGGACCTTGCCCTCCACAGTCCGAAGCCTTAAAACCTCTGAGCTACCACGCTTGCTAGTTCATAGCTTATCATAGTTCTAAATTCATCTCCTATTAAGTATTGGATCAAGAGAAAATGCCAAGGAAAACTATTAAGGATACTGTTTATTAATAAAACAATTGTTGTAAAAATAACATTTGAAAGTTTGTTTAACGTTAAAATTTACTTAGTATTATAGAAATCTATGCCATATTTATTTAGTAGTATAATAAAATGTTTCTTTTGTCTGTTGTTTACCCACTGAATTGAACTTTTATTTGAAGGTAATGTGTTATAACAAGCAGTATATGTTTTGTAGCACCTATATATTTATTTCAAACTGAAACCTGAGGTTAAGTAAAGCGCTAGTCTGGAGTAATTCATGTTAATTTATCATTATAGTTCTATTAGATAACATTGGGAAATAATGTGATAGTATGATCAAAGACTCTCTTCCACTGCTCAGTAGGTCATTCACTATGTGAGTGCCAAATGTGATATGTTAACTTGCTAAGTATAGTTGAACCTATGTTGTCTATTTTTGTGCCAATTTCTATCATTACTGTCTTTAAAGCTATTAGAAGGTAAATAAGTAATATTAATCAAAGATTAATTTTAATGATTAATATTAATAAATTTAACGTGTTTTAAAAGTAATATTTTTACTTTGTATTAACTGTACAAAAGAATTAAAAATTGAAAATAAATACAATATAAGTTACTACATTTTCATATATTATAATCTGCCAAATAAAAATAAGCATGACTACAAATTAAATGGTCTTGGTGGAATTTGGTGCCCAATAAATCAATATTAAATGAATTTGTAAACTACTGAAGTTAATTAATTTGTTAAAATCATGTTCGGAAATGATTGGGAGAAAGCCTGAAGTTGATTCCACAATGTGTGCTAATATATTTTTTGAAATTATGCAAACTTAAGGATAAAGTAGTAATGTGTGAGAATTGAACATAAAACAATCTAAAATGAAATTTTTTCCTTCAAAATAATTTCCATATTGTAGTTTTATGATAGACTAGGGGACACCCCTGCACACTTCGTGTGCCAATCCCGTCATCACTCACTACGCTTGTGACGGCCTAAGGCCTCGCCTGGGAACTCTATTTTCAGGCCCTTTATGGAACTCGGCATGCGGCCTCATCAAGAAACTCTGATACAGGCTTCTTTGTGAAACTCGGCCTATGGCCTTGTTGGGGAAAGTTCAACCTGCGGCCTCGCCAAGGCACTCTGCTACAGCCCCATTTATGGATCTCGACATGTAGCCTTGTAATACTACTTTTTTGTGATTTTCCTATAAGATTTTCCCATATTGGGGCAGTTTAGGTGGTAAAAAAAGGCTGCCATTTCGGAACTATGAAGAATTTTTGAAAATCCCTTCTTATTGCACGCCTAAAATATAAGACCAATCATCCTACAAAATTTCAGCCTGGAAGGTTTTGTGGTTTTCGAGTGGGCGGGCAATACCGATGTTCATGTATGGGCGGGCGGGTGGGTGAATACCAATGTTCGTGTATGGGCGGGCGGGTGGGTGAATACCACTGTTTGTGTATGGGTGGGCAGGTGCGTCAATACCACTGTACGTGTATGTGTTGGCGGGTGGGTCAATACCATTGTACATGTATGTGCGGGCGGGTGGGTGAATACCACTGTTTGTGTATGGGTGGGCAGGTGGGTCAATACCACTGCTACAACATCAGTGATCAGTGAGTGAGTGGAATTTGGTTTATATATATATATATATATATATATATATATATATATATGTATATATATATATATATATATATATATATAAATAGATACTAAAATCAAAGTTCTTTCTGTAAATTTGAACCTAAATAATAAAATAAATAAATGAGAAAATAATATTCTAGGGGAGAAATGAAAGATTGGACTGAATGTAGCACCAAAGGACATTCTAGACAAAATTAACTTGAATTGGTTAATTTTACATATTTAAAAATAAATTATATTTAGCTCTTCTTTCTCTAGTAAGTCACTAAAAAAGAGAGGACTTCAAGTAAATTCTTAATAAATAAATAAAAAAATAAAAAGAAACAATGAATATAAGTTAATATGAATATCTGATAACCCAATCCAGGAGAAACACTCATAGAATGCCTAATATAGAACTTCCCTTAAAGCTTACGAGGAATTGTCTTCTAACAAAAAGATTCCTTTAATAAAAGTCATATCTGTCGATGTGGATGAGTTTTTCAAGCGCTTCAATTAAATTATAAGAATATGTTGCTAGCTTTAGAAGATGTCTTAATGGTCTGTCACAGAAATGAGGTTAGCGGTAGTTTTAAAAAATTTTTCTGTACATATAGCTATTATAGGAATGTATTAACGAATATAAAGTCTAAAGAACTTTGGCCTTTCAGCCAATGCTTCCAACTGTTATTTTTTAGGACACGCTGGAGTTTTCGAAAAGTCTACTCAACAGTTTCCCCTTGGTTGTGCCTCGGGAAGTGTGGTATTCTGACAAAGCAAAGTATCAAGTGAAGCTGAAGCATCCCGTCAAGCATGTGGTATTTCACCATACACCAGTAGGCAATGGGGAATGCCAGGATTTTAAGACTTGTGCCAAAACCATACTTGAAATGCAGACCTTGCATATGAAGGTTTTGGAAATGAGTGATATTGCCTACAAGTAAGGGTTCCATCTCATTATGCAATTTACATTTATGGTGGTTTCATTTTACAATACAAACAAATATTGTTCCTAAAGTATAAGATCTAAACATTTAAGCAGAATAGTTAAGAACACAGTTAGAAAATTTAAATGCACAGAATGTGTCATACTGTACTGATGAGTGGGTCAACCATGTGTGGTCCCGTCAAAACCCACCTATCCACCCATCTTAGTATTGACGAGTCCATCCACCCACCCAAATTGTGTCTTGACAGGGCCATCCACCCACTTTAATAAATGACCTTACCATCTATTCCACTTATTGTAGTATGTATCTTGACTAATGACTTTAGTGCATGTCTAATTTGAATGTAAACTTTTGGTCACAGGACATTTCATACGTCTTTTTAGACTAAAAAGGATAAAATGAATATTATAAGTAAGATACCATTTGATCTTAGAGCCAATTACTATTCCTAGATCTCTATCTAGAGTGTGTGTGTTGTGTGTGTGTGTGTGTGTGTGTGTGTGTGTGTGTGTGTGTGTGTGTGTGTGTGTGTGTGTGTGTATGTGTGTGTGTGTGTGTGTGTGTGTGTGTGTGTGTGTGTGTGTGTGTGTGTTGTAAATGCTTATATAGGAAGAAAACATTAATATATTGAATATCAATATAGTGAAATATAATTTTGTTAAACAGTAACTAGAGTTCACTAACTATATACGACTCGTCTTAAAACTAATTTCCTCGAATCATTCAATGAAAAGTAACGATTCGAGGTCTGTTCGGTGACATTTGTATGGTTGGGCAGGTGGGTATAGATGAATAAGTGTAGTCATTGTTACTAACTAAGGTCGACTTCCTTCTAACAAGTTCCTCAGAAAGAGTTATTTATTAATAGCCCAATAACAAGGAAACTAAAGCTAAATTGGTATTTTGACCGTTGGAAGTTAAAATAAAGGAACTATAGCTTTACGTGGAGTCAGAACCACAGTGTGTTGGTCTCATTTTCAGCTAATTGACAAGCCTGATACTCAGTTCTCTGCCCTGCACAACATCTGCATTTCTACAACACCACATTTTTAGAGCCAAAGTTTTAGAGCCATTACTATTTCTATCATTAGATAAGTTTAAATTTTAAATAGAAAAAAATCAGTGCATTCAAAATTAACTACAAATAATTGAATTGTTCAGAAATAGTAATGAATATAGTAATTTTTTTCAATTGAAAATAAGTTAAAAAGCGGGGATTTCTTTTTTCACCGTAATACTTTTTGTTGAAATTTTTAGTTTTTGGTTTGTGTACTAAACTTATTCCACTGCTATCTGAGTAAACTCTGCAGCAAGATATATAAAACTGTCCAGAATAAAAGCAGCTATCATTTAAATCACTATTTAATATTTTCAAAAACTGTCTAACTAATCAAAAAAAGTTATTGATCTTGATCTTTCAGACCAAAATGTCCAAATACTTCAACTTCCAGATTTCATCAATAAAAATAAACACACTAACTTTAATTCAAAGTATTAAAATAATTTTAGCCAGAGTAACGAACTTCTATTTAAAAAATAACTTACTGAAACTAACTGGGAAGAAATTACTGCCCCAAGTGCAGGAGTTGACACAAATTTTAATCAGTTTCACAATATTTTAATTCCCAGACATGAAGAATATTAACCTCAAATTTGGAAAAGAAATAACTAATTTACTTATGTGTAAAAAACCTTGGCTTGTAAAAGGTTTAAAAGTATTTCTGGACAAAAAAGAGAAATGTTTTTATAGGTTAAAAGTTCACAAAATCCAGTTTTCATTGCCTAATTCAAGGTATATGTCTAACTCCTTCAATTAAGTGATTCAAATTTCGAAAAACGCACGTCATAGTAAAGAAATTACAAATTCCAAGAACAAAACAAAAACTAAATAGAACATTATAAGAAGGGAAACTGGAAGAGAAATCATTAAACAAAACATAAATTCCACTGTAGTCAAAAACAAAATCATAACAGATATGGTTACAATAGTAGAACACTTCAATACATTCTTTACAAATGAACCATCCTTTCAAGCTGCCAGAGCATGTGTGACCAAAGCCCTGGATGTACTTAGTTGGAGTACTTAGCCCTGTACCTGTACTTTTACCTGTACAGGTACAGGGCTAAGTACAAGGCTAAGTTTACCTGTACTTAGCCCTGGATAAACCATCCTTGGATTCCTTTTATGCGTTTATAGCCAACAAACTTAAAGTCAATTATCAAACACTGTAACATCCTTAAAAAATAAAAAGCCATCGGAATGGGATGCAATTTCAACAAATCTTTTTAAATTTTGTGGTGGTGAAATAGCAGTTCCTCTAGAATCTAGAAAAAACTTATCAATCAATCGCTAGAGTGTGGTCAGTTTCCAAACAAATTAAAACTGGCGGTAATTAAACCTTTACATAAGAAAGAGAATCGATTGTTAATTGACAACTGTTGATTGGTAGCATTAGTCCTAATGATATTTAAAGTCTACGAGAAAATATTTTTAACTCAATTAACTTTCCCATCTACATGTGGTAATCTCAGAAAATCATCATGGCTTCCAAATAGGAATGAGTACGTGAACTATCTTATACAACTTTACAAATAACATTCTTCGAGCCTTGGCTGAGTTGCAGAAAACTAGAAGTGTGATGTGTGATTTATCCAAGGCATTGAGTAAATCATTCCATTTTACTTTCTAAACTCTACCATTATGGCGCAATAGGAATAGCTTTGGATTAGCTTTGTTCCTTTTTAACAGGGTGTAAGCAGTGTGTTAGTCACAATAGTACCCAGGGTCCATTTTATTCTTATTGAGTAGACATATGTGGGAGTGTTCCTCAGGGCTGTGTACTTTCACCCTTACTCTTTTTTTGTACATAAACAATTTGTCATACAATGAAAGAAACACTTGCATAGTCATGTATGTGGATGATGTGATGTTGGCATCTTGCTCAAAATTTAAAGATATAGATAGCATAATGAGTAGGGCGGAATCCGAGATAACAAATTGGTCTCCATCTGCATTAGTTCAAGTTTGCTATTGAACTTAAGCAAATAAAAAAACCAACGTTTTGTTGAAATCAAAAGATTTTAAGTAGAAACCAAACACAAATTAATCCAGCTTCCAAAATACAGTTATATACATATGCTGTTTTGCTTGATGTAAATATAGACGAAACAGTTTCTTGGAAAACCTATATTGAAACATTTTTAAGGTGAATGAGCTCTACAACCTTCACGTTCCACACGTTGAAGAAACGTGTAGTATACCGATACTGTTGGATGTCTATCCGAGGTATTGTGAGTCACTGATGCGGTTTGGTATTGCTATTAGGGGAGGATCTTCAGTACTAAATAAAGTGCTAAAGTGCCAAAAATGTTTGAGGGTTACTTTTACCTTAAACAGATCCCAAACTTGCAGAGAACTTTCTACCTTAAACAGATCCCATACTTGCAGAGAACTTTCTACCTTAAACAGATCCCATACTTGCAGAGAACTTTCTACCTTAAACAGATCCCATACTTGCAGAGAACTTTCTACCTTAAACAGATCCCATACTTGCAGAGAACTTTCCACCTTAAACAGATCCCATACTTGCAGAGAACTTTCTACCTTAAACAGATCCCATACTTGCAGAGACCTTTTTACCTTAAGCAGAGAACTTTCTACCTTAAACAGATCCCATACTTGCAGAGAACTTTCTACCTTAAACAGATCCCATACTTGCAGAGAACTTTCTACCTTAAACAGATCCCATACTTGCAGAGAACTTTCTACCTTAAACAGATCCCATACTTGCAGAGAACTTTCTACCTTAAACAGATCCCATACTTGCAGAGAACTTTCTACCTTAAACAGATCCCATACTTGCAGAGAACTTTCTAAAGAATATTTTAATTTCACGGCTTACTTTTTTTACATTTACAAATTATTAGTTTTAACACACAACAATATTGACTTCACATCTAAAACAGGGGATTTCTACAAATTAAATACAAGGCATAAAAATAATCTTAGCTATCCACGGTACAGCACCACAACATTCGAAAAAGGGCTATTTTACTCAGATATCATAATGTTTAATCATCTACTTGAGTCAATAAATTCTCAGAATAATTCTAAAATGTTTAAGAAATCACTCAAGATATTTCTATTGTCAAATGCCTTCCATTCACTGAGTGAATTTTGTAATAGGTACACCAGAGTTTTTATCCATCCCTAAATCTAAAACTGCATATAAATTTAGAAATTCCTACATGTACATGATACCATCTTTAACAATTTTAACTGATATACAGAGTTGTACATTCTTAACATTTATTTTAATTAATGCGGTTATAAATATTATTAAGTATTTGTGCTCTATCGTACTAAGAATTGCGGTCGACAAGACACTATATTTGTAACAATTTGTGTTAACAAATCAAATGTGTCAATAAAGAGATTCTGATATAGTTCCTAAATTAAAAGAATGGACACTACTTCCACTCTTTCTTATTTTTTAAAACTTCACTCGCCAGTTGACATGGGCCTGTGCGGCAACTTTATTCAACAACTGAAGTACTGACTGTTGGCTCAGTGTGGATTCGAACCTTGGACGTTGCCCTCTGCAGTCCGTAGCCTTAGCCACTGAGCCACCACGCCGGCACTCAAGCAGAGCTTGGAGACCGTTAGAGTTCTTTTGACACACATATATATATATATATATATATATATATATATATACAACAAATAGTATTCTGTGTGCTCCTGAATACTATACTGTTGAAAAACTGAGTGCAGTTGGAATACCCTGCAAATAAATGTATTTCAAGTATTATTCATGTTTTGAAAAGTTAATAGAATGTACTCAATGTAAATCCATTTACTATGGTGGAAGACATTTATTATTCATGTTATTATTCTCAAGACTTATTTATGTAATATAAAATTGGTATTAAAAGTACAAGTGAAGCACATATCATAGCTAATGATCTTTTTCATAGTTTATTTACATTGCATGTTGATAATTAATTGTAAGCTTTTAAGAAAATGTCTTTAAAAAAGTCGCCAAAAATTAACCTTTTTTTGTACAATTATTTTGTACACTGTATAATTAATTTGTAGAGTGAAATTAGCAAACAAAATAATCTTCAGTAAAATCCATTTATAATTCCTAGCCTAATGGAATGACACTATACAGTCTCTGGTCAATAAACAAAAATGTTTGAAATAGTTTTGGAATACTAACAGATCAGAATATTTATTGTTTTATGATTCTAGTTTTCTTGTAAGTGGCGATGCCATGGCATGGGAAGGAAGAGGGTGGGAAACAGAGTCAGAGCCAACACTCAAGTATCCCCAGTACAATGGAGACCGAATAGACATAGCTTTTGTAGGAAGCGTAGAGAGTGAGTCTAAATTAAATAACAGTAAACAAATTATTAATATGCACAGATTGAATTAAAATAGAGTTGTGTTGTCCATTGAAATGAATAATACATATTGAGGTAGTGAGCTGCTTCTTGTCTTCTCATTTTTTACACAAAAAGTCCAAGATTTACATTTCCGTCTCATGAAATGGCCAGTAAAAACTTTAATACTTTTTATTCTTCCTAGGCCAGCTAATCTATCGAGGAGTAGAAGCTCCCTCATCATTATCTCCAGAATTGGTATTCCCATCCATCTCAGTGCTTCCAATGTTTACAAAAACACCAGTCCAAAACATTACGAAGCTGGATGTGGATTCAGAAATGAGAACGAATTACAAATCATTTGGCACCTCCTTTTCCACAACTATGTTTTTATTTGAAAATATTATTTCACTGTTAATTCACATGGGTTCACCTGCCTTCCCATACACTTACAGTGGACGTGACGCACTTGCCCTCCCATACACGCACAGTGGAAGTGACCCACTTGCCCTCCCATATAGAATATATGTATAGTGATAGTGACCCACTTGCCCTCCCATACACATACAGTGGTCGTGACCCACTTGCTAACCCATACACGTACAATGGAAGAGACCCACTTGCCCTCCCATACATGTACAGTGGTAGTGATCCATGTACTCTTCTGTACACGTACAGTTGTAATGATCCACTTGCTTTTTTATACACGTACAGTGGTAGTGACCCAACTATCTCCTGTACACGTACAGTAGTAGTGACCCACCCACCCTCCTGTCCACATACAGTTTTGGTGACATACCTGCCCTCCTGTACACATACAGTGGTAGTAACACACCCGCCCTCCCATACATGTACAGTAGTAGTGACCCACTCACCCTCTTGTCCACATACAGTGGTAGTGACACACTTGCTCTTCTGTGTACATACAGTTTTGGTGACACACCTGCCCTCCCATACATGTACAGAGCGAGTGACACTCACACCTTCTCCATACACAAGCATTACCCACCTACAGCGTATAATGTATGGAAGAGTGGGTAGGCCAACACCACCATACACGTATAGTTGGGTGGGTCAATACAATCGTATGTGTATTGGTAGATCAATACAATTTACGAGGTATAGTCAAAAAGTTCCTGGAATTGGTTGAAATATATTTATTGGACAAAGAAAAAACTTACAAACCTATTTTCCTTCAAAATACTCTCCTCCTACAACAATGCACTTCTCCCTACGATCATCCATACGTTCAAAACACTTTTAAAACTTATTTTTTGAAATGTATTTCAATACTTTTATCACATTGACAGCTTTAGCACTTGCAAATCATTTTCCTTTTATTGATGTTTTCACTGTATGAATAGAAAGAAATCGGCTGGCACTAGGTCAGGCGAGTATGGAGAATGTTCTAGTGTGGTAAGGCGGAGCTTGACTAGGTAGTTAGTTAGATACTAGCAGGGATCGATGTGTAGGGGTAGTGCCATGCAACGAAATCCAATTGTTTCTTGCTCTTTTTTCAGGCCGTTCCTCCTAATGGCATCTCGTAAGTGCCTAAGAACTTAGAATTCAGTTTATTCTTCAGTTTGACGAACTCGCTCATTGTTGTCATCTGTGGTTGTACTCGAAAGGTGATCACTACGAGAGCCATGTTCAATGTTTATGTGACCTTCACGTAAACGTTTGTGCCATTTTTAATATTGGCTTTCCTTCATCATCTTAACTGAGTACAGTATGCTTGGATTAACATTTTGAGTGTCTCAAAAGATGATTTTTGAAGAAAAACACAAAATTTAGTGTTTTTAAACTGTCCTTTAAATCAATTTTCAAAAAGTGACAATATAAAGACGCATATACACAAAAAGCGCTCCCCACATGGGAACAATGGCGGCTGAGTGATACTCACGCTACCCATATCCCCTTCTCCAGGAGTACTAGGTGATAGACGACGAAATTCCCACTGGCAACCACTCTCCAGGAACTTTTTGACTGTACCTCATATATGCCTGGGTACAAACCTGTACAACCAGTGAAGGGCTGACTGCCAGCTCAGTTGGAAATTCGGACCATGGATCTTGGATTCTGCAGTCTAAAGCCTTGGCCACTCAGCTGCCACTCCTTATTGGCTTCAGTTTATCATACTATTACTATAATAGTTTCTGTTAGTTCTTTAATATACAGGGTGTTCACAAACTACGTTCCAAAACTTTAGGTTATGATTCAATGGGTAAAAATAAGTAAAAATGTTCCCATACACATAGGTCCTAATATGCTTCGTTTTCAATTTGGCGGCTATTTTCGTATTTTCACTAAATTATGAGTAATTTCATAACCCCTTACAATACAGTACTCAAATTTTGAATGTAGGTACCTGTTATGCTTTCTTAGAAGTTGTGATATTATTATTTTGTTATGCTCAATATTTTCAAAATGGCGGCACTTAAAACACTTTAAATTGTAAATTGCATAAAAACGTGTAATCTTAGAAAACATACTAATGGGTCAATACTAATGATAAATATGCATGGTATGAAAAATTTGCAAAAAAAAAAAACAAATCTAATAAGTCCTAATTGAATAAAATCTGTTCATAAATAAAGGAGTAACACCAATTTAGACAATATGATGTATGGTCTGTTTCATTTTATTAGACGTTGAATTGCTGGTGTTAAATGCATATCATATCAGATGATGAAATAAATATTAAATAGCTGATATTTTAGTATCTTCATTACAGATTACTCATTGTTGATAAATTATATTATAATATGTGAATAGTTTTTGTGAGTTCTAGTACAATAATTGTTGTTCCATTACTAGTTTTCATTAGTTTAATTAGTTTTTGTGCTTATTAACCAGTAATGGAACAACAATTATTGTACTAGAACTCACAAAAACTATTCACATATTATAATATAATTTATCAACAATGAGTAATCTGTAATGCAAATACTAAAATATCAGCTATTTAATATTTACTTCATCATCTGATATGATATGCATTTAACACCAGCAATTCAACGTCTAATAAAATGAAACAGACCGTACATCCTATTGTCTAAATTGGTGTTACTCCTTTATTTATGAACAGATTTTATTCAATTAGGACTTTTTAGATTTGTTTTTTCATTTTGCAAATTTTTCATACCATGCATATTTATCATTAGTATTGACCCATTAGTATGTTTTCTAAGATTACGCGTTTTTATGCAATTTACAATTTAAAGTGTTTTAAGTGCCGCCATTTTGAAAATATTGAGCATAACAAAATAATAATATCACAACTTCTAAGAAAGCATAACAGGTACCTACATTCAAAATTTGAGTACTGTATTGTAAGGGGTTATGAAATTACTCATAATTTAGTGAAAATACGAAAATGGCCGCCAAATTGAAAACGAAGCATATTAGGACCTATGTGTATGGGAACATTTTTACTTATTTTTACCTAACAAATAATAACCTAAAATTTTTGAACGTAGTTTGGGAACACCCTGTATATACTTTGAGTATATGTATATGTGGTTAGAGATAAATCAAATCAATGCTGCTATTTCTTTCATATCTCCAATCTACGCTCACAGTCAAGCTCCAGTAATATCACCTACATCGAGTAGGTAGGAGACTTGTTTTCTACAAGCACGTACATTATTTTGTTCACTGAGATAATGACGTTTCAATTTCACTTTGTACTCTGTTAGATGGGATTTTATAGATATAAGGTAACAAGTCCTTTAATAGTTATTTTCAGAGTACCTTCTTGCCAAGACATAACCAGGTTTTAAGTATCTTTAACTTTTTTACATCTAAGATTTTACTATAAATAAATAAATTGAAAAACACTTCAATGGTGTGACCTATTTATATTTGTTCAACAGTACAGTGATTTAATTTTGTTTAATCTTGAGATTTTATGTTTAATTATATTTTATTATCCTATAAAAATCTCTTTTTCATAAAATCACTAAAATAGATTTGAATTTAAGTCCCTTGTTTCAGAAAGGACAAGGTTTCCGATGCTGTTAAACAAAGCCATGGAGTTAATTCATTTTGGAATCAAACATAAATTAATAAAAGACAGCTTCAAACTCATTGACTCAGAAGCCAGTTTAGAACGCAAATCTATGGGATTTGGAAAAGCTCATGAAACAACTTTTAATGTACATGAAGAGCCTACAGAAAAGCAGCGTGAGGAAGAATACAATAGGTGGAGGAAAGTTCATGTTACGGAAGTAGGAGGTAATGATTTTACTGGGATGAAAGAGGGAAATGTAAAGGATAGTCACCCATAAATGAGGGTCAATATCTCAGAAAGTGAAGAACCATAGTCTGGAACCTTACGTCTATTGGCCAAGAAATAAAATACAAAATATTTTCTATAAAATCCCCTCGGATATGATAAAAATATCCGACAAAAATACTAATTAAATAATAAGTAACATACTATATAAGAAAAAATTAATTTATTTATTCTAACTTTACTTCATGACTATCATACACAATTATCATATCTTGGTTTAAAAATAAAATAAAATAAATTCGCAATAAAAGTGCAAAATAATAATATTGTTTATTGCTAAGTTATTTATATTTATTTAAATATTTTTATGCTAAGAATTATAGAACAAATTAATATAGTAAAACCAAAGATTTATTTTATTTAAACACTGCACTGTTGATGTCATAATAAAACCTCCACAGCATTGTTTAAATATTAACACTGCAATTTAATGCATCTAGTATACCATATGGGAGTTTGAAAATAGGTTCTTTTAAACCCCAGAGGAGCAGGGCAACATTTACTTACTAGATTTTAACAACTATTATCAGTTATTATTATCATCATCATCACCACAAAAAATGTAGTGATTATATTTTTCATGTTATCACAAAATACATCTGCTTTTCTAGTAAAAGCTCAATGCAAGCAGGAGTAAAGCTACTTAACAATGACAGATGGAAAAATAAGAAACCAAAAAAGATAATTCCTTGAATTTCATTGAAAAAATAATTTCATATAAAAACCATTGCACACAAACCAATATACATTCGTGTTCAGTATTGAAAAAACAAGTAAAGTGAAAAAAATGTTAAAATTACCAATTTTAAAAAAATTAGTTTTTTCTCTATCACATAAAAAAATAGTTTTTTGATTTTTCGGTAAAAACGAGTTTCTCAAGGCTAAAATCAACATGCTCAAGAAATATAAACTCATGTATCATCACTTTTTCAACAAGAAATTGTATTTTCAGAAGCGTCTAGAAAGTGCATAATTATAATTTTTTTATCAATTACTGTGAAATCTACTGTTTATGATAAAGATTTACCAGATAAAAAATTTCAAATTCAAATTCTTTATTTGCATCATAGTTGTAAAAATATATTTCGATGTACGTCAAAAGAATACAATAATATAATATATCGAATTTGACATCATCAATCATTTAAAACATCAATCTCAATATTCAATACTCCTAGTGATATTACATTATGATTATTAAACAGTTTGACAAATTACTGTAATTAAATAATAATATAAAATGGATAGTAAAGAATAGAAGAATCAAAGGATTCATTCAAAGATTCTGGATCGGCAGCTTTAAATGAAATACTCGTATCATCGGCAAACAAAACAATGCGTGAAATAGTTAGTTGTTGAGGTAGGAAACATACGCAGGTAAGAAGGGAGGTCATTTATGAAAAGTAAGAAAAGTAAAGGTCCAAGAACGGAACTCTGGGGACTCCAGCTTCAGCATGACGATATTCAGAACGGTATAATTTCAGATGGAATCAGATTAGAATGATCTACTACATTGAAAGCACGGCTTGGGTCACAAAAGAGGCCAAGCAAGCAGTTCTTTGACTCAATGGCTGAAAATGCATCTTCGAGAAAAAAAGAAACAGCTGATTATGCATCCATATTTGACCTAAAATCAAATTGGTATGGAGTCAATAAATTGTTAAATGTAAGAAATGTCATCAGTCTAGAATTTATTATTTTCTCAAAAACCTTAGAAAAAATTGGTGTTATCAATATGTGACAGAACGAGTTGATATCTTTTGAATTGTTTTTGCTCTTTGCAATTAGAGTAGTTTTAGAAATGTTTAAATCTTGTGGAAAGATTCCAACAGCCAATGATAGTGAAAAAAGGTATGAAAGTATCGGTGCTAACTCAGTGTGAAGTTGTTTTAGTAGGGATGAGGACAGTCCATACAAATCTTTGGCTTTACTATTATTTAATGATTTTTATTACTGTTTTAGTTTCATTTACTCTAATAGGATGAAGATAGAAGTTCTTATCAGTACTATAGACATGTGGTGCTTTAATGTTGCCAGAAAAAATACATGGGGGTTAGCCGTTGAGTTAGACAATATTGAAACAGTGTTCACAAAATGTTCATTAAAAAGGTCTGATACTACCTGGGGATTACCGGTTGTGGTGCGGTTATAATCGAGTGACCACTCTGCTCGCTCCCTATACCAACCACCAGGCCTGAAATTATTTATTAAAGCCAGGTGGATTTGACAGGGTTTTTACTGTTCATGATTGTTTCCCTATCCTGTCTAGATTGAGTGTCTTTAATAAGGGGTTCCTCAAGGCTCCTTATTAGGTCCCTACCTTTTCAACCTGTTTATAAACGACATTGGTGAGGTCATTGAGAGCAATTTTCTACTCTTCGCTGATGACATTAAGCTCTTCAGAGTTATTGACAGAGTCGAGGACAACAATGTTTTACAGCGTTCACTAGATGGTGTTGCTAAGTGGTGTGAAGACAATCTTATGCAGCTTAATAAGTCTAAATGTTGGGTGATGTCCTTTCATAGAGGTGATAATAATCTCAAAGCAGATTATTGTATCTAGAGCACTAGATTGCAGCACGTTCAGTTTATCAAGGATTTGGGAGTGCATTTAAGTCAAACTCTTTCTCCTGAACGTCATATTGATGTAATCTCTGGCAGAGCTAGTAGGCTACTGGGCTTCTATCACGAGCTGCTAGAAGTGGTTTATCCATACACTCCATTACAACTCTGTATAAATCTCTTCTGCGTCCTAATCTTGAGTATGCTTCTGTTGTTTGGAAACCATTCTATCTTCATCACACCATCAGATTGGAAAGAATACAGAGAAGATTTATTAGACTTGTTGGTTCAAGATTGGGGTTTCCGTTCTACGATGTTCCTGTTGAAGATTTGATGAAACAACTTGACCTTTGCCCTCTTGAAGTTCGGCGTGATCTTGTTGACCTCTCCTTCCTTTTCAAGCTGATAAATGGGAACATTGACTGTCCTGCTCTGCTCTCCAAGATTGAGTTCAGGATTCCACGCGTCACTAGGTCAACTGAGCTTTTTGTCCACAAACACCACCGTGCCAACTACCTGAAGTTTGGACCTGTGGCAAGATTGCATCAACTTGGAAACTCCGTCCCTACTGAAGTTGATTTCTTCAATGACAGTCTTAGCACTCTAAAACGGAAATTGGTTGCCTCTTCAACATAGGACGTGCAACCTACCTAGCACACATCCCTAGTTACCTCCACACTTGTTACCCACTTTTACCACTTTTTAGCTTGTTTTTATTTTGATACTATTACTCAATTATTTTGTTTCTTTACATTGTCTACTTAATTGTACCACTATGTCTCTCTTGTATTATTGTATTATTGTTTTTTTTCTGTCATCAAATTTATGTATGTAATGGCATTGCCGTTGAAATAAATAAAATAAAAAAATAAAATAAATAAAAATAAGATGTTTGTGTCTCGCTCTTAAGTGTTTATAATACTCAACTAGCTTACACCAGTGCTCTGAATGATGAAGGCACCTTTCAACCCTTCAACCTTCCCCTACTGATTGCTACTTTTGGTGTCAACCAACGTGGTTTTCTGTTGTTTGAAATTTGTTTTATGTGGAATTTGAATGAAGTGTTATAATGAAAAATAAAAATATTTATAAACCTTTCAAACACTATTTCAGCTGTTGATGCATTATAGATTGAATCCGAACTTTCGGCTTTGAGAAGTGATTTTAAAAGTTAATTTGTTGTTTCTAGAAAAAGATCTGCACTTCAATTTAGTTTTCAAAACTTTCACAGGTAAAATATGAATATTCGATGACATAATTTGACCTTTATGATCCAACAGAGAAGTGTTAAGTACCTGAGCTAGATATCTGTTTGGTGGAAAATTAGTCATGATGTTGTTGGGACAAGAACCACCATTGGGAGAGGTTTGAGTAATTTATGAATTGTAGGAACCAAATTATGAGATAGAAATAGGTTCTTATAAAAAGAACATGATATTTATAAGAAGGTTTTAAAAAATCTACGTTAAATCATCAGTAATTTTGACAAGACAATTATCCTTAGTTAGAAAATCGAGAACCCTATTTAAAGAATCTTAGTAAACATACAAATGACCATCGGGGGAGCGATACAGGCATAAAATCATGAGCTTTAACCTTGAAAAAGAAACAGCAGATATTTCAAGGCGTTTCTCAACGCTGTGCTGCACGAGGTCAGGACGCGGTTTGACACTGGATTTAAGTCTGTCTTTGACCAATATACAGGAACCTCTATATGGGCAGGTTCTACAAAAGCTACTAACAAGACTGTAGCCTTCTATGTACAGTTTATTAATTGACTTCTCAGTTTGCCAGTGCTCAGACAAACAAACCACGTCAGCTGACTCCAACCATCCAACACAACCTCGAGAGCAGGAATTTTACAGTTAACAGAACGGATATTTTGGTGATATACATTGAAAGAATACTTAGAGCTAAATTTTACATTTAAGTAATATTCAGGTTGCAACTCCATATTATTACTTAATCTAAAAAATCAGCATTGTTTTGTGTTGGTGTGAGGACTCGAGAGTGGATGATAGTTTGAGGATAGTGGAGAATGTGGGGAAAATGTAGGGAGGACGGTCCAGGTTGAGATAAACTCAGAGGCTCAGGAGACTTGATAGGAGGGTAGGGTATACCTGACCACTCCTCAACTATTGAACAAATCTCTTTACTAAGATGTTTTTTACCATTTTGATGGAAATGAATCCCTCTAAACATATGTGGCAATTTGCTTCCCAGGTCCAAAATTCTTATATTACCCATTTTATGTTCCAATTGTTTTATTTTAACATTTAAAAACCTACTGTCTTTATTTGTTGCTGAAAATGGACTACAATCATATCTGGGTGGATTTGAAATCCAAGTAGTGGAGTGGTGTTGAGTAGCACAAAATTATGCAAAAATATTTCACAGTCGGCAACCAATGTGCCTTTGACTGTAATAGTAGAGGAGTGGACAAGTTGAAAAAGCTCAGAACACAAATTTTTATACACCCCCTTCGGTTTTTATGATGTCGTCAATATGGCTGCCACATGTTTTTGACACGCTTGTACATTTCACCATATAACTCTGTTTTGTAATTTTTATTGACCTATGCTATAAAAGATACGCTTTCAAATTGTTAATATACCATTGAAATATTTGTTTCTATAATAGCCACTGCATTATTAGAGGAAGAAGGAACATTATTGTTGAGTGTGTCACTTGCCTTATTAGGTAGATCTAATTTGTATTAATTTATAATATTGCTTGTTATATTTCAATATAGTATGTATGTTTGATATTATGTTTATATTTGTTTAAATAAGTAATTATAATGTTTCTATTGATTCGTATTTTTATAACACCAAAATAACCGTTGAAGAATTTAACTATGGGTAGTATAATTTTATTGGTATATGCTAGACAGAAGGATACACTGTTTAGTTTATTTGTTGCACAATTTACAATCATATGTTTTGCCTATAAACATGTCTGTATGATCTAATTATAGGTTTGACACTCCATTTCAGTTCATGAAGTACAACAAATTTTGTTTAAAATTTACACATGTTTTATAAAAGTAGATCACATTTTTAATATTTTGGTTAGTTTAGTTATATTTAAGCTTATGATTTATAAAAAATATAATTATTTGTTACATACAAAATTACCCTCACATTTCTATCTTACAATATATTTGGTATGTTTATGTTATAAATAGAGTTATACATAACGTTATTTGAGTAAGTTTTAGTATATAATTAAAGTACGTGAATTATTGCTGAGTATTTAGTGAACTTCTGAATATTATTTTATCAATGGTCACAAATATTCAGCTTAATGTATTACTTTCAAGTTATGTAGTCTAAGTATCTAAATTATCATATAAAATATAATTTTATAGATTTGATCTATTGGTCTATAAATTGTTGATACTAAATTAAACTATGCCAAAAATAATAAAAAAAATATAAAATCATGTTGTAATGTGATATGCATAGTATTTTATATTATATTTTATTATTGGGAACAAAACTATACCGAATATTGATTAATTTTACTATACATGTATTTAAACAAATTTTAAAACAATAATCAAAAAGCTCCAAAACAGCCCAACATCTATGTTTTTGGGCCCAACAACAATGGAGTAATAGACATAATTTTAATTTATATTACAATAAAAATGTTAAGGTTTATAAGTATACTTTTTTAATTTTCATTAATTTGGAGCCCACTGCATGTTTTTTTAAATTAGATATGCAAATGGTTTTTAACATATCTAATTATTTTTTTCTACAGGATTTCCTCATAAATAGTTGTAGAAATAATGCAAAAACAATGAACTCTTTCACAGTGAGTTGTTATGATAATGATACATTAATAAGACTTAAAAAAATAGCGAGTGTAATTACTGCAAATAGTCTTTATTAACATGGCAAAGTTAGGACTGGTTGGTCCCCTCCCCACTTAACCTACCATTAAACATTTGGGGGACATTTCTAATATATAATAGTAAATAAAGCAGTCTAGAGTATTCCACTCAGTCAAAATAAAATTGTATTTATTTTCCTGACCAATTTTATGTTAGAAAATTCCAAAAAAGATATTATCTTTGTCAACTATGTTGAAAGAAAGAAACTATCCAGTAATGTCAATAAAGAGGAGGCATGAATTAATTGATCTACGCATGACCGGTCCAGTGGCGGCTCCTTTGAAATGGGAGTTGTGTTTGTTATGCCAGACTGTACAATCGAGTGTAACCTGTAAGTTTCAGCCACAGTTACACAGGTTTTGTTTAATAAATATATTAAGGATGATGTTCACCCGCCAAAGTTGTGTGAAACTGTGTTTCTGATATCAGCAATAGATAATATTGACCACAAAAAATATTTTTCTACAGCCATTATTTCTTTCCATGGTTCAAGTGTTACAATTATTCAGCATCCTCACAAGTAATAATGGAGATTAACGAAAACATCACTCATATCCAGGAGTGGAACAACAAATTGTCACTACTCTTCCTGTTTTGCCAACTGTCAATTCACAGTAGGTACACTAGTCATGATCCATCCTCCGTACCTAGGAAAGTTTTAAATTTATGTTTTGGGGAGATTACATGTTGAAAACTTTCAAATAATAGAGAATGGGCCTGGGGTATAGTTTAGTGGTTTTCATGTAAAGAATGGGCCTGGATTCAGAAAACTAAGGTGTAATTCATAATCGCTTCCACTTCTATATTTTATAATGAGATTGTGACACCGGCAGTGGTACGTCATATGATTGATACAATAGTAAAAACAATAGCAAAATTGAATGGAGATCAAATACCCGTGATTACATGCGATCAACCACTATATGCTACTGGGAAGCAACTACAATGGAAGCTTCCTGACAAGTATGGCGAGGAGCATCATATCGTAATCATGATGGGTGGGCTTCACATAGAAATTACGGTCATTAACTGACTTGACAAGTGGTTAACTGGGGTGGATGAATTGAATCGGTATTGCAAGTACTGGTGTTGCAGAGTCCTGCCTTACATCTTCGCACGCAAAAAGATCTAGGTATGCACATGAAGTTACTGTAACTCCCTTGCACTATCTACAGGTAAAAATATTCATTTAAAAATGCAAAATGAAATACAGCATCACTGATGAAGATATTGAGTTATGGATTAAAATCAAAAACATCTGTATGCCTTCAGCTCCGGAACACAGTATTGAATGTTCCAAAGGAACAGTATAGGAAAAATGGTATATAAAACAGCTGGCAACTGCTGCTAGCTGCAAACCCAAATGCTAAGGATCACAGAATTAAAATTGTCCGATTTAGTTCCGTTGCTTGAAATTCCTCCTCTCCCCATGCCCAGCGAGATTACTTGAGATTCCTACTCTCCCTATGCCCAGCGAGGTTGCTTGAGATTCCTCCTCTCCCCATGCCCAGCGAGGATGCTTGAGATTCCTACTCTCCCCATGGCCAGCGAGGTTGCTTGAGATTCCTCCTCTCCCCATGCCCAGCGAGGTTGCTTGAGATTCCTACTCTCCCCATGGCCAGCGAGGTTGCTTGAGATTCCTCCTCTCCCCATGCCCAGCGAGGATGCTTGAGATTCCTACTCTCCCCATGGCCAGCGAGGTTGCTTGAGATTCCTCCTCTCCCCATGCCCAGCGAGGTTGCTTGATATTCCTCCTCTCCCCATGCCCAGCAGGGTTGATTGAGATTCTCCTCTCCCCATGCCCAGCGAGGTTGCTTGAGATTCCTCCTCTCCCCATGCCCAGCGAGGTTGCTTGATATTCCTCCTCTCCCTATGCCCAGCGAGGTTGCTTGATATTCCTCCTCTCCCTATGCCCAGCGAGGTTGCTTGATATTCCTCCTCTCCCCATGCCCAGTGAGGTTTCTTGAGATTCCTCCTCTCCCCATGCCCAGCAAGGTTGCTTGAGATTCCTCCTCTTCCCATGCCCAGCGAGGTTACTTGAGATTCCTCCTCTCCCCATGCCCAGCGAGGTTGCTTGAGATTCCTCCTCTCCCCATGCCCAGCGAGGTTGCTTGATATTCCTCCTCTCCCTATGCCCAGCGAGGTTGCTCGAGATTCATCTTCTCCCCATGCCCAGCAAGGTTACTTGATATTCCTCCTCTTCTCATGCCCTGCGGGTTGCTTGATATTCCTCCTCTCCCCATGCCCAGTGAGGTTGCTTGAGATTTATCCTCTCCCCATGCCCAGTGAGGTTTCTTGATATTCCTCCTCTCCCCATGCCCAGTGAGGTTGCTTGAGATCCATCCTCTCCCCATGCCCAGCAAGGTTGCTTGAGATTCCTCCTCTCCTCATGCCCAGCGAGGTTACTTGAGATTCCTCCTCTCCCCATGCCCAGCGAGGTTGCTTGAGATTCATCCTCTCCCCATGCCCAGCGAGGTTGCTTGATATTCCTCCTCTCCCTATGCCCAGCGAGGTTGCTTGAGATTCCTCCTCTCCCTGCCCAGCGAGGTTACTTGAGATTCCTCCTCTCCCTATGCCCAGCGAGGTTGCTTGAGATTCTCCTCTCCCCATGCCCAGTGAGGTTGCTTGATATTCCTACTCTCCCTATGCCCAGCGAGGTTGCTTAATATTCCTCCTCTCCCCATGCCCAGTGAGGTTGCTTGAGATTTCTCCTCTCCCCATGCCCAGTGAGGATTCTTGATATTCCTGCTCTCCTCATGCCCAGCGAGGATGCTTGAGATTCCTACTCTCTTCATGCCCAGCAGGTTGCTTGAGATTCCTCCTCTCCCCATGCCAAGCGAGGTTGCTTGAGATTCCTTCTCTCCCTATGCCCAGCGAGTTTGCTTGAGATTCCTCCTCTCCCCATGCCCAGCAAGGTTGCTTGAGATTCCTCCTCTTCCCATGCCCAGCGAGGTTTCTTGATATTCCTCCTCTCCCTATGCCCAGCGAGGTTGCTTGAGATTCCTCCTCTCCCCATGCCAAGCGAGGTTGCTTGAGATTCCTTCTCTCCCTATGCCTAGCGAGTTTGCTTGAGATTCCTCCTCTCCCCATGCCCAGCAAGGTTGCTTGAGATTCCTCCTCTTCCGATGCCCAGCGAGGTTACTTGAGATTCCTCCTCTCCCCATGATCAGCGAGGTTGCTTGAGATTCCTCCTCTCCCCATGTCCAGCGAGGTTGCTTGAGATTCAGTCTCTCCCCATGCCCAGCGAGGTTGCTTGATATTCCTCCTCTCCCTATGCCCAGCGAGGTTGCTTGAGATTCATCCTCTCCCCATGCCCAGCGAGGTTGCTTGATATTCCTCCTCTCCCTATGCCCAGCGAGGTTGCTTGAGATTCATCCTCTCCCCATGCCCAGCGAGGTTGCTTGAGATTCCTCCTCTTCTCATGACCAGCGAAGTTGCTTGAGATTCATCCTCTCCCCATGCCCAGTGAGGTTGCTTGAGATTTCTCCTCTCCCCATGCCCAGCGAGATTTCTTGATATTCCTCCTCTCCCCATGCCCAGCGAGGTTGCTTGAGATTCCTCCTCTCCCCATGTCCAGCGAGGTTGCTTGAGATTCAGTCTCTCCCCATGCCCAGCGAGGTTGCTTGATATTCCTCCTCTCCCTATGCCCAGCGAGGTTGCTTGAGATTCATCCTCTCCCCATGCCCAGCGAGGTTGCTTGATATTCCTCCTCTCCCTATGCCCAGTGAGGTTGCTTGAGATTCATCCTCTCCCAATGCCCAGCGAGGTTGCTTGAGATTCCTCCTCTTCTCATGACCAGCGAAGTTGCTTGAGATTCATCCTCTCCCCATGCCCAGTGAGGTTGCTTGAGATTTCTCCTCTCCCCATGCCCAGCGAGATTTCTTGATATTCCTCCTCTCCTCATGCCCAGCGAGGTTGCTTGAGATTCCTCCTCTCCCCATGCCCAGCGAGGTTGCTTGAGATTCATCCTCTCCCCATGCCCAGTGAGATTGCTTGATTTTCCTCCTCTCCCTATGCCCAGCGAGATTGCTTGAGATTCATCCTCTCCCCATGCCCAGCGAGGTTGCTTGAGATTCCTCCTCTTCTCATGACCAGCGAAGTTGCTTGAGATTCATCCTCTCCCCATGCCCAGTGAGGTTGCTTGAGATTTCTCCTCTCCCCATGCCCAGCGAGATTTCTTGATATTCCTCCTCTCCTCATGCCCAGCGAGGTTACTTGAGATTCCTCCTCTCTCCATGCCTAGTGAGGTTGCCAAATGGACTTTTTACTCAATATTATGTCTTTTAGTGTAGTTTTCAGATGATATTTCAGTAGCGACGACCAAGAGCTCAATGACGACAGACTAATAATGCAGCTGTTAACGTAACCGACATAGATGAAGATGGCAGCATCAGTGACAACCTGTGAACCTATAAAGGATGGCTTTGAATTTCCATTAAAATACATTAAGAATAATCCAAAAGCAACTTTATTGAATGTGGTATGGGTGAAAAGGAGGCGGGTTGCATCCGTAAACTCTCGGTTGACGAAAATAAAACAAACAACCACCAACTTTACAGTAAAAGAAAGCAAAGGAATTTAATTTCAGTCCCACTATTTTCATTCAAAGTTGTGTACGTTATTTCTATTGCTTACAGTGAAGTATCTGAATGTTTATTACTGTACACTAAACGCTATAGGCCTATGTTTAAACTGCTCAATTAATAATACTCCAAATAATAAACAAAACATGTTAAATGCTTATATTATTCTGTAGTAATATAATACACATTTTATCTTACTGTACCAATGGTTTTTGTCAAGTAAGTATGTAGACTTTTATGACTGAAAAAGGATTTTCTCACCTCTGGATATTCGACTTGCTGCCGTTACGACGTCTGCCTGATCCCGTCAAGGTCGGATGTGAGGAGTTCTGTAATTTACTAGTTTCCCCTATTTTTATACAATATTATAAATTAAAATGTCCTAGATTGAATAGAATCAAACTCTTAGACAAAGTAATTTGTTATTGAAAATGAATTGATGTCTATAAAGTGACACTGTTAGATAAGTCTGTTTATCTAACACAATAATTTATCATCTGCAGCATTCATTAGTACTGTGTTGTGTGTTGTATTATTTGTAATACAATAGCTTTATTTGTGTTAAGCTAAATGTGATCGTTACACAGGAAATATACAGTGCAATATACACCAGTTTCATTATAATGTAAACAACAGAAGTGAAAATGGTAATACATTTATTTAATACGTCTAGACAGACTGCTAAGAAGATTTCACATTTAATTATGTAACTATAACGTCTTTTTATCTATCGTAAAAGAAGATTTTCAATAAAATCATTTACGTTGGTTTGATCGTTTATATTATCTAATTCATTAAATAAAATAAGAAAATAAATTATGCTGGGTTTAGACATTTTCTAACTCCACCCTAACCTAACAAGTAATATATTCGTACATATTGTTTCATTGATTTTTTGCGGCATTTGTTAATTTTTTATAGGAATACAAGGAACTGGGAAAACCTGAAATTGTTGTAATTAGTTATTCAACATAGGCATACTCTACTTGAAATGAAGTATGTCGAATGCTTATAAATGATTATAAATGCTTATAAATAGAACTATTCCAATAATGGTAGCCAAAACAATAAATGTTCTATTTAATGTAATTTTTTAGGAAAATATCTGGGTTTACCTTTCTAAACTTCAAAATCCAATAATATTAAAAGTGTCATTCAAAAAATTTTAATATTATGGTATTGACACTCCCACCTACCCATACACGTACAGTGGTATTGGCCCTCCCACCAACTCTTACACGTACAGTGGTATTGGCCCTCCTACCCACCCATACGTGTATAGTGGTATTGGCCCTCCCAATCACCCATACACGTACAGTGGTATTGGCCCTCCCACAAACTCATACACGTACAGTGGTATTGGCCCTATCACCCACCCATACACATGCCGTGGTATTGGCCCTCCCACCCACCCACCCATACACATACAGTGGTATTGGCCCTCACAGCCACCCATACCCATACAGTGGTATTTGACCTCCCACCCACCCATAAACATGCGGTGGTATATAAACGTGAGCACTAAAACTGCCTCCCTATCCACACACTGTTCCTATCCTGCCTACGTTCATCGTTCATGACCCATCTGCCCAAAACACACACACACACACACACACACACACACACACACACACACACACACACACACACACACACACACACACACACACACACACACACACACACACACACACACACACACACACACACACACACACACACACACACACACACACACACACACACACACACACACACACACACACACACACACACACACACACACACACACACACACACACACACACACACACACACACACACACACACACACACACACACACACACACACACACACACGCGCGCACACACAAACACACGCACACACGCACGCACGCACGCACGCACGCACGCACACGCGCATGCGTACACGCAAACGCACACGCATACGCGCACACACGCGCACACACACGCGCACACACGCGCGCACACACACACACACACACACACACACACACACACACACACACACACACACACGCGCAAGTTGTTCATAACCTATTAGCCCACCCTCACACGTACATTGTTCTTGACCAATCTGCCTATTCTTACACGTACGCCGCTCATAACCCATCTGCCCACCCCCACACGTACTTCATTCATGACCTCCTACCAACTCATACACGTACATCGTTCATGACCCACCATCTACACACGTACATCATTCTGACATACCACATACATACATCATTGAGTTGACCCCATATGCCCACTCACACACATCATTTATGACCCATCTGCCCACGTCTCATGTTCGAAGTCGATGATATATTCACCCTTCCTTACAGTTACAGCGCATGCTAGGTTAGTTTGAAACCGAGTGATCACTATATTATACGTTAAAAGACACGTACAATACTTTAAAAAGGATTGTTTCTCATGGTTACTTATCAAAGGAATAATATTAACCTTATAAGTAAAAAAAAAAATTTTGTTTACTAACTGAGATCAACTTATACTATAAAAGAATCATTAAAGTTATTGTGCTTTGTTATAAAATTTACATTGTATAATCAGAAGTGATAATAATGAATGCAATTAAAATCAGTTTTTTGAAGTAATGATAACACATTCATGGGATATATCCAACTTAAATAGTTTTGGGAATATTGTGCATTACACATTATTGTGTAGTCTCCTTGAAGCATGCATGGACTGATGCTTCTATTTATCGAACCAATCGATTATGATGACATAACCAGTGTTTATTCCACATAAAAAAAGATTTAAAAAATTGCATTGAAGATGCTATTGTTTTGGATTTTTTTATAAAAATAACACAAAAATTACACTAATCAAGTCTGTTTGCTTAAAATAGTTATTTTTTACAGAAAAATGACGAGAATGAAGATGAACTTGAAGAAAACGAAGTCGATGAAGATGATGATGATGAAGAAGAAGAAGATGAAGAGGAACGCATTGAAAAAGAGAAATTACGTATTGCCCAAGAAGAAGAAAAGGAACACAGCTTAGCTCGGTTATTTGAGACTCTTGGATTGAAACCATTTCCTGAATGTATTGTTTCTCGGAAGGAGTGGGGGGCTGAACCTCCTCGTAGTAAAGGGCTGCCTCTGAAACATCCTGTGGCTAATTTGGTGTTTACGTACACTACTGGTAAGGAAAGGTGTGAGCAGCAAGACGAGTGTGTGAAGGCTGTGCAGGATCTCCAGCAACGGCACATGACTGAAGGAGGAATGTCTGACATCGGCTTCAAGTAATTTTGACTTTTGACTTTCTACAGCCTCTTTTAAGAGGGACCATACAAATGTGTAGGTAAAATTATAATAATTAGTTCGCCAAAAACCTAAATAGGTCTTTGGACAACTAACTAAAGAAAACTCTTTACTAACCTACTACCTCAACGAAACGTCATATGGGAAAAATGACACTATTATTATGATCCACAAACCTCACTGCCATGAAACATGGGAAAAATGACACTGTCCTTATGATCCAGCAACCACATCACTGCCATGACACAAGTAAAAAATGTCACTGTCCTTATGATCCATCAATCACATCACTGCCATGACACATGGGAAAAATGTCACTGTCCTTATGATCCACCAACCACATCACTGCCATGACACAAGTAAAAAATGACACTGTCCTTATGATCCGTCAACCACCTTACTGCCATGACACATGGGAAAAATGACACTATCCTCATGATCCACCAACCACCTCACTGCCTTGACACATGGAAAAAAAGACACTATCCTCATGTTCCACCATCCATCTCCCTCATACAACGCATGGGAAAATTGACATTATTGTTATGATTAATTTCTGCCCTCACTTACCCAACGCATGAAAAAGCAACACTACCTTTACGATCTACTCAACCTTCTACACCTTCATCTAATGCGAGTTTTAACATACATTCTATACATAGACACGACTACTGAAGGCAGCCATACATTCTTTACATAGACACGACTACTGAAGGCAGCCATATATGCTTTACATAGACACGACTACTGAAGGCAGCCATACATTCTTTACATAGACACGACTACTGAAGGCAGCCATATATGCTTTACATAGACACGACTACTGAAGGCAGCCATACATTCTTTACATAGACACGACTACTGAAGGCAGCCATATATGCTTTACATAGACACGACTACTGAAGGCAGCCATATATGCTTTACATAGACACGACTACTGAAGGCAGCCATATATGCTTTACATAGACACGACTACTGAAGGCAGCCATACATTCTTTACATAGACACGACTACTGAAGGCAGCCATATATGCTTTACATAGACACGACTACTGAAGGCAGCCATATATGCTTTACATAGACACGACTACTGAAGGCAGCCATATATGCTTTACATAGACACGACTACTGAAGGCAGCCATACATTCTTTACATAGACACGACTACTGAAGGCAGCCATATATGCTTTACATAGACACGACTACTGAAGGCAGCCATATATGCTTTACATAGACACGACTACTGAAGGCAGCCATATATGCTTTACATAGACACGACTACTGAAGGCAGCCATACATTCTTTACATAGACACGACTACTGAAGGCAGCCATATATCCTTTATATAGACACAACTACTGAAGGGAGCCATACATTCTTTACATAGACACGACTACTGTAGGCAGCCATATATCCTTTATATAGACACAACTACTGAAGGGAGCCATACATTCTTTACATAGACACGACTACTGTAGGCAGCCATATATACTTTACATAGACACAACTACTGAGGGCGGCCATATATGCTTTATATAGACACAACTACTGAAGGGAGCCATACATTCTTTACATAGACACGACTACTGTAGGCAGCCATATATACTTTACATAGACACAACTACTGAGGGCGGCCATATATGCTTTATATAGACACAACTACTGAAGGGAGCCATACATTCTTTACATAGACACGACTACTGAAGGCAGCCATATATGCTTTATATAGACACAACTACTGAAGGGAGCCATACATTCTTTACATAGACACGACTACTGAAGGCAGCCATATATCCTTTATATAGACACAACTACTGAAGGGAGCCATACATTCTTTACATAGATACGACTACTGTAGGCAGCCATATATACTTTACATAGACACAACTACTGAGGGCGGCCATATATGCTTTACATAGACACAACTACTGAAGGCAGCAATATATACTTTACATAGACATAACTACTGAAGGTAGCCATATATACTTTACGTAGACACAACTACTGAAGGCAGCCATATATCCTTTACATAGATACAAATACTGAAGGCAGCCATATATACTTTACATAGACACAACTACTGAAGGCAGCCATATATCCTTTACATAGCCACAACTACTGAAGGGAGCCATACATTCTTTACATAGACACGACTACTGTAGGCAGCCATATATATTTTACATAGACACGACTACTGAAGGTAGCCATATATCCTTTACATAGACACAACTACTGAAGAGAGCCATACATTCTTTACATAGACACGACATAGACAAGACAGTAATATATACTGTACATAGACACAACTACTGAAAGCACCCATACATTCTTTACATAGACACGACTACTGAAAGCAACTATACATTCTTTACATAGACACAACTACTAAAAGCACCCATATATACTGTACATAGACACAATTACTGAAAGCACCCATGAATTCTTTACAGAGACACAACTACTGAAATGAGCCATACATTCTTTACATGGACATGACTACTGAAATGAGCCATACACCCTTTACATGGACATGACTACTAAAGGCAGCTATACATACTTTACATGGATATGACTTGAAAGTACAATATTTTGTAGTATGTTTCTGAAACAAAAAAAGTTAATTTTTATTGTTTACCTGTTCAGTTTCGTCGTAGGGGGTGACTTTCGAGTGTACGAGGGTCGAGGATGGTACGACCAACCGGATCAGGATTTCCAGTTTCCAGAGCTTAAAGGAAAAAGACTTGATATTGGTTTCATAGGAGACTTCACCCGTAAGTCTAAACTCCTACATTATAATGAATTTGCAGACTTTTAAATTTACACGATTAGTTTTTGTCACTTCTAACAGTAAAACAGTTTTATCCAATGATGAACAATAACAATGGAAGCTGCATTAACTCATTACAAAAAAGGCTGTACATCCAATATGAAACAAACATGGCTCCTGAACTCGTTGTTAACAATAAGCTATTGATTATACATCTATTTTTCAATTAGTAGGGCCATTTTCACGTGAGATTTTAAGATAAAAAAAATCCAAAACAATGGGAAGAAATATTTGTGTGTTTTTACCTAAGTTTAGTGTAAACCTAATTCGTGTTAAAAAATGAACTCAAGAGTAATTTGAAACTTTGCCTCGAAACTACAGGTTAAATAAGAATATTAAGTTTCATTTTAAATGTTGACTAAGGAAGAGTTATTACTAAGTGAAATCAAATTCTAATAGCATAGTAACACACCTCTAAAATGTTATATGAGAATATCATATCGCATTGAACAATGTCGGGAGAACCTAGATTTACACTGATTAACTAACTTTCTTTATGAAAATAAAATATATATTTACGTGTGTTGATAAAATTATGCAAGTTAAAATATAATCTGTACAATTTTAACAATTAGGAATGTTGTTGTAAAAACTATTATACTTGACATTATGAAAATAAGTGTCACATCATTAATGGTTAAATTTAAATGAAAAAGAAGTCCTTTATTCTTGTCAGGATGATGTCCCTAATATCATCGGCCATGTTGTTAAACCTTGATCTGCTGTTTCAAGATATCAAGGACCAATTTTATTTTTCTGCCACATAAAAAACTTACGACTATCTGTAAAAAATATCACACACAATAACATATGATTATATACAGGTGGATCTAATATGAAATTATCAACAAAAGATGTAAATGAATTTGAATATCTATCAAAGATAGAACTAAGAAACATTATAAATTTTTAAAATAAATATTTGATATTTAAAAATAAGGGTTAAATATGAATATTTAATTCATATCAGTCCACATATAGGAGTGACTAATTAAAGTACGAATGTAGAAGTATGGAACAGTTAGCTGAGTCCTGGTAGGTCACTACAAAAGTATGGAACAGTTAGCTGAGTCTGGTAGGTCACTACAAAAGTATGGAACAGTTAGCTGAGTCCTGGTAGGTCACTACAAAAGTATGGAACAGTTAGCTGAGTCTGGTAGGTCACTACAAAAGTATGGAACAGTTAGCTGAGTCTGGTAGGTCACTACAAAAGTATGGAACAGTTAGCTGAGTCCTGGTAGGTCACTACAAAAGTATGGAACAGTTAGCTGAGTCCTGGTAGGTCACTACAAAAGTATGGAACAGTTAGCTGAGTCCTGGTTAGGTCACTACAAAAGTATGGAACAGTTAGCTGAGTCCTGGTAGGTCACTACAAAAGTATGGAACAGTTAGCTGAGTCCTGGGTAGGTCACTACAAAAGTATGGAACAGTTAGTTGAGTCTGGTAGGTCACTACAAAAGTATGGAACAGTTAGCTGAGTCTGGTAGGTCACTACAAAAGTATGGAACAGTTAGTTGAGTCCTGGTAGTTCACTACAAAAGTATGGAACAGTTAGCTGAGTCTGGTAGGTCACTACAAAAGTATGGAACAGTTAGCTGAGTCTGGTAGGTCACTACAAAAGTATGGAATAGTTAGTTGAGTCCTGGTAGGTCACTACAAAAGTATGGAACAGTTAGCTGAGTCTGGTAGGTCACTACAAAAGTATGGAACAGTTAGTTGAGTCCTGGTAGGTCACTACAAAAGTATGGAATAGTTAGCTGAGTCTGGTAGGTCACTACAAAAGTATGGAACAGTTAGTTGAGTCTGGTAGGTCACTACAAAAGTATGGAACAGTTAGCTGAGTCTGGTAGGTCACTACAAAAGTATGGAATAGTTAGCTGAGTCTGGTAGGTCACTACAAAAGTGTGGAACAGTTAGCTGAGTCTGGTAGGTCACTACAAAAGTATGGAACAGTTAGCTGAGTCCTGGTAGGTCACTACAAAAGTATGGAACAGTTAGTTGAGTCTGGTAGGTCACTACAAAAGTATGGAATAGTTAGCTGAGTCCTGGTAGGTCACTACAAAAGTATGGAACAGTTAGTTGAGTCTGGTAGGTCACTACAAAAGTATGGAACAGTTAGCTGAGTCCTGGTAGGTCACTACAAAAGTGTGGAACAGTTAGCTGAGTCTGGTAGGTCACTACAAAAGTATGGAATAGTTAGCTGAGTCTGGTAGGTCACTACAAAAGTATGGAACAGTTAGTTGAGTCTGGTAGGTCACTACAAAAGCCAATGTCTTATCTTTCTAGTGACCAGTTACATCTTAATAAAATTAGTTTAATTATTTCAGATACATCCAGTAATTTACAATGTATGGATTTTAATCAAAACTGTAATGTGGATATATATTTACAATTACATGATGTAATGAGGGGGATAATCAAATGCTGTTTATTTAGCTAAGAAACCAGTAATTGGCTAAAGGAGTTGGATTTGGCATTACGACGAAATATTTATTAGTCTTTGGCATTGTGACGGGAGATATATTGGTCTTTGGCATTGTGACGGGAGATCTATTGGTCTTTAGCATTGTGACGGGAGATATATGGATCTTTGGCATTGTGATGGGAGTTATATTGGAATTTTGGATTGTGACAATAGATCTAATTGCCGTTTAGCACTGTGACGGGAGATCTAATTGGTCTTTTGCATCGTGTTGGGAGATCTATTGGTTTTTGGTATTGTTACGGTATATATATATATATATATATATATATATATATATATATATATATATATATATGTTCACAGGAGTACTTTGCTTATTTTTTTATTTTTTTTCTTATACTTTACTCATACATAAGATGTGTAGCTGGGATACTATGAATCTTATCATAACAACCTCACCAACACTATTGGATATGTAGTCATTACTGAATGGAAGAAGTTCATTAGTATCTAGTTTAAATTTATGTTTCAGCTGCTAAGGACGAGCTGCCTTGGGCCATGGCTGGGATGGCCATCGAATTGGCTCATTATGGAGTTGGACAAGGATACCTCATGAAGGAGTACCGGCTTGTGGAGACCCAGTCGCATCTGTCATTAGACGACTACGAAGCAGGCAAGGAAGAAGTCAGGCCAGATTTGCAGATGAGATTTGAGAGGTACTGGCCAGGAATGGTAGTCAAAACGGAATTACCTTGGGAAAACCCCGAAGCCACAGTCCCTCCTGAAGAATATGAGGACGAAGACTAAAGAAAATGTTATACGTACTTTTTATGAGTTATGAAATGGCACCAGTTCGCTCAGATTTAGATATGCAGCTAAAGGCACTTGATAATTTGCCATTTTCAACATGTCTGTTCTAATAATGATTCTTGAAATGCAATAATTAGATTTAGGTTAAACTTTTTTAATAAGAAGTTTTTGGCTTTAGAAACTAATTGACTGTTCCTTAAGTCAGGAAAACTTTTATCTGGTAAAAAAACTTATTTGACAATTGGTAAAAGATATGTCGTTTAAGGACTTTCAAAACAAATGATCAAAATCCAATATATACAATATAGACTACGTGATTGGACTGTAAAATGTAAAAATCAAATAACTTAGAAAACCGACCTGTTAGAAATGGTGATGTGCATTTATTTTAAAATAAATTTACTTTAACTTTGTTAATATTATTTTCTTGGGCCCTAGAAATCAATTAATTAAATTAAATGTGTTTAGTTATCCGTATTAAATTTGGCTACTAATCGTTTATATTAAATTCAATGAATTAAAAAAACATTATAAAATGACTTTTTCTGTCCATGGTTTAGTCCTCTCTTACTTTAATGAGAATTTACATTAAATTTACGTTGTAATACATAAATAGGTAAATTAATTGTTTTTGCTTTTGTTGGATTTAAACACTTCCTGCTTAAACAAAATACGATATTGAATTATTAAATTTCCAGGTGTCTTGTAAAGTTCTTAAATGTCTCATCATCTTGAAAAGGGGTGAATGAAATCGTAGAAGTAAGTGGTCGCAAGTTCTGAGTTTCGCCATTGTGTAGTCGGATATGCTGCAGTATTTCTTCTGCTTCATTGATTCGTTCCAGTTCAGTCAATCGAAGTTGTAATGAATCCACTAATTTGAAATAGGCATCTTCCTTGTCAGTCATGTATGTAATTTCATTGTCAATCATTTCTTCTTCTGTTTTCATTTCAATGTTGTGTTGAATAAGTTCAAAGTGTTCCCACTAAGTATTCAACACATTAAGCTTTGTCCTGACAACGTCATCTGAAGTACAACACAAACCTTCCAGCAATCTTAAAGCTTTGGTCAACTGACCCTTTACAACAGCCCTTGCCTTCTTGACCTCACTTAGAGTTTCATTTCCTTGTAAGGATGCATAGTTAGTTAACTGAACTATTAAATGGGTATTTATGCAGTTTCTTGCCACCAAACAAATTTGGAACATTTTGCTTGACAAGATTCTAGAATTGGATGTATTTTCACGAGGTATGCTTTTTATTCCCCGGAAATAACACATTTTACCGACAAATTCGAAAAAACCAATGTCACAACAGTTAGCATTTTTGTCATATTTCAATTAATTTAAATGGTATTTTAATAATTTTTTTATTTTGATGTGTTTTTTGCGCTGAATACAAATTTGAAAACTATTTTGGTCTTTTCCAAATATTTCTCGAGATATAATGGAAAAACTATTATCGCTGTGAATCGCGATTAGCGGCCATTACGCGATCATTATACATATACAACAACTATTAATCAGAAAAACCGAAATCACCAATATTCCCGCCGGAGTGACGACCGGTAGGCCGTCACGGAGGCCAAAAACTGGAATTTAACGCAGATTACGAATTTATGTTGAGAAAATAGACAGTAAGATAAGTTAGGTTATGTTTGGTTATGTCAGTAAAAAATGTATTTTTCGAGCTGAAAAATAATTTTAATACAAAACCAGTTATATATTTGTGTTCAGCATAAAAAACACGAGAAATGAAAAAAGGTATCGAAATATAACGATCTTTAAAAAAGTTGGTTTTTTTTCATTATCAGATAAAAAACTAGGTTTTCGATTTTTCGGTAAAAAACGAGTTTTCCGCGGATGAAATCGAACTCCTTAAGAGATATAAACTCATATTTCACCACTTTTTCAACATAAAATCGTATTTTCAGAGGTGGCAAGAAAGCGAAGAATTACCAGTAAATGTAACCAGTGTAAAAATGAATTGAAGAAATAACCAATTGTGCTCGTCGCCATTTATTATATATATTAAATTCACAATCATTAAATTAACTCCTTTATTTACAATACATAATGTAAACATCAAAAGAAGATAAAATAAAAGAATGTTGAATAGATCAGCTGTTAAATATGACAGATGTATCACAATGTAATGGGAAACATACTGTACAAGCATTTAAGTCTCAAGGGAAATGGGTTGAATGGTTTAAAACTTTATCACTTTAAAATTAAGAAATAAATTCTATAACACAGAATAAAACATACCTACCCTATTGGCATGTCCATAATGTATTTTTCCTTCTATTGTTAATCATATTTTATTAATTAATAGTCATAGCCCTTACTTCGCTACGGGGTGGTTCTCTACTATTGCTTACTCTTACCTCCGTGGTAAGAGCCTACACTACACAGCCTACTGCTTATAACGAAGTTTTATAGGCTAGAAAACCCCATAAGTTTACTTTAGGGGGATGTAAAGTTGTGCAGTCATGTAATTGGTAGTAGAAATTACATTACAAATTTCACAAATGAAAACCAAATTAGCCAAGCTTTTGTATTATGTTTAAGTTTATTTTAAACAGTCGATTGAAATTCAGTACTAAAATAACGTCAATGTTACGTTTATGAAAAAAAAGAAAAAGAAACGTTGAGGGGCTGTTTTTACTTCTTAGCAATGGAATTTCCAGGAATCTTTGCTTAGCCGGTCATTGATACAAGAAATAACTTCCCTCTAAATTTCATCAACATCTGTCCAGTGGTTCCGGAGAGTTCATGATGAGTAATGATTCCACTGTTTTTGGATTTGATATAAAACTAATTTGGGCATATTCATGGATTTCAGCTGTTAATAATCATTAAATAATCACAATTTTCCAAAACAACATAGGTAAATTAAAAACCACAAAACATTTCAAAAAGTAAAAAAGGACGCCAAGCATATTCAATAAGTTATAGATAAATGAACAACAAAAAACATGTGAAATCAAAATGGGATGGCCAAGACCTTCGGTACTCCAATGAAAAAAACTAACCATGCAGATGAATTGGAAAAATATGGACATGAATGAAAATCAAAATACTTGGCGGTGGCTCATTTTGGGAAAAATCAACCTCGCTCGAAAGCCAACGCCAAGAATTTTAATTTTTATTGTAGTTAATTATAATTAATTTTATTCTTTGTTCTGTGGTAACCGTATCTTGGTGCATATAAGTTGTTATTTTTATTATTAAATGTTTGTCAGCTGTGACCTATGACCGAGATTTCCGACGAGAGCCCATCTCGCTAGAATGTTGAACAAAAATCGACGTAGAAGAATCCGATGGAGAAGAAGAAAGCTAGGAAATAGAACCTCGTATCGTGAAGTAATAGATATAATAAACATCTCATTAACGAATGAACCTATTTAGTTCATCGACCTGTCATTCGATTCTTTATAAGCGTATTATTTAATGAAAGTCGTCTTGAACTGTCGTAATATTTGATTAATTTCAAGATATTGAAGAAATAAGTTTTGGATGTCGTCATAATCGCTGGTTTTCCTGTAAATGATTCGTGGCATCGCCCCTGTTCAATGAACTTAACTGAACAGTTGTTTTTGAAGCTAACCACAACCACACATGGAAATGAGTGCGGAAGTTTGGTAGTTTATGACATTATAAATGGATAATACTTCATATAATATGTACTGTAAACAATTTAACTGTATGCAAATTGAGCCGGTTATCGGTTGTGATTAGTTTATGAAGGCTAATATCATCAGTTGTTATTTGATATAATGGGGTTCAACTTAAAAAAATTCTACAAGCGTATAGACAAACTATGCTTGGAAACTTTAGGTGATTCACTGATTGTTTAACTAGTTATTTTAAAACATTAGATATTATTATTAATATATCTTACAGGACTTTACAGGTCTGGCCTTTACTTCTTTAGTATGTTAGCTCTAAATAGAAAATAACTATCAATATTTAAATAAGCTTTTTTTTAAAAAAAATCCTAATTATAATTATTAGAATATTGTAATGGATAAATTACTGTAATATTCGAAAATGAGAAAAATTCGGAAGTTTTTTATGTTTAAAATTCCAGTTTAATTGTAAAAGTAGGCCTTTGTATGAAACCTCCTCCATTCATAATTTAAATATTGAATTAAAATTGATCTAGTAACAGATTGGTTAGGCTGCATTGACATTTCCACATATTTTAAGTAATTACTGAATGAGAAAGGTCCTTTAGTATTGTTTCAACATCCTATCAATGATCATAAAAATAACTATTACCAGGGCAACTGAAGGACCTACAGCTTATCGCTAGTTGCGAACCACGTTGTTTTAGACTGACTGACATGTCTGATTTCCTCCTTGGACAACAGGCATCCATGTATACTACGGTATGGTATATATCGAGGGCAACAGTTTACCATAGCCACGCCCCACAAGGGCACTCAAGACTTCTCTTATACTGTTGTTTCGTCAATGGTAACCATTGAGAAGACGCCGTGCTGGTATTAATTGGACTCAGAACGTAATCTATCACCTAAAATCTCCACAACACAGACCTCAAATAGCTGGGTTACAGCACTATTCCAATACCTAAACTAAGTATATAACTATAGATCGCCTATAAGTGTCACAATTTAAGAACTCCCCCCATTTTAACAAATTTATAATGTCAATCATTTATTTTTAAATTTAAAAATACTTTATTTATTTATTATAATCACGAACAGTCTACCTAGTAAATTCCAATATACTGTACAAGAAAAATATAAATTAAATTGCCTTGTCTCGATTAAATAACATGTGCCTTTGAGGTTATGCGTACATCGAACGTTGAATTGTATTCGATAGAAGAGTCGAGTTTGAAATGAGCGAGTTTGTAAACATCACCATTTCATTGATCATTTTCAACCAAGCTACTTCGTGTATGTAAAACATACATAGTTAATTGTTAACAAGGGAAGCGGAAGTGTTTGAAGCGGAATTTATACTTGATTTAACAAAGCTGGTCGTTAGTAACTGGAGGTTAATCCTTAGGAAATCAGGACTAGTGATCAGGTGATAACAGTATTAGTAACTAGTTGTCCATTAGTTAATTGCTCGTTCTTGGAATAATTTATGTAAGTAAAAAAAAAAAAAAAAAATACAAACACTTATTAATCAAGTTCTTGGCCAAAGGGAATAGATATTAATCGGAATATATCACTAGTGAGAGAGCATCGCATCAAACTGAACAGAACTGCCCTCTGATGTCTGAAGTACTGAACGAGCGAGGCACGGTCATCCGTGAACCCCGCCTACTATATCACGGTTAACTATTTTGTTTAGTTACTGTGGTTGAACCTAGCCCACCTACGTATTTTATAGAACATTTCTTTCAAGATTACTATATTGAGAATTATTATGTAAACAACATATGTTTTGAATTATTAATTGTTTTCTGTTTGTGTTAAATATAATTAACTAGGGGACACCCCTGCACGCTTTGCGTGTCAACCCCGATGCTCGCTGCGATCGATACACCTCGGCCTTCGGCCTCAGCATGTAACTATTCAATGCAAAAAATTGGAGATTAACTATATAACGTAAAATCATAATATTAAATTTAGTTACAGTATCTCACTCACACTAATTGCGTTGCCACTTTTTTAGCCTATTTCAACCATGTTCATTTCATTTATTTTTATTTAACAGCTGAAGATTAAACTCATAGTAAAATATTAAAAATGCATCAATAGTATTTGAGTAACTGAGTATAATGTCGAACATTCAAAATAGACATGTTTATTTATTTACAAACCAGCTGTTATTAATTTACTAAAATCAACCCAATGTTATCCTTATGGAACAATCTTTTAAGGGTGGTTTCTACTCCTTAGGAGTACTTCATCAGGATGAATATACTTTAGTTGTCCTATTTAATTCCTAAAGAAACAGTGTACAAAATGTCAGCTCTCTACCTACATGGGAAGTTGGAGAATTAGTGATGAGTGAGTGAGTCAGTCAGTTAGTGAGGGCTTTGCCTTTTATAGATATAGATTACACACAACATTTCTTACAGGAAAGACGTACTACAGGAGAGAACATTTCACACTACTTTAATGTAATATTATTCCTTATTTTAATTTTAAAATATCAATATAAAAATATTACTTTTATGGACCACTTTATACTTTATGTACTTTAAATATATATGTTCACATTTATGTTGGTTTTTTAATATTGTCAAAAGAGATTATAAATGTATTGTCACACTAAAATAAAAACAAAACTGTCACAAAAATACTTATTGATAATTTTTTTCAAATTTAGAAACTTAATTATGACTGAAAACTAAGTACTATAATTTGATGTGTTTAAGAGAAGTTTTTAACTATCATAGTTAAAAGAAATTCAGAGGTTGAAACTCCTTTTATCTCGAGTGAGAATAAGAAACAGGAGTTTTTGTTTAAGGTTATGGAGTAGTTTTTGTAAAAACACGTGGTTAAAACTGAATTTGTTTCGCTGAGATTATGATAAGAAAACCGTTAAGTTGCTGTACCTGAGTTTGAGAGCTGTTTACTAAGAAACTGAGAGGTCTATAAAAAGTCCAATCACATCATTGTTTTCCTCGTTTCATTGTACGTTATGTCATATACATTTTAAATTCTTATAGGTTTTCACAATTATAATCCTAGTTGGAACAAAAAAGTATCGTAATTTTAACTAGTTTTCAATGTGCATCAACTTTCCACTTGTATTACTAAAGAAACCCGTCAATGTATCACATTTATAATTTATTACACGATTGAAAAGAATGTTTCCTATAAGTTTTATAAATTTCAGAACTTTTACTTTTCTAGAAAAAACTTTCTTATTAATTTTCTGAAACAATGTTTTCTTGGCTTCTAGTGCTCGTAAAATTCATTACTTGGTCACGTTATAATCCTTATGAACCGTATAGTTACATTATTTTGATATACGTAAGCAATTGCAGCGATATTAAATTAATTTAAATCTTTACTTATAAAAGTAATTTTCCAACTTCACGGCCATATCGAGTTGTTGGACATTGTAGATATTATCGGTAACTCTGTTTTAATTAATGTATCTGCTTGTTTCCTTAGGAATGCCATTGGAGATAGTGCCAAGGAGCGAATGGGGCGCCCGAGCTCCTCAGCGGGCCACACAAATGTTCCATCCTGTTGGGAATGTGGTCATTTGGTACATTCGTAACATGGAACACTGTGAAACAGACGAGGAGTGTAAGAGGGCGGTGCAGGAGCAGCAAAGACGGGACATGCTGAAAGGAATGGCTGACATTAAGTACAAGTACGATACAAGCTTCTGGTTAATATTTGATTCATTTTGGATTTGGATGAGAGGGGGACAATCACGAGTCTTGTCACTTAGTTGTAGGTTTAAGGAAGCTAAGCCATTATGAGTCTTAAGTGTTAAAAGAAGCCTCTTGCACCTTTATTACTTCTTCATTTTGCTTCAAAGGAATTTAAGAGGAATACTTTTCATAAATTACTTGACGGAAAATCAGCTCACACTGTTGTGGGACGACATGGTTTGTAACGACGCAAGACCTTAGTGGCATTTAGTCTCCTTCACCAGCTTCTAACTGGAGCTGAGTTACTACTCAGGTTTGAAGTTTATGGTTTAATCACTCTTCTCTCCAGGTATTCAGTTCCAGTTAGAAGAAGCAGGTAGAGGAGATCAAACTCTACATTAAGCTCACGTAGTTTTAGGGTATTTATGGTTTTAATTTTTTTCAGCCTACGATGTATTATATGTCTAAGCTCTTATTTTCCTATTGTTATGCACGAACAAATCCTTAACCTTAGATATGTGTTTTGAACGTATTGTAAATTTACAATGAAGTCAATTCATCTGACTTGAAACCACTGGTAGGGTTGAATCTGATACCACCAAAACGGGTTGTATGGTTGTTAGCTTGGTTCAAACAGTATTCATACTGATTAAATGAAATAATAGTGCATATATTGTGTATAGCAAATCATAAAATTAAAGCTGAATTATTTCGCATTATAAAAAGTAATTATGAAGGCTAAGTCAGACTAAAGTAACCTGTTTAAGACAGGGAGGTTATGGTAAATTTATCTGTAATTTATGTCTCCTAATTTTACTTGTCACTAATATGTCAAAATTGATAAATAATCTTGTCTAGAATTAAAAATAATACTATGGATAATTTCGTGCCATTACAGTTTCATTATTGGCGGCAACGGGAAGACGTATGAAGGAAGAGGTTGGGAATATCAACCCTCGTTAAGGCTGCCATATTCTAATATACATGGGAACAGAATAGACATTGCACACATAGGACAAAAAATTAATAGTAAGTAAGACTGAGCACAGCTCAGTAATTTGTGAAATTTAATTTTAGGAGCCGACTTGAGACAAGTCATCAAATGTTAGGTTATTACTAATAACTAAAGCTAGTAAATACTAGCTCTTCAATGTGTTATTTACTATATTTACATCACCAAACGTTTCGCCTATACTGTGATGTGGCATCTTCAGTGATATCTCTGAGACAAGTGATGTGGCAGTCACGTCATGGTCGAAACGTTTGTTGATGTAAATACTGTAAATAACACCTTGGTGCGGTCGTTATCGGAAACTTTAGTTATTAGTAATAACAGCGGCCGCTTAAGCATATGAAGTAAAATGGTAGGTTATGTTATTTATACAGGGTGTCCCAAGTCCAAACTTCACAGGCTTGTTGTATGAATAATTAGAAAAAGAAAAAAAAATCATGTATGGATTTATCGTATGGATAATAGTTACCGAGGATGTTAAGGTGCTTGATAAACAGTTTTAAGGTGTTTCGAGTTGTTAAAAACGTAAATTAATAAGGTTTGAACTTTATTTTTTTAACTTTAAAGAAAGTTGTTACTACATTCAAACGGTGATTGCAAACGTATTTATACCCTAAGGTAATTCCCAAATATATTAAAAACTTAAATACTTAATGCAGCATTCAAAAATACTAACACATTAACAAATTCGCTGGGTTCTTTTAGAATTGTATTTTTCTAAATAAAAAGCACGTTTTTGCGGGCTGGCCACTTGTCCACTCTCGGGTTGCGGCGCTTCTTCGCGAAAGTTTTACGCACGACAAAACTTAACAATTAATTTCAAAAAAGCTATAGCAACAATGCAACTGCTATTTAAAAACACATTTTTGCTGAGATTTTAATTTTATTAAGTAAATTATTCCTAAACCCTTTAAACTGATTTATTAAACTTGTTTAGTTTCCTGCAGTACTTTACAAATAATCCCACTAATATTAGGGCCCAACAAACAACATCAGCTGTTAATAACACACAAAAAAATCAGCTGTTTTTGTTGGAGTAGATGTTTTAATACCAGATGGGTATTAATAAACATTTGACATCAGTGCAATGTTGAAAATGGACATTAACAATCTTTTGTATGCTGTTTGCTAGAATAATCTAGTTTTTTTTAAATTTAATGTTTTTTTTATGTGTTTTAGTTTCTATTCTGGCATGTCTTACACTGTTAGGGAATATTCAGACATGCATTTTTTGTATGGTCTTCGTAACGGAAATAGCCGTGCTGCTGCAAGGGAACGCTTCCCTGATCATAAAGTATTCGTATATGTGCATAGGTTCTATCAGGAGTGTAGGATTCCCGTACATTCTGAGAGGTTAGGTAGACCCCGTATTTACAATTATTGTGTATTAACATACCCCGTAACGCTACCAACACAATGAGGAAAAATGAACATTCCTTTCGTTCTCTGAGGAGAATTTTTATTGGTCGTTGTCGGCTTTGTATCAGAGAAGAAGTTCGGAATTTTGAACATTTATTGTAATAGGTATGTTTCGAAAAATGATCCTACTGTAATTTATCTGTTGTATTGCCTTAGTGCTTTGTTTGCTTGTAGCAATGAATTTTACTTAAAAATTTGTTAACTTTAATGTTACTGTATTACACTAAATATTTATAAAATTACCTACTTAGTAAAATTATAATCTCAGCTCAAATTGTGCTCAGCAGTTACATTACTGCTGTAGCATTTTTTAAATAGATTGTTAGCTTTGTCGTGCGTAAAACTTCCGCGAAGAAATGTCACAATGCGAGGGTGGACAAGTGGCCAGCCCGCAAAAACGTGTTCTTATTTAGAAAAATGCAACAATTCTAAAAGAAGCCAAAGAATTTCTTAATGTGTTATTTTTTTTTAAATTCTGCATTATATAATAAAGTTTTAAAGATATTTTGGTATTACCTTAGGGTATAAATACGTTTGCAATCACCGTTTTGAATGTAGTGTTTTTAACTATTCTTTAAAGTTAAAAAAATAAAGTTTAAACATTATTAATTTATGTTTTTAACATCCCGAAACGTCTTAAAACAGTATAATTATGCAAATATACTTATTAAAACTATATTGTTAAAGCTGTAAAGCCATGCGTTAATTATTTCTTGCATAAACATGATTTTTTCTGTGGTAATACGCATATTTATTAAGAAATATTAAAATAGTCAATAGCTTGGTACTTTACAATACGATGTATCCATATATGACTTTTTTTGTTGGAAATTATCCATATAACAAGCCTGTGAAGTTTGGACGTCGACTTTTGGGACACCCTGTAAATTTACTCGGCAAACATATTTAAATTTTAATTATAATACTGGCGAAATTAGTTACATTTAAAAGTGCTAAAATGTAAGAAAAGGAAATAAATAATTGCCCTCTAAAATAAAATAGATAAATGTATTTTTTCAGTTAGTTAAAATAGAGTTAATTTTCAGAGGACGTTTGAGTTGAGTAATAATACTTATTAACATTTTTAATGTTACAAAGAGTTGACAAGAACCTCCAACAACCTTCATAAAACCTCAGTAAAAAATAAAAAAAATCACAGATGTAGGCCTATTGACTTACGAAATAATTAGGTTCCAAAATAGCTAATAATACTAATATATATATGATTTCGTGTAGAATTAAAATATCAAGGAGTGTACTATAATATTTTCAAAAGATAAAGCATTTAGTCCTCTTTTTCCCCATGATGCATTTAGTTTTTTTTAAGATGAGTAAAACTATGTCTTTTTTAATAAAAGAGTTAATGATTCAAAATTCATACGTGTAGACTTCATATATTATTTAAAAATAAACACATTTAAAAATAAATGTACTTATAATTATGGAAGCTGAAACATTTTCTGTAGCAGAAAAAAAACTGTTGCTGAAATAAAATGAGTTTATTCATTAGAGTACGTAAAATAAGTTACATGAATTCACGTAGTATATTATTTAAATATAATGAAGTTACATTATAATGTTGCCAATATTTGGTGGATAACATTATGTTCCTTAAAAAATCAAATTTGGCAGATAATAAACAATAAACAGAGCAAATGAACAATAAACAACATGAATCCTTACCAATGTGTACAGCTGCCCTACATAGTGTTATGTATCACCACCCAGGTAACTGCACGCCCTCACTTCCTTAACAATGTGTACAGCTGCCCTACATAGTGTTATGTATCACCACCCAGGTACACGCCCTCACTTCCGTAACTCTACGCCAACCCGGAGAGGCTAGACTGGCGCGTTAATGTGCCTGTAGGTGGATCCAGTCACTCGAGAATTGGCGCCCTGAATTACTTAGATCTCCGTTACAGAATCATATCGGGAGTTCAAGAACCCTCTGAACTGACACGGATGCATTATATATAAAAAAATGGATCACATAGTTACAAAGTGGCCCTGCGCTATTCTATGGACGGATTAGCCAGCATAAACAGAATAAGTGAGGCAGGTCTTAAATGGCTCGATGGATTGGACTGAGCTTTGTGATAGGAGATCACTTTACATTTTTATTCTTATTAATATACCAACATGACTTTTAAATCTCTTTATTGTAGTGTTTTGGATGAAAGTAATCAGAATATATCGCTGATGTATTGTTGTAGTTGACTCGCGTGACACGACACCGTGGCTGTACGCATTCACGCGTAAATAATTAAATACAAAAATACTCAAATCTCAGTTGTTTGTCGATCGATTTCATACAACGTTACATTTTTAGATTGCTAATAACATTTACAAAAAAGGTATTCTTGTGATTTTATTTTATTCCTAACCTCTCAAAAGTGATTAAGGATCAAAAACAACAAAGTGCCGCCATTTTGAAAATAATTAAAAAGTTTTTTATTTTTTATTTTAGTAATGATTTTATTAATGAGCGTACCAAATTTGAAATCTATAGATTAAGCAGTTATAAAAATAATAAAAAATAAAGTGTAAAAACACAAAATGGTGGCTGTACGGGTACTAGAGGTAATTTGTAATTTTTAAATATGATATTGTGTCTTTTTTTTGACCCACAATCAACACCTGAAAAGATCCTCAGAGAGTTCAGGGACACCCTGTATATATACAATATGTATAAAGACATCCTTCAGTGACCAAACAGTCAGAGTCAGTCTATCTAGTAATTTTGTAAATATATCATAGTGTGTAAGTTAGTTATTTAGAGCGTGTAACTAAAGATACATTTAGTAGCCTAGTAAAAGTGGAATCGCATTATTTCGGACCTTGTTGGACCGTAACAATATAAAGAGCATACTACGAGGCTAACCTCGTAGAGATATAATCCATTGATTAGTAAATACTAATAATAATAAATAAAATATTTGTGGAAAATCGAAGATGGAACCCTAAATAAATTATAAAGTTTCTGTACAAATGAATAACATATTCTTATTTTAATTACATACAGTATGTGTCTCATTAACGTCTTTTCTGTTTTAGAGGAAGAACTACCTTATGTAATGAGAGATGCTCAAAAGAGATTGATTGAATTTGGAGTCGATCATAATGTCATTGGGAAAATGCACAAAATATTAGATAAAGATCACTAGCCTTACTAACATAAATGTTCATGTGCCTTAATAACTTAAATAACGAACATTAAACCTCTTCAACTATTAATAAATACTATTCATTTATATTAATTGGGAAGGACTACATAGCCTTTAGAATAGGAAATTGTATGGTTAATGTCTGTCACTGTTATGTTATGTCTTTTACAGTGAAAACTTTTCTCATTTTTGTTGCATTTTGTTGTTAATTTGAACCTTGTGAGCTAGCTAGTTAACATTTTAAACTATACAATATTTATACAAAACACGTTAATGGATAATGTTTAAGTACTATGCTTGTTTATAATAAGTATTTAAGATTTTGATTTATTGTATTTATATGATTTTTGACGAATTAGAGTTATTTTATACGGCTTTGTCTTGTAAAGTTAATTAAAACTGAAAGTAATGTGGATATATAAATTAAAAAGTCAACCTTTAAGCCCCATCACGAATCTTGTAGTTGTAAACTTTAATTAATAACACTTTGACGAAGTAAAAATATGTACTCATAACAGTTGAACATATTGATTTAATTTTTATTAAAGTGACATTATTCTTTTCGATATTTCCACTCATCTTACATTCACTACTCTTGACAGCCTCCACATACAAACTATACACATTATTCTTAACGATATTCCCACTCATCTTACATTCACTACTCTTGACAGCCTTCACATACAAACTATACACATTATTCTTTACGATATTCCCACTCATATTACATTCACTACTATTAACAGCCTTCACAAACGAACTATACACAATATTATTTACGATCTTCGTACTCATCATCCACTCACTTATCTTCACAGATTTCACTAGAAACTTCACACATTACTCTTTATGATATTCTCATTCATTCTACCCTATCTATTCTTACTATTCCATACATTCTAGATATATAACTTTTAATGGTTTCACCAAAGACATCCTTCTCTATTTACTCTTGATAATCTCCCAATATACTGCAATGGGATATATTTAGGCGATCTTCCTGAACGCCTTCATCCTACTGTCACTACACATAAGGTAAGCCTGTCCAATTACGAAATAGAAGTAATATAATGACGTAAAAAGTTATATACAAAAATTGATTATGGTTGACTCCAAATAAATTATTTAGAGATAAGAAAGAATAACAGTTATTACAGACCCTTAATTCTAATTTGTTTTCTTATTAATGAGTCGGATTAGATAACGTCTTCCATGGTTGCTAGCTTGTGGATTTCTTACAAAAAATATTATGGACGTAACACTAAGCTAATCACTAGGATGTTATTGTATTTTAAATAGTGGAGCAATGTACTGAAAAACATAGAATACAGTAAGACGTACAACTTCACAGGTAAGTGATGTTTTAAACAGTGGATCAATGTACTGAAGAACTTTGAATACAGTACGATGTGTGACTTCACAGGTAAGCGATGTTTTAAACAGTCGATCAGTGTACTGAAGAACCTTGAATACAATACCACGTACGACTTCACAGGTAAGTGATGTTTTAAAGAGTGGATCAATGTACTGAAGAACTTTGAATACAGTACGACGTGTGACTTCACAGGTAAGCGATGTTTTAAACAGTCGATCAGTGTACTGAAGAATCTTGATTACAGTACGATGTGTGACTTCACAGGTAAGCGATGTTTTAAACAGTCGATCAGTGTACTGAAGAACTTTGAATACAGTACGACGTGTGACTTCACAGGTAAGCGATGTTTTAAACAGTCGATCAGTGTACTGAAGAACTTTGAATACAGTACGACGTGTGACTTCACAGGTAAGCGATGTTTTAAACAGTCGATCAGTGTACTGAAGAACTTTGAATACAGTACGACGTGTGACTTCACAGGTAAGCGATGTTTTAAACAGTCGATCAGTGTACTGAAGAATCTTGAATACAGTACGATGTGTGACTTCACAGGTAAGCGATGTTTTAAACAGTCGATCAGTGTACTGAAGAACCTTGAATACAATACGACGTACGACTTCACAGGTAAGTGATGTTTTAAACAGTCGATCAGTGTACTGAAGAACCTTGAATATAATACGACGTACGACTTCACAGGTAAGTGATATTTAAACTGTGGATCAGTGTACTGAAGAACCTTGAATACAATACGACGAACGACAACACAGGTAATCGATGTTTAAACAGTGGATCAATGTACTGAAGAACCCTGAATACAGTAAGACGTACAACTTCACAGGTAAAACAGTGATCATTGTACTGAAGAACCTTGAATACAATACGACGAACGACAACACAGGTAATCGATGTTTTAAACATTGATCAATGTACTGAAGAACCTTGAATACAATACGACGAACGACAACACAGGTAATCGATGTTTTAAACAGTGATCAATGTACTGAAGAACCTTGAATACAATACGACGAACGACAACACAGGTAATCGATGTTTTAAACAGTGATCAATGTACTGAAGAACCTTGAATACAATACGACGAACGACAACACAGGTAATCGATGTTTAAATAGTGGATCAATGTACTGAAGAACCTTGAATACAGTAAGACGTACAACTTCACAGGTAAAACAGTGATCATTGTACTGAAGAACCTTGAATACAATACGACGAACGACAACACAGGTAATCGATGTTTTAAACAGTGATCAATGTACTGAAGAACCCTGAATACAATACGACGAACGACAACACAGGTAATCGATGTTTTAAACAGTGATCAATGTACTGAAGAACCTTGAAAACAATACGACGAACGACAACACAGGTAATCGATGTTTTAAACAGTGGATCAGTGTACTGAAGAACCTTGAATACAATACGACGAACGACAACACAGGTAATCGATGTTTTAAACAGTGGATCAGTGTACTGAAGAACCTTGAATACAATACGACGAACGACAACACAGGTAATCGATGTTTTAAACAGTGGATCAGTGTACTGAAGAACCTTGAATACAATACGACGAACGACAACACAGGTAATCGATGTTTTAAACAGTGATCAATGTACTGAAGAACCTTGAAAACAATACGACGAACGACAACACAGGTAATCGATGTTTTAAACAGTGATAAATGTACTGAAGAACCTTGAATACAATACGACGAACGACAACACAGGTAATCGATGTTTTAAACAGTGATCAATGTACTGAAGAACCTTGAATACAATACGACGAACGACAACACAGGTAATCGATGTTTTAAACAGTGATCAATGTACTGAAGAACCTTGAATACAATACGACGAACGACAACACAGGTAATCGATGTTTTAAACAGTGATCAATGTACTGAAGAACCTTGAATACAATACGACGAACGACAACACAGGTAATCGATGTTTTAAACAGTGATCAATGTACTGAAGAACCTTGAATACAAACGACGAACGACAACACAGGTAATCGATGTTTTAAACGGTGATCATTGTACTGAAGAACCTTGAATACAATACGAGGAACGACAACACAGGTAATCGATGTTTTCAACTGTGGATCAATGTACTGAAGAACCTTGAATACAATACGACGAACGACAACACAGGTAATCGATGTTTTAAACAGTTATCAATGTACTGAAGAACCTTGAATACAATACGACGAACGACAACACAGGTAATCGATGTTTTAAACAGTGATCATTGTACTGAAGAACCTTGAATACAATACGAGGAACGACAACACAGGTAATCGATGTTTTCAACTGTGGATCAATGTACGGAAGAACCTTTTATGATATTTTGTAATAGTTTGCTCTGTCATTAATACTACTTACCAAACAAAGCCACTGGCTGGTAAAATTATTTAAAAGAAATATAGAGTATAAGATAATAATGCAAACTAGTCAACAGTACATAATTATAACTGTCAATAATTTTTATTGTGTCAGTTTATTTATTCATATCAAATACATAACTACAGTACAAATTAGTGGTTACTTAACTCTCTAGTTAATTAAGCCATTCAAGACCTATCTTATTCAAATAGTCCTTTTTTATTTAGTTATGAACATTCTGGCAGATGTTATTACCTTATCTGTTAAAGGTAATAAGAAACAAATATAAATCATATTCTTAAATATGAATAACTTAAAAGACTCCTACAACATAATTACTGTATAATTAAATACATTGTTAATTTTTACAATTATATGTAATTACATTTGAAAAAAGTAACAATATTTAAATATTAATTACTAATACAAAATTGTTATATTACTGTATTAGATGCAAATTGAACTAAAATCTGTTGTATTTGACTTATCATTTTTTTTGTTGAGATTTGGTATAATACTTGTTACAGTTTTGGATCAAGTTTGAATATGTAAACAGTGCAGTAATTTTATTAGATATTAATGAAATATTTCGTTATTTTATAATTGTGTGGAAATTAAACTATTCATTAATAGCAAAACCATTGGTTAAACCTTCAAATATTTTATTAAGGTTAAATTGTTCTTTTTAAGAAGCCAAGATATGAACATACACTTCACTGTTAATCTAAACAGCTTTTAAGAGGTCCTAATGGTTTTGATTTTATTTATATTTTGACAGATGTAAGTTAGTAAGTGGAAAACTATACGATATCGTACTACAGAACGGCACACTTCATTTAACACGACTACCACCTCTTAATGGACAGTTCCTAATTTACATATAATAATTCATTAATAAACTGTCCTATTACTTGATATTTAATCTCATTTAATGTTGAATTTTATTTCTCAAATTATAAGCTATTTTGTGGTCCATTGTGGAGCGCTAGTGTAGTCCCATGTAAATGTAATGCAGTTTAAAACCAGCTTTAGTAGCAGAGCTCACCAACTAACCAAATTACTGGCACACATATTCCTATGACATGAGCTATACAGTGTGGAAGAAAAGTCCCGGAACAGATTAATAATTTTTAAAAGACTACAGATAAAACTTGGTACATCATTACTGCGCCTATTAATCCACTTTATAAAGTAACTGTCATTATTCTGTCGGTAATTATGCACTTTCTAGACGCCTCTGAAAATGCGATTTCTTGTTGGGTGAATATGGCTTTATAATTTTAGCCACGGAAAACCCTTAATTTATCAAAAAAATGAAAGCCTAGTTTTTATGCAATAGGGAAAAATTTTTTTTTAATTGGAATTTTTCAAATTTTTTTGTTTTTAATGTTAACCAAGAATATATAATTGGGGTTTCAATAAAATTAATATTTCGAACCGAAAAATACACTTTTTTATTTACCTAGCCAAACATAACCTAATTTATCACAATAGTCTATAGACTCAACAAATATTCATAATTTACATTAATTCGGGTCCCTGCCTCCATGACGGCCTACCTGATTTGTTTTTGTTTTTTGTTTTTGGTGGCCAGTCATAACTCATACTAACATTGCACATATGGGCACCATAGGTGATTTGCCGCGAACGAAGTTTTTTCCATGGTATCTCAATAAATAATTGTTGTCATAGACCAAAATACTTATCAAATTCGTGTTCTGCACGAGAAACTACATCGAAAAAAAACATTTATGAAAAAATCAAGAAAAATAACGGAGATAAATCGAAAAATAACATTTATTTCCGCGGAATAAAAAGTGTATTCTATAAAATATAGCCCTGATTATACCCACTGGCGATAAAAATGTCAAGATTGGCTAGGCGTCCAGAAAGCACATCAGGGGGATGGTCCGCAAGGAGTCAAAAGACAATCTTAAATAAGATCATAGGTCGAGTAGTACATTATATTAAAGGTCTTTAGTAGTAGAACATAAACCCACAAATCTGAACTCAAAAGGAGCGTTAAAAAAATGACGCTGCTTTTAAGTTTTGAACATTTACAATGAAGGTCCTGTTTTGGACGGTTTAGTATTCTTTTCTTGGCATAAGTTGGGAAAGTTAAACTTTGTAAATGCCTACTGGACTTAATAAAAGTGTTTAACGGTACTTGGTGCTTCTTCATTTCCAATGGATGATGGTCCACAAATAGTTCGACAAAAATGTTAAATATAGCATAGCTCAAGTTGTACATCATTTAAAGGCGTTGTCTAGGACAAACAGCACTTAAAAAGGTTGATCCAGTAAAAAATGGCAGATGTTCAAAGATTTTATTGGGCAACAGTGATGTTTACTTACCAATTGCTAACCCTTGTTCATGACTAACTGCATGATATACATTTGTGTGACAGGCATAATGCATGCAGCAGCATCTCCTCTTTGAGTTATTAGTGCACTTCAATTGTGACCATTAATGCAATGTCTTACTACAACCAAGAGAATCTTTGAATCTGCCATTTTGTATTGCATCAACCGTTTTTAAGTGCTGTTGGTGGTATTCATCTGTGCTAGATAACCCCTTTAAAATGAGTACATTTAATTATATACCCTATGATATATTTAATATTTTTATCAAACTCCTTGTGGACCATCATCATTGAATTTTATGATAATTCCATTTTATTTTTCATTCTGTTTTGATATATTATGCATATATATTTCTCTCTCTTTTTTTCTGTACTCATGAATAACATTAATATTTAAATTGTGTAGTCTTAATTTAATTACAATAGGTTCTCCTTAGCATATTGTTTTTTTAGTTCCAATTAAGAGTAACACTAGATCGTTGGAACCTGTTGCTAATGTCTTAATGATTTTATTGATGTTTATATTTTTCTCTTTTATCTTTGTCTTTGTTATTATGTTATAAAGTTTTCATTTAGGGTTAATTTTAAGTGAGGGCCTAATGGCCCTAAATTCGCCCTTTTGTAAATATTTTAAGTGTTTACAAATAAAGACATTTATTAATAATATTATTATTATTGGAAGTGAAGAGTCAATAACTACCCTTAAACACTATTTATTAGGTCCAGTAGGCATTTACAAAGTTGAAATTTCCCAACTTATGCAAAGAAAAGAATATTAAACAGGACCTTTATTGTAAATTTTCAAAACTTTAAACCAGCATCATTTTTTAAAAAGCGATTATTTTGAGTTCGGATTTATGATTTATGTTCTACTACTAAAGATCTTTAAATTAATGTATTACTTGACCAATGATCTTATTTAAGATTTTCTTCTGACTCCTTGTGGGCAACTTCCCTGATAGGGCATAAAAATGACAGTAACTTCATAAAGTGGATTACTAGGTGCAGTAATGATGTACCAAGTTTTATTGTTTTATCTGTAGTCGTTTGAAAATTAATTATCTGTTCCGGGACTTTTATTCCACACGTTATATTTGTAAGTAATAATAATAGTGGAGGACATTCACAAATGATTTTTTTATCGATGCATTATGCACAGTTAGTCCTGGCAGATCTTGCAGATATCTGTCTTGCATTACTTCAAGAGGGTGCTTAGTCATCAAATTGATTTCGCCCAAATTTAACAATTTTAAATACATTTATATTTAGCTTCGATTGTTGAGGGCTACGCTCCCAAACCGCCTCTGGCCTCGATGTTCTAGAAGTCTGCGGGAGCTCGTCCTACAGTCCGTGTAGGAACTCGGCCTTCAGTTTAGGATGAACTCAGTCTACATTCAAGCTTTTGGATGTCAACCTTCAACCTCATGGAAGACTTTGGGCAGTAGACTTGATTATTTTGGTTATTTTAATTCAGCATTACACTTTTTGTTTTTGGATATATTTTTTGTGATGAGTCAATAACCGCTACATTTATTTTTATACCCTACTTGGTTGTTTTAATTAAGCATTAAACGTTTTATAGTCTTAGAAGCTGTTTTTTTTCTTTTTGAATAATTCTTTCATTCTACTCCTCTTTTGTAACAGATACACAGTTTCTCATATGAATATATGGGAATATTCTTGCGAATGACGAAGCATTGTGTTAAACTTACTGTAAAAGACCATCCACTATAATGCCACTGAGGATGGTGACACGAAGCCAGTGGGGCGCCCGAGGGGCCATGGCACTGCGTCCAATGAGGCACCCGGTGGAGAATGTGATTGTGTGGTACTTCACAAGTATACCTTACTGTGAGGACGAAGATACCTGCGCGAGGTCAGTGAACGAACTGCAGAGGCGTGACATGGAGGAGGGGCTGTCTGACATCCGCTACAAGTAAGTATACCTTACTGTAAGAACGAAGATACCTGCGCGAGGTCAGTGAACGAACTGCAGAGGTGTGACATGGAGGAGGGGCTGTCTGACATCCGCTACAAGTAAGTATACCTTACTGTAAGAACGAAGATACCTGCGCGAGGTCAGTGAACGAACTGCAGAGGCGTGACATGGAGGAGGGGCAGTCTGACATCCGCTACAAGTAAGTATACCTTACTGTAAGAACGAAGATACCTGCGCGAGGTCAGTGAACAAACTGCAAATGCGTGACATTGAGGAGGGGCTGTCTGACATCCGCTACAAGTAAGTATATCTTACTGTAAGAACGAAGATACCTGCGCGAGGTCAGTGAACAAACTGCAGAGGCGTGACATGGAGGAGGGGCTATCTGACATCCACTACAAGTAAGTATACCTTACTGTAAGAACGAAGATACTTGCGCGAGGTCAGTGAACGAACTGCAAATGCGTGACATTGAGGAGGGGCTGTCTGACATCCGCTACAAGTAAGTATACCTTACTGTAAGAACGAAGATACCTGCGCGAGGTCAGTGAACAAACTGCAGAGGCGTGACATTGAGGAGGGGCTGTCTGACATCCGCTACAAGTAAGTATACCTTACTGTAAGAACGAAGATACCTGCGCGAGGTCAGTGAACGAACTGCAGAGGCGTGACATGGAGGAGGGGCTGTCTGACATCCGCTACAAGTAAGTATACCTTACTGTGAGGACGAAGATACCTGCGCGAGGTCAGTGAACAAACTGCAGAGGCATGACATTGAGGAGGGGCTGTCTGACATCCGCTACAAGTAAGTATACCTTACTTTAAGAACGAAGATACCTGCGCGAGGTCAGTGAACGAACTGCAGAAGCGTGACATTGAGGAGGGGCTGTCTGACATCGCTACAAGTAAGTATACCTTACTGTAAGAACGAAGATACCTGCGCGAGGTCAGTGAACGAACTGCAGAAGCGTGACATTGAGGAGGGGCTGTCTGACATCCGCTACAAGTAAGTATACCTTACTGTAAGAACGAAGATACCTGCGCGAGGTCAGTGAACAAACTGCAAATGCGAGACATGGAGGAGGGGCTGTCTGACATCCGCTACAAGTAAGTATACCTTACTGTAAGAACGAAGATACCTGCGCGAGGTCAGTGAACGAACTGCAGAGGCGTGACATGGAGGAGGGGCTGTCTGACATCGGCTACAAGTAAGTATACCTTACTGTAAGAACGAAGATACCTGCGCGAGGTCAGTGAACAAACTGCAAATGCGTGACATGGAGGAGGGGCTGTCTGACATCCGCTACAAGTAAGTATATCTTACTGTGAGGACGAAGATACCTGTGCGAGGTTGATGAACGAACTTCAGAGGCATGAAATGGAGGAGTGGCTGTCTGACAGCCGCTGCAGGTAAGACCATGTATGAACTGTAAGTCGTGATGATAGTAATTCATAATATAACACGTTAAATTTTAAAATAATTCCCTTACGATTAAATGTTAAAGAGTATTATGACAGATCTGTCGCATGAGAATCAAAGGTTTTGATTTTCCAACACTTACAGAAGAATACAGGATCCGTTAATCAACAACAGTAAAAAAAAATCATAACAAACAAATAAAAGAAGTGCATTACGTTTACGCCAGGATCATACAGAACATTGACAACTATGCCAAATATACCAACACAATTAACATGAACTTACTTAATAAGGATTTTCAAAATTAAAATAACTAGCGTTTTGATTCAAATACAGACTGAACTATATCAATATTCTTGTCAATATTTCTTTCAACGGTTGAAAACTTATCAGTTTATGACAAAGAAAAAATTCTAAACTAGATTGAACAATATTGATCAAATCTGAGAATCGTCACAATTATGAAAAGCTAACTGTTAAAGGCTCGTTTAAAAAGTTTGTCATGACTGTTTCCCCAACGGCTCTATTTGTCAAGGATGTTTCACTTGCATTATGAAATAACAAATAAAAAGCAAATCAATATTAAAAAAATGATCGCAACACAAACAACAAAATCAGTACATCTAAGAAACCGAATAACAGTGACGACATAAAAAATAATATTCTTTTAAAACTATAATTTTATTATTGAATCGTAATGCAATTTAAATTAATTTGATCTTCAATTCTACTGTTGAATAGCAGTTTAAATGATACTTTATCATTGTCTTGTTGCAATAGGTTAACATTTATTTATTGTTTTCAACATCATAATTAATGCTAATATACTGTTTTTATTCAGTCGTTATTTACAAAAATTACTTCATTTTTTAAACTAGCCATTTCTGGTGATAATGATGTAGTTTTTAACAAAATATAACTAAGATAACATTGTTGTAATATAATAAATATACTTTTTATTTATTAAAATGTGTTTTATAATCCAACATAATAACCTCAGTATGGCTTAACAAATGTTTTGTGTCAGAGACCCGTATTTTGCATAACTCATATTGTTTAGTAACAAACTGCAAGAACGAAATTACTGCAAAATTAATGTTCTTTCTCCTTCAAAATTAAACATTATTGTAGGATAGAGGATACAATATTCGCATGCAAGCAAAAGACACATAGGTCTCTCAAAGTAGGGTTGATAAACTGTGTACAAGAATATACATTCTAAAGGCAGATAAAATTCAAGGCAGATACATAACATTTAAAGTTTATTTCAGTTTTGTTGTATGTGGTACCGGAGATGCTTATGAAGGAAGAGGCTGGTTTTACCAACCATCACAACAACTGCCCTACTCCAGCTTTCATGGCGGTCGGGTTGACATCGCTTACGTGGGAAACTTTAGAGGAAGTATGTTCCTAGATGACAATACTAGAATTACATTAAGTTATGTAGTTTTTTATTTATTTACATACCTTACTTTTCAAATGGGTTTTTAATATTTAACGAAAATAAAATTGATTGACATCAGTTAGTACAACACTGCAGCAAGAAATAACTAATAGTAGTAGCGATTTGCCATTGCTGATACAGTTGAACATTTAGGTTGATAATTTTTCGTTTGCCGTTTCTGGAACAGTGCCAAATGTAGGTTGACAATTTTGTGTTTTTCCTAAGTTAGTAAATTTCTGTTCGCCATTCCTGGCACAGGTCAAAAGCGAGATTGATAATTTTGTCGAAAAATAAAAGAACGTGAATGGAAAATGTTGTAACTGTTTAGTATGAATTGAAAGTTGTGTTTTGAATTCAGATTTTGCGTCAGGTGGTTCCAGTGGTGTAGAGTTTCATTTACCATAATCTCTGTAGTTGTAGATAACCAATGTTATTTACAAAGGGATTCAATATCAAGCGATTGTCTAGATCGACGATAGTAAAGGTGATTTGTTGTATTTTTCGCTTACCACTATCAAACGGAGCATAATATCTCTGTTGCGGTGTTTCTTATATTTTGTAGCCCCGCAGTACGGCTGGGAAAATTGTGTATAGAACCCGATGTTCTTTGTGCTTGTGTAAGTGTTCGTCGTGATTGGAGAAACTTTTTTCAACTAAATTGCAATGTATCTCGACTGTATCTACTGCTCTGAGATTCGGTGGCATCGTGGCTTTTATGACGTGGTCGGCCATGTAGTAAAAACTTTCGTTACTGTAGTCTTCTTTTTCATCAGATTGCAATTTGAATGCCAGCAGATTTCGCACTGTGGGATCAAAAGTGAACTTAAGCGGAGAGACTATCGACACCCTGTCATCCATGTTCACTATGCTGAACCTTTCAAATTCAACCACGTTCAGTTTTTTAATGTTTATCTTGTACACAAAGGAATCTGTGCCTGTATATTGTAATGAGATTTTATCTCCGTAACGATTTTTCATCACATTATAATTGAAATCGTACATAATCAACGTTGATACGTAAAGAATACACGCACCTACATATATAGGTTTATTAAATTTCGTTTTTAATTTAGCTATCTGCAGTTAAGTTTTCAGTAAAAGTTATCCGGCTCGTGAAATTAGGTTTGGTGATTAACTTCTCAAGCTGAAGGCGATTTGAAACGAGCCGAATATCTACAAGGTTCCGAATGTTTTCCATAGTCTTTATGAAGACTGCTTTATTCATCAGTTTATAGAAATCCTTTTCAAAGTCGTTTTGGGCCTTAATACGATAACTCGTATTCAATTCTATATATATTCTGTGGACTTTCGTGACCTACATAACCAAAGATATATATAGAGTTTTAAATTGCGATAATTTAAAACATATCTTTCTTTGTTATAGAGAGTAGTTAGTAATTTCAGTTCTTTAGAACCTGGAGGACACATTCTCTCAGGAGCTAGAGGGAGATCAGAATGTTGGTCATGTACATTTTCAGGGTACATCAAGTCAACTTCAAGTATATAACCAATTGTAGCATCGTCAATAATATTTGAAACATCAAAAATATCTATGTATTCTCCATGTCAGCTCCATCTTTCACCCAGCGAAAGTCTTTTATCGCATCGACTGACTCATCGCATGGACGTAGAGGTTGTTCATATCTAGGTAGGTTAGATATGTGCGTGGAAGGGTTGAGTCATAATCTTTCATATATGGGTTGTTGGCTTTAGCGTAACGGTTCGAACATTGAGAGATCCCTCCTCGAACCAATTTTTCCCACATCAATAACAAATTAACATCAGGCAATAGGTCCAGTTTTACATTTGTAGTTTTTAGCATCGCACTCAAAGATAGATCTGGAGCTGTGGAATACCAAACCGGATCCAAATTGTATATTCCCATGCATACATCTATAACATTTTCCATGACATCTGCCAGTAGCAGTGCGTCTGTGGTGTTGTATAACAGTATGTATTCCTTTAGGTCTTTAACTCCTAGATCATGCCAAACCGTACAAGCGTGTTTGTAATCTTGCTCTGTGATGCTGGTCTTATTTAATTTATTATAAAATGCTGATTTTGGTGGTAGTGAAGTCTCATTGTACTTGTCCTATGAATCCATATAATCATACGGATAGACGCCCTTCCTCAATAGAAAATTTAAAGATTCATTTTCATAGTGTCTGATAGTATGAATTAGTTTATTTTTATGGAGGTTGCTTACGAGAGTGTCCAAACATAGACTCATGAATTTGAAAGAATCAAGGAATCGTAGTTTTATACCATTTTCTACCTTCACAGTAAACGAAATGTACCACTCTTCGTTGTTTGTTAATATATCGATAGTGTTCCCATGCCCTCCGAAATGCTTAATGGACAGGTGAGTATCATAACCAGCCAAGTTGTGAATGAAAACATGAATGAAATTGGGCTTTCTATAATTCAAGTTACATTTGTTATGAGCTACACCCCTAAATTTTCCGGTTAGGTGATCGTGATCCAATACGCGGTCAAAGCCTATTGGATGATAATATGTGACATCATTCGGTAATTTCAACCTGCTTCAGTTCATCATCAGTTAGTGGTAACGTTGGAACAATATTATCACTATTGTAGCGTTCATAGATTTCCTTTGATTCACGTATTAATGTATCCACAAATTTGGAAGCTGCATTCTCACCGAAATAACTAACTGGTGGTTTATTTCGGCCACCTTTGTCGTGTGTTCCATACAAACAAAAACTTATTGGACGATGTTTTTGATATTTCAGCGTATAGGGATCTATGTTTCGTTCGTCTTGATCCATTTCATTTTTTGCTTCTTTAATTGGAATCAAACAATATTCAAAATGAGCGTAGAATAAAAACGGTACTCTCATCGAGCAGATGTATTGGTTGAATTCGACGAAAGCACCTTCTTCTGGCAACTCAACCCTCAAAGTTTCATGGTTCCCACAGTCCAGGCTATAATTTTCTAACACATCTTCTTTTCCAAAATGCTTAAGGCATCTTCTGCATAACCATATTCTATGAACATGTTTTGTAATCTGCGAATTTACTAATTTGTCTAGATTCTATATGGAACAGTAATCAGCATGCTCGTCATTCTTCATATACAACAAATCCACGTGTTTTGCTTTTTATTCATTTACAACGAGGAGAGGAAAAGGTAAATACTTTTCATCATAAGCGTATATGTTAATTAAAATACCATAACGCTCTTCAAATGTAGGAGCTTTACAAGTCTTGACAGAAAAATCAATATCTTTAAGATATTCGTCCAATTCATGTTCGTATGCTTTATAGTTACTCACTCATTGAGGATTTTTCTTTACCGGGTAAAGTGCTGCTAAGATGCCTAATAAGAAACACTTTTGATCATTATTTATTAAATTAATTACAGCCTTGCGGCTATCAATAGCTGGTGGTAGTGGCATTAAGCTAGCTCCTGTCAGTGGAATGTATTTGTTCAATCTAATTTCCATCCCTTAGATATTTTTGAGGGTCCATCGATACCTATTCTCCTAAAATTCGTCCATCTCGGTCATGATGTTTTTCTTTGAGCTGTCGTAATACTCTGATAAATCTGAAGTGGGCAGTAGTACTGTATTTTTTGTTTCGAAGTTCAGAGTTCACACCGTACCATCTGCGGACCGTTTTTAAACAGCAAAAACTAAACATTAGCTTTTAAGTTATTTTTTTTATTTATTTTTCAATAAACTCAATGACTAGTGGCTTATACGCATCAAGGAAGCTGAACACATCTTTAAACTCTAGTAGATTAGCAATTGAGTAGGTTTTCAATCGTCCTTTAAAAGCTGATTGCGTTTCACGCATAGATTCGGTCAGAGATGGCAATTCGATTTTTTCTTCTTTTTCAACCCCTCGTCGTTATGTGGTGAGTTTTTTATCGCAGGATCATCCACAGAATTTGTTTCATCTGGTGAATCTGAACTTAGATCTTCTTCTTTATCTTCTGTTTGAACTCAATGGCTGAAAAACCAGATGACGAAGCCTCATCTATTAATGGGCCATTTGGTCGCTTGTTTGTCTTACGGGGGTAAACTGTAGGATTGATTGGTGTTGTACTCTTACTTTTCAAAAATCTCCATCGTTTGTTTAGAGTGGTTTTGCAGGCTGGCGAATAACTTTCGATGTCGGACATTTTGCAACTAGCTTAGATATGTCAGGGGCTGGAGCTGGAAGTCATTGAATAAACGTTCCTCTATTCTTTTGATTGTTGGATTTGACACAACGAAATCTGAAGGTAACACCATCCTTCTTTGTTTGTGATCCTCAGATTTTATATGGGAAACCAAATTAGACTTTTCACATACCTCACACATTACCGATTCTGTGGAATTTGAATGCATAATCGTTCTTCGTTTGTGAACTCTCGATTTTAAATGTGTGGCATATCTAGGCTTTTCAATAGACTTTTCGTATACCCAATACATTACTGATTCTGGAGCCGGTTTAATTACAAAATTTTTGACTCTGTGTGCAAATCGTATTAGTGTTACACTTCTTGGATTTGCTGTGTCTAAGCATATTACGAACAGAAACTTCCGTGTTACATATAGAACATGCCTATTTTGTAGCATCATTCGAAATTGAGCTGTTCTGAATAGCTGTAACTGCAGTAATTTGCTCAGGAGAAGAAATAGCGTTGCATCTTATCGATTTACGTTGCCTTGACATGTTCAATGCAGTCACTTAACACCACAATTTGGACAAGGTTTCTTTTGCGAACAGTTTGTAGACGTAGAAGCGTGATTAAGTACAGGCCTTGCTGTATTAGTATTAGTTGGAACTGAGATACAGCGTTTTGATTTACGATGTCGTTACATATTTTTAGCCAGCACTTTAATGCCACATTTTGGACAAGTTTTCTTCTGATGGCATACGGTGAGGTTGAAGGAAGGGGCTCATGTGCTGGGCCCGTTGGTTGGCAGTTAGTGGAAGCTGCGCTACATCGTTTTGTCTTACGATGTCGATACATATTTGATGCATGTACAAACGCATTGCAAGTGGAACATTGCTTCTTTGAAGCCATATTGTTAGCACTCAGAAATACTGTTGGGTTGACGTTCGTCTTATAAGTAGCCATTTGTACGGAGTTATCTGTCTTCTCTGATCACCCTGAAAATTTGTCGTATTTTGGAGTGGTAGAGTGAAGAGACGACGAGGAGGAAGAGGGAAGATAAACGTAACCTGAACGATACGTGAACGTTACATGAACGATATATGAACGTTACCTGTACGATACGTGAACGGTAAAGAAATATTGTTTGGAGTGTTGTTGAAGATGTGCGATGATGATAAGGTAACGAGGAAGACGACGGATGAGATGAGTGAAGATGATAGCCAAGTGACGGAGCAGACCGAAATCTCACGCAAACTTCCGCGTGAACGTTATCGTGACTCACAATTCAGTGGTGAGTGGGTGCCGTGGATGAGATACTTATAGTGTTGTCCGATCAGCGCGCCGCCGAAACTGTAATATGCAGCGCTTCGTGGAATGATGCTGGTACTGAATCTTGCCCGTCTGCGAGGACCCAGGCACTTATAGTATAGTAATGTTCCACAAACACTGCACCACCGGGACTGTCTACGCAGCGCTCCGCGAAATGATGCAACTGCAGAAATCTCGCCCGACGTTCTGGTCGAATTCACCGCGCGACATGCGAATTTATTCACTCACACACAAAAACCAAAACACAACTTTCAATTCACGTTCTATATCTCTTTACAAATTACCAACTTACGCACACTGAACTTAGGATAAACTTAAGAAAGACACAAAATTATCAATCTACATTTGGCCACTGTTCCAGGAATGGCAAACCAAAAATTATCAATCTAAATTTTCAACTGTGTCAGCAACGGCAAATCACTACCAATTATTAAATATAATTATGAAGTTTAGTAAGAAAAAAATGAAGATTATTAGTATTAGGAAATAATGTTTGGGAATGTGAACTAAGATTATCTGAACATCAGCCACTTAAGCTTATTACTATTATTCATACTTCAGTTTACTACTGACGTTGTGACTCTCTAGAGTGCCTTTCGATTAAGTTAGCACAGGGAGCTTGACGTAAATTGTGCCGGACAGACTGCGACACATATAGGGGTCTCAGCAGTGGAGGGAGTCGTTTCATCCCTCCGCCGCTGTACTTCACGGCCGTGCCTAACTTTCACTTTCTAGCTCCGGTCTATATTCAACTTCCACAACAGTATAACTGTGATGAACTGTACAAGTTTGTTTTGTTTATTTTTTACATTATTATTCACTGTGTTGTTATTATAATTCAAAGTTAATTGAATACTAAATGATATCTTAACTTAATCATTCTAAGCTTAGTTGATTAGTGTTAATCAAACAAACAATTGTCACTGACATTGTGGATGAGCTTGCTACTGCACTGACAGCATGCGGCCTACCGTCTACCTAGTTTCCATGGAAACATTAAACATAGTGGAGAAAGAGTAGTTCTATCTCTCACTTCCTTCACTCAGTGCATCTCTCACGCACCAGTGCCTTCAGTAGGTCACAATTAAGCGGCCTATTCATAATTTGACAATTACCAAACACCTCTGACAGGGGTCGAGCCAAAGCTGTGACACTTCGGCTATATAACCAGGCGTCACAACTGGTAATGGGATAATTGGGGATGAGAGGGGGGCTGATTGGGGGATAAGCATTTACAGATACGTAATTGAGAATTATTTTCAGTCAATCAGGTTTTAGAGGACTGCAAATCATACAAAAACAGCTGGTGCATATAGTACAGCAGTTGAAAAAGAGACGTGGCATGCGGGAGGATATAAGTCTAGTGTGGTATAGTGGGGACTTAAAAAGGAAGGAGAAAGTAATCCGTTAAACAAAAATTAAAACGCTTTTTTTCCGAGTCAATCGATTAATTTCACTGTTTACATTTCAAATTATCTCTCCACCTTTTACTTTTAAAAAAAAAATATGAAGAAGATTTCTATGCAAAACTACGAATGGAGGCAAAGGGGCGTCTATTTTCACACCTTAAACGTTGAAATTGGAAATCAGTCGAAATATGGTAGGAGTTGTACTAGCAATAAAAAATTTTAGGTTTTATAGGGATTTATTGTTTATAACATGAAATCTTACTTATTTAGTATTGATATTCCGTAAAGTATTTTCTTGTTAACCTAAGTATCTCTATATTTATTTCTTGTCTAATCAGTATTTGTATATAAGCTTACTTCTGTTAGGTATTGATATTGATATATATATATATATATATATATATATATATATATATATATAAATTTATATATCAATATCATATTGTACTCCTGTTCATTGTTACAGAGTAAACAGTAACACAGTATTTATATGTTTTCTGTGGCTATATATATATATAACATTCAGTGGTATTGGCCTACGCACCCGCCCCTACACGTACAGTGTTACTGACTCACCCACCCGCCCCTACACGTACAGTGGTACTGACCCACTCATCCACCCCTACGCGTTCAGTGGTATTGGCCCACACACCCGCCCCTACACGTCCAGTGGTATTGGCCCACTCACCCGCCCATACACGTACAGTGGTATTGGCTCACTCACCCACCCCTACACGTATAGGGTACTGGCCCACTCACCCGCCCATACACGTAAAGTGATATTGGCCCACTCACCCGCCCATAAACGTACAGTGGTATTGGCTCACTCACCTGCCCACACACGTACAGTGGTATTGGCTACTCACCCACCCCTACCCGTATAGTGGTATTGGCTCACTCACCCACCCCTACACGTATAGGGTACTGGCCCACTCACCCGCCCATACACGTAAAGTGGTATTGGCCCACTCACCCGCCCATAAACGTACAGTGGTATTGGCTCACTCACCCACCCATAAACGTACAGTGGTATTGGCTCACTCACCCACCCATACACGTACAGTGGTATTGGCTACTCACCCACCCCTACACGTATAGTGGTATTGGATCACTCACCCACCCCTACACGTATAGTGGTACTGATCGCTAATTGTATAATGAACATTGTATTAGTCAGTAGAAATCCAGTCCCACTCCTTTAGCATCAGGTATGTCGACTTGTCAATTACCACCGTCAGTTTAGCAACTCGGGTCTGCGTACAGGCTTCTACAGATCCAGGCAATTTCTGTATGGTAGGCCTATTTAAAAATGTCGGCTATATCATAAAATTTATTGTTCAGTATTTTTGTTATCTGTTAATTATTATTCTATTTTTTGAGTTTTGAAGTAAATATGTTGTACTGTACAGTATTTATGGTATATAAACCAAAATTTCCTTTAATTTTTCATCAAAGTTCTTATGTGTTACAGAAAATGTTTTACCTTTCACCATGTTGGATGCTCAATTGAACCTGGTAGAATATGGGATAGAACATGGCTACATTGTAGAGGACTATTACATGGTGGAAGAAGAGAGAAAGTTTTTATAATAACATTATTTACTATTGTTTATTTCGTCATATTTACCAAAAAAGCTTTGTGTTTTCGTAGTATGAATTAGGTATCGTGACTAACATAAAAAGTGTATTGTTGCTTACGTTTGTTTCAATATCAGTAAAAAAAAACCACTCGGCTTAGAAAAGTTTTATACGTATCCAAATGAATCAAGGGAACAGATAAATTTGTGGTTTGAGAGATAAGAACTTTTCTTGTCATCAAGTGCCTATCACTAAGTAATTGGGCTCAGTCTGAATGAGACTTTTCCCACGTTACATTGTGAGTTTTATTGTCCCTTGAAGTCTGCCTTGGTGGTACTTCATACTATGTGAGCATGTTACTTTATTATACTATCGTTAATATTAGACCTTAAAAACATTAAGTTTGGGAACTATATTATCCAAAGATCATTAGTTAAGTTTATAGTTCTTATACGTTATAATTCTTAGTATAAAATGCATGTACTTTATTTTCACAGTCCTGAAACCATAAGCCATATCTGTAATAACAGAGAAAGTCATTTCAGTAATTTGATGACAAGCGTTCTATCTTACCTTTCAAATCGTTGTAATACTTCAGCACACTAACGTTCTATCTTACCTTTCAAATCGTTGTAATAATTCAGCACACTAACGTTCTATCTTACCTTCCAAATCGTTGTAATACTTCAGCACACTAACGTTCTATCTTACCTTTCAAATCGTTGTAATACTTCAGCACACTAACGTTCTATCTTACCTTTCAAATCGTTGTAATACTTCGGCACACTAACGTTCTATCTTACCTTTCAAATCGTTGTAATACTTCAGCACACTAACGCAATAATTTACTTGTATTCAATTTCAAATCGTTGTAATACTTCAGCACACTAACGCAATAATTTACTTGTATTCAATTTACTTATATATACGACAATAGCTCCTTATAAGAAATTTCTAACCAATTTATGACTTGTTTATATTTTCATAATCATGAAGTTGCCTCGTTTAAGCCCAGGAGTAAAATACTCATTTATAGTGGATATTTTAATAGGCCTTTGACTCTAAACTGTTATCGAACACATTCTACCTATGATATTGGAATAAGGGGTTAAAGGAAAATATTTTAAAGTGGAACAATTTGAATTTTATATTCGAGAATTGTCATTTTAAAACTCAGATTGATGACAATGCTGCTGGTCACTCTTTATTCTCAAGTCAATACAAGGGTTTAGTCCTTCACTGCAGACTGTTCAATATACATGAAGTGACAGTTAGATCAACCAGTTACCTACTTACCCTAGCTAGATCTTCAAGGTTAAGCAAGGCATATTTTAGGTTTGTATGCATGAATATACATTTGTATTAAATTTATGTTAAGAAAATTGAACTTACAGACTTGGAATAGCATGGAAGTAATGTTGGAACAAGTTGGTAACATCACCGACTACCGTACTTAATATTGAATAGATTACATAATATTAATTAATATCGAAAATCAATTTGATGTCATTGTGGCTCATAAAAAATGTGCTCAAAGCATCTTGTAGGTCCATTACTAAAATTAGTAAAATTTTATTTTCAAAATGGAGTCTTCCCCTCACTACTAAAATGCGTTTAAAATAACCCCAATTAAAAAGCAGACCACTTTTCTGTTCTGTTAACCACTTATCGGCCTGTTTCAATCTTGCTAACCTTAAGCAAGATACTGCATTCGAAACAATTTTGTTGATAAGAATGCTGCAGTTTTTAATGAGAGCAATCAGGTTTCGAATGAACCATATGGATTCAGAAAGGACAAGGTGCAGTGATCGGTCTAGTAGAGGATTGTATGGTTGTAGAGGGACTAGAATGTTAGAATCTCACTTTAGGGTGTTTCTCGACTTATCGAAAGCATTCGACTGTTTTGATCACAGAATATTGCCCGATAAACTGAAATGCCATGGCATACGAGGACTTCCACCCAAATGGCTGAGCTCATTTTTTATGAATACAGAACGAATTCAAATTTCAAACAAATTTTCTAATTCAATTTAACTGAGCTACGGAATTCCTCAGGGATATATTCTCAGTCCAGTCCTATTTCTGATTTTTGTCAATGAGATATGATCATCACGACAACATAGGAAGGTTTTGAGTCCGCTGATCATACAATTAAGTCACAGTAAATCCTGGAACTTCAAACTTAATGATCTCAACAATTACGTCGAAAATTTTAACAACATCAACATCAACCTCAACACAATTTTTGAGAATTGGACAATTTTGAAGTTTTCTTTGTGCCCCACTGACACACAGTGTAGTCTTGCAGTATTGTTGGTAGACACATCGCTGGAAGTGATCAATTTTATAACAAGATTCCTTGAAATATACCTGAATAAAGGATTGGTATGGAACGATCACATAAATTCTGTCTGTGCCAAATTACCCTCAAGCATTTATGTCTTGAGGTCTTAAGCGAATTACTGACCAAATCAGGTTCTGATGACGGCATATTTCTACCTAATTTACTAACACCTGTTACATGCAATATCCTAATTTATACACATGGAATAGGTTTTAGGGAGCGTGTGTAAACACAGACTTCATGTGGGCGTTCATAGAAACGAGGTTGTTTTGCATTTCTAAATGTGGCTTACAAGAGGTAAACACATACATGGGTATGATATTAAGGGTGGATGAAACTACTCAACAGGAAAACATAACTGTAGTTTAAGAAAATTTGTCCTTACAGGCTGGTGTTCAATTTGTCAACGTATAACCAGATTCAATAAAAAATGTTCCAAAACCCAAGGTGGTAAAAACCCGTTTGATACACAGTTTAGCGTTACAGGCATATATAATGTAGGCGTCTTTTTAGCATTTGATTTGGAGACAACTTGTTTGGGTGAATGACGCCAGGGCTGGGACTAGCATTTAGTGATTAAATTGGAATATACAGCTGAATGTGGAAACTGTAGTGAGAATACCAGAATTTTAAAATTCAAATTGTCTCTTACAAAACAATACTTGATGTTGTCTACTGCAAATAAAGATATTTGATTTGTAAGGCGTGATATGATTATGTTAAGTGTATCATATTTATCTTAAGAATTAGAAATTGTTATGTAGACCAGTCAATAACCAAGACTGTATATAAATAATATATTTGGTTAAATAATACTAAAAATAAATCAATACATTTAAATAATACTAGCTGTACCCGCCCGCTACGCCGGTCATAATATTGAGTTTGATTTAGAACCTAATAGCTGAAAGAATTCGAGCATTTTTGCTTATTCTACCAATATTAGATTTTTTAGGAGGTATGTCATAAAAAGTAAACTGCAAAACAAATAATTATTTATTTTTTATTTTCACGTTTCACCACATGTTTTAATTACCGAGGAAAAAAGGTTAACACCTAATACAGATCACCTAATCAAGTAAAAGTAGTGTGTGCTACACTCTCAAGGTGAAATGTAGAACTACAATAAATCAAAACATATACAGTACTGTTGTTGTGAGAACTTCAATCTGCTTATGGCATGTGAAACTACATTAAACCACACAGTCATATGTTTTTTGTAAACAATTCCGATTCTCCATTTGAATAACATGGGATCTTTAGGAGCCCGTGGGGTGGGACCCTGTGTACGGATCTGAATCAAACTTCACAGAAATCATTTCGGGAGTATACAGGACAACATCCTAAAGTTTTATGGCGATCGGTTGGATGGTTTGGCAGCGCATAAACTTCAAACATATATATACATACAAACATCCTCTTTTATAAATATAGATTCACGTTGGCAGAAAAAAACAACAATGGTTACTTTTCATGGCTGCAGCGAATGACTAAGTGGTATTTACTACTGTTGTCAACCTTTATAGAACTGTAGAAAATTACTTCGGTTATCTCTCAGAACTAGGAGGGGACTAGGGGAGGGACTGTCAACGGTGCTGTCCCTGCCATCCACACAGAGAACTGAAGAATTAACTAGTCAGTCGACACCGCAAGTTTCTATAACTATTGAGTGTGATATCTGCTTCTTTCTTTTTTGTGCAACAAACTTAAGTATGAGAGAGAGGGTTTATAGAGGTGAAGGCTATAATGAAATGTACACTGTACAGTCTTAGTATGGTACAGTATAGTTCCTGCTGATGGGGGCCCAGTTGACTGTTTGCAACGCCAAAACAGAAATAAATGTCTATCTCATATACTGTTCTAATTTAACAACCACTGGTAACAAATGACCATCTTACATCTCAATCGTACACCACTTTAGCGCACTCTTAGATCGGGTTAGCTATTAAGACAAGAATACTATAACTCCTCATTAATGTTTTAGTACACTTTTGCATACAATATTTAAAATATTTCATATGATATTTTTAAATTACAACCATAAAACGAAAATATATGTTTAAATGGAAATACATAAATAAATTGTATTATTTGTATAATTTGTTTAATTAATATACATAAGCGAAAAACACATTCAGTAATTAATTATGTGACGGTCTCAAGGGTCAGAAATAATAAGTCAATTCCACTTTATGGCTACTTTTATTAACACTCACTAATTAACTAATCTACATACTACAAAATATTTACAGATTTATATTTCCAGACATATACTACTCAACACTTGAAATTTTACCACTATTATTTACAATTAATATCACCTGTCAGACTCGAGTTGGTGTTTGCACAATATCTGTCACTACTTGTGAACTGTCACTGTTAAATACTGCAACTCTCATTTTAGGCAGAAGACTTACGCTTCAACTGGAGTGGCATTTACTGACTTTGGTTGGCTTATGCGTTCTTACAATAAAGCATAAACTACTAGTTTAGATGTTTATGGAAAGGAAATCTAGGTCCTTTTGAGCGCAATTTCGGAAAGTTCTGGTTCCACCTAGAGGAAAATCAACTGCTATTTAAGCACATCACAGAGGAAAATTGAAAGGCCCAGTGACAGGAAGTCCTAGTGCAGGGAGGGGCTGCAGTTACCTGAGTTCGTTAAGGTAATTAATTGCCTTGAAACATACCCATGGGAGCTGAGTTATATTGATCAATATATGGAAGTTCAGGGGCCAAATATACCACAAACTGCAAGGATGTACAAACCACAGAAAGTTACATTCAACAATTAATTAAGTACCAAACAAAAATCTTAAATTGTATTTGACGTAATACATCATCGTAATTGTATGAATTTATGTCCTTTTTAATGAGATTACATACTTACTGTAAATGACAACTAAATATCCAAGATGAGTCATTCTAATGGCGTCTATTAACTAATCGATAAATCCGCGAAGTACATAGACACTGTAAATAAAGTAAACAAATCAATAAAAAGTGTACAGAACTACTTGGATTACTATTGTATTATAAGGAAAATATTATTTACTCGTTACACCGTTATCGCAGTGTTTTTTTCCTAGTGATATATATATGTTTATCATTTCATCAGCCAAAACTTCTATTTCAGTTGCAAGTTTCAAAGAAGTCCTACAGCAATAGTGTCAACAATGATGCTGACTGAGTCGATGTGACACAGTAGTACAACGCTGAAGAGCCCATACGTTAACACATTGAAGTAACAGGTACTGAAGTAGGCTAGCACATTAGTAGACCGCTGGAAAGTCATACTTTTATCATTTATGTTAGTCATATAGTAGAACGTGTATATGTATTATAGTAGAACGTGAGTTGGTTCTGTTGATAGAATTAATGACATATAAAAGGTAACAGGTACGATATTAGTAGAGTGCTGGGAAAGTCATTCTTTTATCATTTATGTTAGTCATATAGTAGAACGTGTATATGTATTATAGTAGAACGTGAGTTGGTTCTGTTGATAGAATTAATGACATATAAAAGGTAACAGGTACGATATTAGTAGAGTGCTGGGAAAGTCATTCTTTTATCATTTATGTTAGTCATATAGTAGAACGTGTATATGTATTATAGTAGATCGTGAGTTGGTTCTGTTGATAGAATTAATGACATATAAAAGGTAACAGGTACGATATTAGTAGAGTGCTGGGAAAGTCATTCTTTTATCATTTATGTTAGTCGTATAGTAGATCGTGAGTTGGTTCTGTTGATAGAATTAATGACATATAAAAGGTAACAGGTATGATATTAGTAGAGTGCTGGGAAAGTAATACTTTTATCATTTATACTGTATTTGTCATATAGTAGAACGTGAGTTGGTTCTATTGACAGAATTAATGACATATAAAAGGTAACAGGTAGGATATTACTAGAGTGCTGGGAAAGTAATACTTTTATCATTTATACTGTATTAGTCGTATAGTAGAACGTGAGTTGGTTCTATTGACAGAATTAATAACATATAAAAGGTAACAGGTAGGATATTACTAGAGTGCTGGGAAAGTAATACTTTTATCATTTATACTGTATTAGTCGTATAGTAGAACGTGAGTTGGTTCTATTAACATAATTAATAACATATCAAAGGTAACAGGTAGGATATTACTAGAGTGCTGGGAATGTAATACTTTTATCATTTATACTGTATTAGTCGTATAGTAGAACGTGAGTTGGTTCTATTGACAGAATTAATGACATATAAAAGGTAACAGGTAGGATATTACTAGAGTGCTGGGAAAGTAATACTTTTATCGTTTATACTATATTAGTCGTATAGTAGAACGTGAGTTGGTTCTATTGACAGAATTAATGAAATATAAAAGGTAGGATATTAGTAGAGTGCTGGGAAAGTAATACTTTTATCATTTATATTAGTCGTATAGTAGAACGTGAGTTGGTTCTATTGACAGAATTAATAACATATAAAAGTTAACAGGTAGGATATTACTAGAGTGCTGGGAAAATAATACTTTTATCATTTATATTAGTCGTATAGTAGAACGTGAGTTGGTTCTATTGACAGAATTAATGACATATAAAAGTTAACAGGTAGGATATTAGTAGAGTGCTGGGAAAGTAATACTTTTATCATTTATACTGTATTAGTCGTATAGTAGAACGTGAGTTGGTTCTATTGACAGAATTAATAACATATAAAAGGTAACAGGTAGGATATTAGTAGAGTGCTGGGAAAGTAATACTTTTATCATTTATATTAGTCGTATAGTAGAACGTGAGTTGGTTCTATTGACAGAATTAATAACATATAAAAGTTAACAGGTAGGATATTACTAGAGTGCTGGGAAAATAATACTTTTATCATTTATATTAGTCGTATAATAGAACGTGAGTTGGTTCTATTGACAGAATTAATGACATATAAAAGTTAACAGGTAGGATATTAGTAGAGTGCTGGGAAAGTAATACTTTTATCATTTATATTAGTCGTATAGTAGAACGTGAGTTGGTTCTATTGACAGAATTAATGACATATAAAAGTTAACAGGTAGGATATTACTAGAGTGCTGGGAAAGTAATACTTTTATTAGTCGTATAATGGAACGTAATGGTAAGATATGCAATATTTAGACAATTCTAGGCATTAAAACATTTTTTTTTTTAACTATACGTGTTTGTTTGCCTACATAATTTAGATACAAGAATTTAGTAATACGATTAAGTTGTGTCGTTATTTTACATGGCGTCTTTTTAATTTTGGTATGTTTTATATCCTTATGAGCTTACTTAATATAAACGAGGAAAGGAACAAATGATGCCTTTTGTTACAACTTATGAACATCCGTAACAGGATTTTGTTATGTAAAGATTTTAAATATTATTCTATATATTTAATAATTCATAACGTTGAGGAGGGGTTTTGGATGTACGTATTGGGGATGTAAGTTATTTATGCTATTAGTATTTTGAAATTACCAAGAGTTTATTGTTCAGTAAGCCGAAAGTGGATGAATGTAAAGTGCTAGATTGACTTCGCACACACAGAGATGGTAGACTATTGTGTGTTAAAATGTAAAGTGCTAGATTGACTTCGCACACACAGAGATGGTAGACTATTGTGTGTTAAAATAACCAATAAAATCAGCAATTAAAATCCCATGACGAACTGTTGACTTTCGATGACTATGATCAATGTACCACAAACAATACTATGATAAATGTTAACCCAGCACTGAGGAGCAATATAACCCTTCTTGTCTGTGCTCTAAGTTAGAAACTTGACTGTACCACAACGAAGAAAGAAACAGAGGTCGCTTTTTTATGGCACAGCGAAAGCCTGAGAGGCAGTTGTAAATAGATTTTAACTAATTTAAATATTTTAAAATTTGTAGTAATAATTACTACGTTTATAATTGAGGATTTAGGGTGAATAAAGGAAGGCCTGCCATCTGCATCGTGAATTGGAGAAATAACTACTCGTTACACATTCAGCACACTATTGGTTGAGACCTCTGTTTCTTTTTTCTCTGACTGTGCTCTAGCAGTTTCCCATAGTTGTCTTAAAATATGACATTATGCTTTATCGTGTTATAGTGAATGTAATTACTTCTAGTGGGTTACATTTGTTTAGGACTCACTATCAATGATCAATAATATTTGCTAATTTACTAAGAATCGGAAAGTGGCAGACAAAAAGTAAATAAAAAAACACTATCACTCAGTAATTTGAATAGTGAATCAATTATTTATCTTACCGTAGGTAATATAATCTGTAGGTGTAACATAGATTATATTACAGGGACGTCTCTTATCCTGCACCAATGTATAAATTGTTTGGATGTACCTTTTAAAAGTTATAGATTAAATTTATTAAGTTACTGCTTATTTATCAGGAGAATTATGCTGAGTAGTTTAATTGACCATGTAACCCAGTTTAATTGACCATGTAACCCAGTTTAATTGACCATGTAACCCAGTTTAATTGACCATGTAACCCAGTTTAATTGACCATGTAACCCAGTTTAATTGACCATGTAATCCAGTTTAATTGACCATGTAAACCAGTTTAATTGACCATGTAACCCAGTTTAATTGACCATGTAACCCAGTTTAATTGACCATGTAAACCAGTTTAATTGACCATGTACCCAGTTTAATTGACCATGTAACCCAGTTTAATTGACCATGTAAACCAGTTTAATTGACCATGTACCCAGTTTAATTGACCATGTAACCCAGTTTAATTGACCATGTAAACCAGTTTAATTAACCATGTAACCCAGTTTAATTGACCATGTAACCCAGTTTAATTGACCATGTAAACCAGTTTAATTAACCATGTAACCCAGTTTAATTGACCATGTAACCCAGTTTAATTGACCATGTAAACCAGTTTAATTGACCATGTAACCCAGTTTAATTGACCATGTAAACCAGTTTAATTAACCATGTAACCCAGTTTAATTGACCATGTAACCCAGTTTAATTGACCATGTAAACCAGTTTAATTAACCATGTAACCCAGTTTAATTGACCATGTAAACCAGTTTAATTGACCATGTAACCCAGTTTAATTGACCATGTAACCCAGTTTAATTGACCATGTAATCCAGTTTAATTGACCATGTAACCCAGTTTAATTGACCATGTAACCCAGTTTAATTGACCATGTAAACCAGTTTAATTGACCATGTACCCAGTTTAATTGACCATGTAACCCAGTTTAATTGACCATGTAAACCAGTTTAATTAACCATGTAACCCAGTTTAATTGACCATGTAACCCAGTTTAATTGACCATGTAAACCAGTTTAATTAACCATGTAACCCAGTTTAATTGACCATGTAACCCAGTTTAATTGACCATGTAAACCAGTTTAATTGACCATGTAACCCAGTTTAATTGACCATGTAAACCCAGTTTAATTGACCATGTAACCCAGTTTAATTGACCATGTAACCCAGTTTAATTGACCATGTAACCCAGTTTAATTGACCATGCAACCCAGTTTAATTGACCATGTAACCCAGTTTAATTGACCATGTAAACCAGTTTAATTGACCATGTAAACCCAGTTTAATTGACCATGTAAACCAGTTTAATTGACCATGTAACCCAGTTTAATTGACCATGTAAACCCAGTTTAATTGACCATGTAAACCAGTTTAATTGACCATGTAAACCAGTTTAATTGACCATGTAAACCAGTTTAATTGACCATGTAAACCAGTTTAATTGACCATGTAAACCAGTTTAATTGACCATGTAAACCAGTTTAATTGACCATGTAAACCAGTTTAATTGACCATGTAAACCAGTTTAATTGACCATGTAAACCAGTTTAATTGACCATGTAAACCAGTTTAATTGACCATGTAAACCAGTTTAATTGACCATGTAAACCAGTTTAATTGACCATGTAAACCAGTTTAATTGACCATGTAAACCAGTTTAATTGACCATGTAAACCAGTTTAATTGACCATGTAAACCAGTTTAATTGACCATGTAAACCAGTTTAATTGACCATGTAATCCAGTTTAATTGACCATGTAACCCAGTTTAATTGACCATGTAACCCAGTTTAATTGACCACGCAAACCAGTTTAATTGACCATGTAACCCAGTTTAATTGACCATGTAAACCAGTTTAATTGACCATGTAACCCAGTTTAATTGACCATGTAAACCCAGTTTAATTGACCATGTAAACCAGTTTAATTGACCATGTAACCCAGTTTAATTGACCATGTAACCCAGTTTTAAAAGCTAACATCGATGTAACGAATGTTATTTATTAATAGAGTACCTTAACTTGAAGTATATTACGTTAGGAGGCCTGATTTCCCTCCATAAACCAACAACGTATTAGCCCTGGAGAGAGTTACTGAGATGGGTCGAAAGTCTGTCCATTGTTATTTAGTAGTGAATATAACAATAAATGCTTCAATGGAGATTTATTTTTCAGTATTGTTTCATCCTCCACACTAACCGCTAAACGATGTCCACCGACTCCACAGACTCTGAGAGCGACATATCGTCGTGTGATGAAGAGATAGACGAGGTGCAGACCCACCCGTTCACGGGAGAGAAGTACACATACGAGAGTATCTCCAACATCCCGGCGTACAAGAAGATACCGGATTCATTCGGGAAATGCTCAGACCCTGGCCACTCCTGCTGGAAGAACTTCCAGAAATATATAAATATCATACACCATTCCCACGACAGTATTCCGAAGTAAGTGACCAGTACTTATAGAACACTCCGGAAAGGACGAGTATTCAGGAAGTTGATATAAAACAAAAAGGATTTCGAATTTATACTGCAAGTTTATTTTCATAATTTGAGTAAAGAAACTATTCCGGCATCAGATAAAAGTAAACACACAAATAGTACGTGGTACTACAGTAATAGTAAAGATGGCATTTCGAAACCCTGAAATATTGCATATAGAAATAAAAATTAAGTTTGTTGATTTTGAAAACCTTTATGTATCGGTACTTGTATTTGTGGGTGTGCGTGTTAGTAAATTTAATTTTCAAAGACATTTCCAACTAAAAGATTAAATGGTTTGGTATTCTCCAACTAACAGTCAATCCGTCATTAGTTAAGTACATAGCTAGATATTAGAATGAAATCCAATGATGACTGGAATAAGGTACATTACTTGTCAATGACAGGGAGAAGACTCCAGTCCGATGTCTTTCCCGTAAAGACTGGGGTGCGGTCCCAGCCACGGAGCCACCAGAACGACCTAGTCGTCCTTCTCTGAAGCTTGTGTTGTACTATGACGTAGGCATGGAGCCGTGTCTTACAGAGGAAGACTGTAAACTGGCTGTCAAGGAATTACAAAGACGGCAGATGGAAGAAGATGGCCTCAGCGACATTGCTTTCAAGTAAGGATACAGTACATTTATTGTATCTATACAAGTTTATGCATAGTTCGTTAAACATTTTTATAGTAAATCACTCGATGAAGTGTGCTTTTTCGTTTTCAAACGAAGGTAAAAACTCAAATTTGAAAAAGAATAGTTTATGGATTTGTATACAAAAATTGGTTGAGATAAAAACACCACTTTTGCTAAAAGTAATTGATATAAATAAACATTTTTTAAAATTAATACGAAATGATGATCATCTGTATCTATTATAAACTTCTACAATATGGATTTTTTTCTCTTATATATATAAAAGAATATCTTTTAAAGTCACAATTATTGGTACAAAATCTAAGTGTATAAGACGCACAAATTTATACTATTGCGTGTACATTTGGTAGGCAGATGACTGTTTGTGGGAGAAGGTAATGATGACATTGCTGTCAAGATTCATTCTGTTTTCGTTTGATAGGTAAAGGACCAAGTTGTGTGCTACTGCTGTCAAGGTTCATTGTGTGTACGAGTGACAGGTATATTACCAAGTTGAGTGCAAATGTTGTGTGCTACTGCTGTCAAGATTTATTGTATGTAGAGTGACAGGTATAGGAATGTGAGCAAATGTTGTGTGCTACTGCTGTCAAGGTTCATTCAGTGTACGTTTGATAGGTAGAGGACCAAGTTGAGTGCAAATGTTGTATGCTACTGTTATCAAGGTTCATTGTGTGTGCGTGTGACAGGTATAGGAATGTGAGCAAATGTTGTGTGCTACTGCTGTCAAGGTTCATTCAGTGTACGTTTGATAGGTAGAGGACCAAGTTGAGTGCAAATGTTGTATGCTACTGTTATCAAGGTTCATTGTGTGTACGTGTGACAGTTAGAGGAATGTGTGCAAATTTTGTGTACTACCACTGTCAAGGTATTTGTGTGTACGTGTGACAGGTAGAGGAATGTGTAACGTTTTGCCTTTAAGAGGTCGTTACATTAATTACTTCACTTAATTTATTCAATTAAATTATTTAACAAATTAACTTTTCTTTGAATTCTTTTTATGAAATCTCTTTTCTCAGGGTCTAAAACGGGTAATTCGGTGAGATGACGTAGTATAATGAAACAAAAATTACTTAACAAAATTTAATTTATTTTACATTATTCAAAATCATTATGTTACTCAATTAGTATTTGCATTACAATAAAAATTCAATTTCAATATATTAAAAATGACAATCAGAATAATATTATTTAAAAAGTTGATAATTGATTTCTAGATTATAACTTAAATTATCAGTAAAACTTAGCTGAGTGTCCTTGTAGTCTTGAAGTTCAACCGCGTGGTTTAATAGACTATATCGTGTTCTTAATACACATATTTTAATCTGATATTAAATCATAAAGCACTATTTGTTTATCTTTATTAAAAATGATTTTAAAAGACAAGACTACATTTGAATTTTAATAAATTCATCGAATAAAAAATCTACATGCACGAAATCGCGGGATGTCGATGGATGATGACATCCTTCACGTTCTATGATCTGACTTTTAATGGGGAGAGAAACGTCTCTTAACCGTTGAATTCGAATCCCCCCACTCTTACTTTCTCTTCCGGTACAACTATGGGTCTTGGGTTTTTAGAGTGTAGACCTTCCGGTTATACCACGAGGTCGATGCCCATATCGTATACTGTTCGCCCGTACCGTGCTGCACTCCGTGGGTTTTTTTGTTACTAGACACTTTATTTGGATTCGTCCTTTATTTGGTTCTAGTGCCTCCCCTTTCGGTTACCATTTGGACTCGTCCTTTGGTGACATGATGGCGCTTGTCTGTTACGACAATGAATAAGGCACGTTGTTCGTTCAATTCTTAGAAAACATCTGTCATTGTATCTCAAATATAGACGCCCCTCTCCTGTCTGTCTTCTTGGGTGGTCTTATCACTCGCTTGCAATGATTTTTGAATATTATTTGAACATTCGCTAAATATTTGTTATTTATTTTAATTAAATATGTCCCTTTTCATTTACGTAATAATTTATTGTTTATTTAAATTAATTAATTTACCTATCAATTTGGTGGACCTGTTACAAATGTGTGCAAATGTTGTGTGCTACTGCTGTCAAGGTTCATTGAGTGTACGTTTGATAGGTAGAGGACCAAGTTGAATGCAAATGTTGTATGCTACTGCTGTCAAGGTTCATTGTGTGTACGTGTGACAGTTAGAGGAATGTGTGCAAATTTTGTGTACTACCGCTGTCAAGGTATTTGTGTGTACGTGTGACAGGTAGAGGAATGTGTGCAAATGTTGTGTGCTACTGCTGTCAAGGTTCATTGAGTGTACGTTTGATAGGTAGAGGACCAAGTTGAATGCAAATGTTGTGTGCTACTGCTGTCAAGGTTCATTGAGTGTACGTTTGATAGGTAGAGGACCAAGTTGAATGCAAATGTTGTATGCTACTGCTGTCAAGGTTCATTGTGTGTACGTGTGACAGTTAGAGGAATGTGTGCAAATTTTGTGTACTACCGCTGTCAAGGTATTTGTGTGTACGTGTGACAGGTATAGGAATGTGAGCAAATGTTGTGTGCTACTACTGTCAAGGTTCATTCAGTGTACGTTTGATAGGTAGAGGACCAAGTTGAGTGCAAATGTTGTATGCTTCTGTTATCAAGGTTCATTGTGTGTACGTGTGACAGTTAGAGGAATGTGTGCAAATTTTGTGTACTACCGCTGTCAAGGTATTTGTGTGTACGTGTGACAGGTAGAGGAATGTGTGCAAATGTTGTGTGCTACTGCTGTCAAGGTTCATTGAGTGTACGTTTGATAGGTAGAGGACCAAGTTGAATGCAAATGTTGTATGCTACTGCTGTCAAGGTTCATTGTGTGTACGTGTGACAGTTAGAGCAATGTGTGCAAATTTTGTGTACTACTGCTGTCAAGGTTCAATGTGTGTACGTGTGACAGGTAGAGGAATGTGTGCAAATGTTGTGTGGTACTGCCGTCAAGGTTCATTGAGTGTACGTTTGATAGGTAGAGGACCAAGTTGAGTGCAAATGTTGTTTGCTACTGCTGTCAAGATTCATTGAGTTTACGTTTGATAGGTAGAGGACCAAGTTGAGTGCAAATGCTGTGTGCTACTTCTGTCAAGGTTCATTGTGTGTACGTGTGACAGGTAGAGGAATGTGTGCAAATATTGTGTGGTACTGCTGTCAAGGTTCATTGAGTGTACGTTTGATAGGTAGAGGACCAAGTTGAGTTAAAATTTTGTTTGCTACTGCTGTCAAGGTTCATTGTGTGTACGTGTGACAGGTAGAGGACCAAGTTAAGTGTACATGTTGTGTGCTACTGCTGTCAAGGTTCATTGAGTGTACGTGTGATAGGTAGAGGACCAAGTTAAGTGTACATGTTGTGTGCTACTGCTATCAAGGTTCATTGAGTGTACGTGTGATAGGTAGAGGACCAAGTTAAGTGTACATGTTGTGTGCTACTGCTGTCAAGGTTCATTGAGTGTACGTTTGATAGGTAGAGGACCAAGTTGAGTTAAAATTTTGTTTGCTACTGCTGTCAAGGTTCATTGTGTGTACGTGTGACAGGTAGAGGACCAAGTTAAGTGTACATGTTGTGTGCTACTGCTGTCAAGGTTCATTGAGTGTACGTGTGACAGGTAGAGGACCAAGTTAAGTATACATGTTGTGTGCTACTGCTTTCAAGGTTCATTGAGTGTACGTGTGATAGGTAGAGGACCAAGTTAAGTGTACATGTTGTGTGCTACTGCTGTCAAGGTTCATTGAGTGTACGTGTGATAGGTAGAGGACCAAGTTAAGTGTACATGTTGTGTGCTACTGCGGTCAAGGTTCATTGTGTGTACGAGTAACAGGTAGAGGACCGAGTTGTATGCAAATGTTGTATTAACAGCTAAAATAAACTATTTGTTTTGTAGTTTTATCCCACGAGCACTCTTAGTTGTAACATATGTGTTTGACTGTGTCAGTTTCGTGGTTGGTGGTGACATGTCCGTGTACGAGGGGCGGGGGTGGCATGCTCAACCTGACAAGTCCCTCAAGTATCCAACGTGGCGTCACAGGCGAGTGGACATAGCCTTCATAGCACCTGTCCTCAAGAAATGTAAGTGCAACTAACTACTTACATCCTACCTAAGTCAGCGATGAACGAAACTATATTGTGTCGTTTGCATGAGTTTGGAAGAATTGTCAGGTTTAGTAAAGACTTAAGCTAAGTTGATTGATAATGTTTCACGCCCGTCTGTCATCTGGTTGGGAAACACAGATTGTTGTACGATTTTTGATGAACCCACCACAGAAAAAATAACAAACTCTGTTGGCCCTATTGTAAACAATTTGATATTGTGGGCTATTAAAAATATATCTATTATATAGTAACTTTATTTAAATCTATTAAAATTTTTTGTGTACCTATGAAATAGTGTCATGCCCACTTGCTAGTTGCTACAGTCAAACGAAAAACAAACTGCCAGAACAGTTCGCGTATCTTTTCCTCCGCACTCCTCCCACATTTCCTACAATGTTCCCCTCCAAACCAGACATAAATTAGCTGACGAATATTTCATAATTTGACTATAACATTTGTTATGTATTTTGTTATTATTTATATTCTTGCTAACTGTTTTTTTCTTTTAAAATTACTATTGTAGTCTATAAATACTTATGCCATATATTATTCAATATACTATGTTATTCTGCCCGATAAATAGTTTTTATAGGCTGAGATTGCCGACTATATGAATGGTTCTGTTCATACTGCGGCCACGTCACTGAATCGAATATTTATAGTATGAAAATATTATAATTCGTTAAAAAAGTAGAATAATAAGGCGAGGTAATGTAGTAATTTTGTAATACAGTATATAGAGCAAGCTAAGATTATTTTTAGGAACACTTTTATTAGGGGATAATGTTTAATTTAATCCATTTAGTAGATGCATTTAGAACGAATGATTCAATATCTTTAAGTAACCTGCTAAATATTTTACCATCTGAAATTTTCCCCTTAATGCTCGAGTCTGATGCGTTGACAGGGAACCACTGCGCACTTCATTTTGTTCATCAGGATATACGTAACTCCAGCCTAGTTCTCCGGAAGTAGCCTACTTGCTTTCTCGTAATTTATAATTCATAACATTTAATGTGAATTAATTTGCTGTTTTATTTGTTGCAGGTCGAACTGCAGATCATGACGTGTTGCAGAGAGTATTTGATTTTTTCCGAGTGGCTGTACTGCATTTTTACATGAACATCGAATGTGACTTTTATGAAATCAAAGACCACTACAAAGCTCTAGTTCCCAGCCCACCAATTCCGATGTATTTGTGTACTGGAGAAGAATTAGAGTCAGAGTGATTAGGTCTGTAAGTGTTCGAACAGCAAGTGTAAATAGATAATAAACATGTATGGATTGTAGCGGTAGACACTCCCAGTAATGCAGACAGCTTCACTCACGAACTCATGTTACTCACCCACTTCATGTAGTAAAACAACTACCGATTACTTACTTATCCATGAAGCAATATTACTTGTTCAAACCAATCTATCTACGATATGCATAAATATGATGATAACAGTGTTTACACAGGAGAAACTGCTATCAATTCTACTCTTAAGTAGATAAAATAAGTTTTATAACTTCTCACATGATTCATATTTATAAAGAAAGTAATCATAAATATGACGGAGGCGAGCCTATGGCCGAGCTGTTTAAGTCGTCAGAACTTTGAGCTTGCCCTGGGTTAGAGATAGCCCTGGTTCGAATCCGGCCTAGACTGGAAATATTTATCAGTAATATTCACCTTGTACTGTACTGGTTCACCCCCTTACTCTGTCTGAAGTTCCTCGCACAGATCAATAGTCTATGAGGAATGGGAAGAGAAAGGTTAAGAAGGAGGTCGGCCTCTCTTTTTAAAAAAAGTTGTATTGATATAAAAATTAGTAAAGTGTACGTTCATACTTATTTATTAGTTATTATTATTATTATGTTCTACGTTGTACTTTTATTTAATGTATTTACGTAAGCTACAGTGTGAAATTTTAGTTTTGTATCAATTCAGTTTCTGAATTAAAAAGGTTTAATAGTTTTATTAATGTGAATTATTAAAAATCTAAGTGATTAACACATTTTCAAACATTGATATCACTGTAAGTAAATCTGTAGGTCCCTTAGTTGCTGTAGGACCCTGGCTAATCGTCTATTAATAAATAGCTCTTTCTAAGGAACAATCGAATTTAGTTAGTATCAATAACTAATCTCCTTCATCTACACTCATCTGTAGTCAACACTCATTCTCCCCTCATATCTATCTGAATAGTATTACTGTTTCATAATATACAACAACAAATTGATTGTTGAGATTAAAGCAAAGAAAAAACTGAGATGAAAAGACTAACCTACTGGAAAGTAATGGAAGTCCATAACTACAATCTCTTGCGTCATGTTCAAAAACATTATGACGTCATCAAGTACTTGGTGGAGAGGACGAAGACGAACTACGCCATGGTTGGCCCACCACACGTCAGTGCCCCCTGGATAGTGTCCCACTCGAAGGTCCAACACCCGAGCTCCATAGATAAGCTGATTTAACACACTTTCGTCCTGTAAAGCATTTGATAAACTTTAACTATTGATTAAGTACGTTAAAATATTATTACATATTTAAATGCAGGTATTGTTTTACTATACTAATCTTTTATTTAAAGAGTTGTTGCGACCAGGTACTTTCTTTTACATCTTTAATTGAGAATAGATTTAATAAGAAAATATCAAGGTTTAGAAGGGTCTGTAATTTACATTTTAAAACTTAATTCAATGTCCTTTATTATTGCGATTTTTCAAGTCCCACCCTCAGAAACAGGTTGAATAAAGTGTGCCGGGTCGCAGAGACTGCCACAAGGCTCCGTTCTTGTTCTTCTTTTATTCAATATATATACACTGCCAACATTCCCACCAAACAGTCCATAAAATTAATGTATGCAGGTGAAAGTGTGAGTGTTATAACACCGGCCACTTAAGCTTAAGTTCTAAGATTAATACATCCTACAACTCCACATGATGGCAATAATATTAGTAAAATAGTAATTCTGTAAAATTGTATGGAGATAAACTTATATAATTGTTACCAAATTAACAACTTTACGAATTTAATTCTGTGAAATCCAACTCAACTGGTTAGTTTGATTCACACGGACGAAGACGAGCTACAAGTTAACTCACTTGTTAGTACAGTTACTGTACTTTGATTTACACGGACGAAGACGAGCTGCAAGTTAACTCACTTGTTAGTACAGTTACTGTACTTTGATTTACACGGACGAAGACGAGCTGCAAGTTAACTCACTTGTTAGTACAGTTACTGTACTTTGATTTACACGGACGAAGACGAGCTGCAAGTTAACTCACTTGTTAGTACAGTTACTGTACTTTGATTTACACGGACGAAGACGAGCTGCAAGTTACTCACTTGTTAGTACAGTTACTGTACTTTGATTTACACGGACGAAGACGAGCTGCAAGTTAACTCACTTGTTAGTACAGTTACTGTACTTTGATTTACACGGACGAAGACGAGCTGCAAGTTAACTCACTTGTTAGTAGAGTTACTGTACTTTGATTAATTCCATACTAAAATTTTTAGAAATCTAATTTTCAGGCTGTTTTAATTTCGAAAGTTAGTCTACATAATTTAACAAGTTATATTTAACATAATACTTTATGTTTATTAACGATTATTACTAACTGAATTAATACAATTGTTTGATAAAATGAGTAAGTAATTAATTTTAGTAAATTATTTTAATTTTGAGAAAAATAATAACAACAAAAGTGCTACAGTTTATAATGAAAACATACGAAGGCTGTCTGATTTGAGTTTGATTGTCAATGTAATTTCAACTATGCCAGATAATTGTTTATTATAATAACAATTCTTCTTTAATATCCTGTCTGTAAGCCTATCCAGCAAGGCCAATTATTTTGAGTATTCTATTTTGTAATCTATTTACTGTTTTCAGATGATTATACAGTCTCTCCCACTCATACACGTACAGTGGCAATGAAAATATGGGCGTACATGTTGTATTTAGTACACATAGGGGAAGAAGTATGCCAACACTCCACCGCCGCACACAATTTTCATAACTAATTTTGAGCTTCAAGCTCCCGTCTATACTCAAATATGAAATATTACTGTCTTATAAAGCTAACAGTGTTATTATACAAGTTGTTTTCTTGTTTGTATTATTATTAATTGTGCCATTGTTGTCATTAATTTTTCTGTGGATACGTAGGCCTACTAAAGATATTATTAATTTTATAGTTCTAAGCTTCATTAGTGTTAATAAAATCAACCAATAGTCACCTTCCAGGAGTGTCTCGGTGGTATTGTAGTAATCTGTTTGATGACAACGATATGTTGGTGTAAGGGTGTGTCGATCGAGTGGTCGAGAAAGATTAGTTCTCCGTCTCACTTTCTTCCTCAGTCCACATCTCTCAAACTAGTGCTTCTAGTAGCTTGTAATTTACGCGGCCAAGTTATAGCCATGGTGAAAGAAACATGTGTATGCCAATGCGCATCTGCCTCACGCTAACCTCACCTCTAGTGACGTCAGGTGAGGCTCAACGGAGCACCACCTTGTCCTGCCATTACACGTGTTGCATAGGTTACTCTGTTTAACCTCAAATATATGTTTATACTAATATAGTTTTATGTGAAGTGATTCATAAGTTTGTGTATTATAATCATGCCCAGTTGTGCAGTATTTGGGTTTACGTATAACACCAGGAAAAATAAAGGTACTGATATAAAATATCATAGATTTCCCAAATCACACAATTTAGCAAAATGTTAATCTTAGTTAATGCATGTGGTCACAAAGATAAAATGAATTTAAAACACTCTACTATTTGCTCGAATCGTTTTTCTGTTCATTGTTATGATTCATTTCTATGGAGCACAATCTTCTTAACTACTGTCCTAAAAATGCCAGAGCTCTTAAATGTAGAGATATTCCAAACTGCTGTTTGAAAGTAGCAGCTTAGCTGAAAGCAGTTGGCATCACTAAGCTGCTTATTAAAAGCAGTTTAGCTAAGCTACAGCACACATATTGGTACGTTATATTATGTATACCAATGGTGACTGAAAATTGCTTAGCCAGCTTTAAACTTGCTTTTAATTAAATTATAAGATCAAATAGAATAGTTACACATACATATCAAAAAGATAGAGCAAATCTAAAAAGACAAGGCTATACAATTTCTTGGAGATAGTTTAGTAAAATTTGTGTATACCTTTCCATTAATAGAACAGTTAATACAAACTATATCGTACATAATAACAGTGCATCTCAACAGTATAAGAGAGCTGAAGACAGCAACTAATATATACTGTTCATTGCTGTTGGTAAACCTGCTTTCTGTAACTGTTGGGCAGGTACAGCTGCTGCCGATAAGCAGGCATTCCCACTCAACTGTTTAGTAGCTGAGCTGCTTACTACAATAAACCAGCTGCTTCAGCTTATTTAGCACATCCATAGTTCACATCTGCCGCATCGCAACAGTGCAAGAAAGCTGCACACAGCAACTAATATAGAAAAGTGCTTACTGTTTACTGAACCTGCTATCTGTAAGTGTTGGACAAGGATAACTGCTGCCGAAAAGCAGGTATTCTCACTCAACTGTTTAGTAGCTGAGCTGCTTACTTTAATAAGCTGCTGCTTAAGCTTATTTAGCACATCCCTACTTAAATGTGATGCCGTTCCACTTTTAAATATACCAAAGTCAAAAGGAAACGTCAATATTCTTATAAAAAAACGCAAGTATCTTGGTTATACTGTATATCTTTGTTCCATTTAAATACCATAATATTCCATCATGTACAGTATTAATGTTTTAAATAAAATTGCATTAGTAGTAACAGTTTTATATTGAATATCTTAGGTATGTAATTTATGTCTTTACAATTTTATTTTGTTTTATAAGTGTATTATGTTAGCTTTTAATGTTTTCTTGTTTAAATTTCAACTGTTAATGAATATAACATTTCAATATTTTTCAGTTTGTCAATTATTCATTACCTGATGAATCATATATCATATGGAAAAGTTCACTATTATTAAGCCTTGCCTATAAAATTTAATGATATTTTGTTAACATTCAGTACTAACTGTTTAATTTGGTTTTAGCTACTAATTTAATAACACACTAAAAACTATATTTAGACCATTCTATGTCCGAAAGAACTGCATTTAACAAACGCTAGAAAATGTAATTATTTTAATTGTGTTAAATAATTGATGTTAATGAATTGCAGTTACGTTTCAAATGTGGTGTGTGTGCACGTTGCAAATGTGCAATGTGTCACGTTGCAAATATGTCGCATTATTTAAAATTAACGCCATGTAAGAAAGAAATTTAAACAATTTAACTTACAAAATTAAATTAAACTTATTCTGTTATTTAGTATGCGAGTACTTGTCTAAGTTTGTGGAGGTTCAATTGATTAATTTATCCTGATAATATAATTAAAATATATTGTTTAAGACATACTTCTGTGAGATAAATAGTTTTTATGTAATTATGTGATTATTATATAAGCTATATCCTAAAAACTACAGTAACCATAACGGTGCGGCACAGACGGTCAGGAGTTATGAGCCTCACGTGACGTCATGTGCCAACCCGACCGAATCTCGTCTCTTGGGTGAACTCATCTAAGCTTATTTCCACCATGGTTATAGTCCATAGTGTAATAAAGAGGTAGTCGGTTTGACAACAACTAGTAGCAAATATGTATACAAACCAGTTTACAAAAGACTAGCTGCAGTCAGTTGCATCGCGAATTGATCATATACTGCCCAATATGGTCAGTCACTACTTAAGTTAATAAGTTGTTACCCAAACTGATTATCTTATCCTAGTTGTATTCTATTTAACTTAATCATTGAATATCTTCATAAAAAGTGAATATTTTAATAGTGTCATCAACGCGGCATGAGTATGAATTGGGGGGTAGAACGTCACCACTGTGTGTGTAGGGGTGGGTCATCTAAACCATGCGTGTATGGGTAAGTTATCACCAACATACCTGTATGAGTAGGTGAGCGGATTATCACCACTGTGTGCGTATGGGTGGATCATTTCAAGCATACGTATAAGGGTAGGTGGGTAGATTATAACTATTATACGTGTATGGGTCGGTAGTTTGATCATCACCACTGTATTTGTATGGGTGGGTCACCTCAATCGTACGTGTGCGGGTGGATTATCACCCTGTTCGTAAAAATACCCCCCTTCTCCTTTACTTGAATTAACAAATTGTTTCGAAATGTCATACTTATATCTTTATAATCATTTTAGATTTCCTTGATTCAATATTTTTCTTTGAGATTTATTGCTTGTGGTTTACCTGGTTGAAGACATACTTCTGGACGAAAGTCTCTCGGAACGGACGATCACTCACAAGGAAGGCGGCGCTGTTGTGAGTGCCGGGAAGGAACATGCTCTTGAGTGTTAGGTTTTGCAGAGTGTCAAGGTGTGTTTCCATCCACCGTGGAGACGTGCCCAAACACGACGACGCAAGCACTGGACACATCAATGGCCTTAATATTTGTGTCAGTCTTTGAAAAACCGATAAAATTTTATAAAGCAGGTTTCTTTAATAGGTTCTTTGGATTTGAAATAAGGTGGATTGTATAATGTTGATAATACAACAATTGGCATTCGTACGGTGCGTACAGATACGTAAGTAATTCAGTACATACTGAGGAGGATCATGGATATGCAATACCACCAGAGTCTGGTTTTCTCTGTCCTCAGGAAGTGTCAACCATGTCTAGAGTTAGTCTCTCTGCAAACTTGTTAACGTTTTATTTATTGATTACTGTACTGTTAACTACATTTAGTAATTACTGTTTAGAAATATTGTTAAGGTATTATATAAAACTATAGACTGCAAAACTTATCTTATCTACCTATCAGTATCTTATATATTAACTGAAACTCATCTATTCAATAGGCATATATCTAAGCGTATCGACCTGTACACTGATTACACTATCATCATCTCCGATAACGTGGCCTATAGGGACAAATATCATAATGTTGTTAAAAATTAGTTGGTTGCTTTTGTAAAAACTAGATTATTTCAAACCAGACTAAATAACTCTATCCATTTTTTGTCTTTGTAACAGGTGAAAGGAAAACTACATATTAGATTAATAAATTTCCCATCCAACCTGACTTTGAATTGGCAAACCTATTGATGCTATTTAAGGAAAAAGATTTGAAATGGAATGCATTTGCTGTTTTACATTTATATGAAGAACTGGACGAAGATGTCAATTAGGAGGCTTAATTCGGTTTCAATGTATTAAGTGCTAGAGAGGCTGTAAGAGACCAAATATTTTTAGTGTAATCAAATTACACGGCATTTGTATCATTTTGTCAAGATCGAAATTTAGCTATCTTTCCGTGAGACGTTCATTCAACCTCGACACTGTAGAGTCATCAGCTATGGTCATGATGATGCTGTTTGATCAGGACCCATTCAAAGTGAGAAACTGCGCTCGTAGCTCGTTGTCTCACATCTTACCTCCAAGGAGCTGGACACCAGCACTATGTCACAATTGCCAGAAATTATACATTTATGAAATCCGCATACTCTACGATAAAGAAAAATGTAGACAATAGGAAGAACTAGGAGAATGGTCTTGAATATGACGACCATCGATCGTCCGTCGTTGGATTGTAGGAGACTCAAAACTCACTCCGACAAGTCTGTTAGCCTTAGTGGCTCCATCTAGGCTACATCATTATAGAACTACACAGGGCTAATATGTGAACGCATGAATTAACATTTCCACTAAAAATCTATTTTAAATTTACATTTGGATTAATTTAAATATGTTCATTATTGTATTAAGTTTGTTGCAAATGTACTATCAGAACATGTACATAAATGTTTTGGAAATGGAACAGTGAAAGAGGTCACAACCACGATTTAGTTACTCCATTTACATAATTTGTGCACCATTTGCTAATCAGTGATCAGTAACCTGGTTACTGGTTAATTAATGGATGTTCTGAGCTTGGGTTCTACTATTAGAGGTTAGTGTAACTTATTTCTTCGTGCTTCGTTCTTACTAAAGACTATTTACATTTGCAGCTACTACCACAGATACATTTATCTTTGTTAGTACTATTTTGATTCTAGAAAAAAAGAAGTACGGAATCGTAAAAAAATCTGATATTGCTTTATTTAAATATTTTGTTTTGATTCCGATTTAAAATAAATTGTTATTATAATTTATTACTTTATACTCTTACCGATGCTCAGGACTCACTTCGCTCTATCTCTTCACATCTAACTAGAAGTCAAAACACAAATAAAAAAATAAGACAAGTAGTTAAATAACAACGAAATACCAGTGAATTTTACTGTGGATTTTTTAGTAAAAAAATATACGCAACAGTTAAGCCTTATTACGCCCGGGATATACAGTATCCAGTGTGTTTATCCTGTTTAACTACCTATTTGAATGTCATATTTCATTCATGTCTTTTCACCCGTTTTGCGTGATTAGTCTTAGCTTCCCGACTGACTGACGATGATACTGATGATAGGAGTAAACCACTACCTCGGGAATCGAGCTCGGGACAAAATACTTACGAAGCGAATGGCACTACAAATTTGAATAAATATTATGTTTTAATAGTTTTATACTCGTAAAATAATTTTGAAAATATATTGTTAATATATATGTGTGTGTGTGTGTGTGTGTGTGTGTGCGCGCGCGCGTGCGCGCGTGCGTGCACGAGTGTGTGCGTGCGTGCGCGAGCGAGTTCGTGCGTGCGTGCGTGCGTGTGTGTGTGTGTGTGTGTGTGTGTGTGTGTGTGTGTGTGTGTGTGTGTGTGTGTGTGTGTGTGTGTGTGTGTGTGTGTGTGTGTGTGTGTGTGTGTGTGTGTGTGTGTGTGTGTGTGTGTGTGTGTGTGTGTGTGTGTGTGTGTGTGTGTGTGTGTGTGTGTGTGTGTGTGTGTGTGTGTGTGTGTGTGTTAATATAAAATGCAATATTCCTGACAATTTCTGATTATTTTAATTTTAATTAGAGCTAGAAAAGATATATCATTGCTAATATTTAATTTGATTTAAGTTTTAAAGGGGAAAATAAACTAAGTTTTTTCCTGCTACTCAGATGGTGTTTAGGTAGTTATGAAAGAATAGTGAGTACGTTGCTCAGTGGCCAGCTTCGGACTGCGGAGTCTAATTTCCAAGGTTCGAATCCGCAACTGAGCTGCACTTCACTCCCTCAATCAATAATCACGCACATGCCTACAAAACCATGTGAACTGGTGACTAAACTTATAGTAAATTAACTTTATAGTTTAGAAAATAACTTACCACTGTATTACGTTTTTGTGGACAGATTAAAACTGATCCTGATATATTAAAAAAATTAAATAAATAAAAAATAACACAGTTCAATATGTACTCTTGTATCTTAAATGACTGTTCTAAATGTATAATTTGCCTAAATATATATGCCGCTTAGAAAACGACCTACTGAACGACGCACTGACGCGAGTGTTAAGCACTGAGTGGTGGAAGTGAGACAGAGAACTACTCTTCCCCTACTGTGTAATTCAATTAAAAATTTGTCATGAACGGAACCATGACGGAAGGCTGAGTGCTGGCGAGGCATTTGTAAGCTCCGCCCATTACGTCATTAGTAGCAGTGAACATTGGTTAGTTCAATTAATACCAACGAATGAAGTTTAGAACGATTAAATAAAATAATTATTTAGTATTCAAATTAGAACAACTCAATTAATAATAATATAAACAATGAATAGAAATTATACAAACTACTACAGTTATTTACAGTTACTTTTTTCAACTAGAGATTGTTGTGGAAGTTGAACACTTGATGGTGGAAGTAATGGCAGCTCAGTAGTGGAACTATTCCCCTCAGCTGCTAGAACCCCTATATTACTTTTTTCAACTAGAGAATGTTGTGGAAGTTGAACACTTGAAGGTGGAAGTAATGACAGCTCAGTAGTGGAACTATTCCCCTCAGCTGCTAGAACCCCTATATTCGCTAAATATAACCCGCAAACTGCTTACTGTTCGGCCCAGCTATAGTATCACTTGTAGAAGTCTTTAGATCTGTTCTACTGGCCGCCAATGTGTGAAGATGTTGTGTTAGACGACTACACGATTAGGTCTTTTTCACTGTATGTTCTGATAACGAGAGTCAACTCTCTTAGTTTATTCGAATTGTGTGGCAATTAGTTGAATGCTATGTGTAATTTTCGTTTTCTTATGGTAAATATAGATTACACTAATTAATTTTAGACCCCATCTTGGATCTACACAAATCAATTAGAAATTCTGTAATATGTTTTTCTTAGCAAGTTTCCGATTATCAATTTCGAATTATTTTATTTTTTTAGGATTTTTTATCGTCACATATACCAGTCGGAAAACTCTACTAATGGTATAAATTATTATATTCATGGAGTAATAACAGTAAATAAGTAGATTATTCAATGTTCCATTCATTATTTAAATGGCGCTTGAATATTCCGACATTAATGAGATTTATTTTAGCCACTAGTACGCATTATGTTATAATGTACGTTAAAATTAGGTGCAAAGAACAATAATATGGCAATGTGGTCGCCGATGTGTGCATTAACATTAAACAGCTGTTGTGAACTGAATTATAATATTTCCCTGCTAGTTTTGTCCCAGGGTGTTGTTAATATTTAATTTGGGCCTGTGTGTTTGACAAAAAAATTAATATTTTTTTGTATTATTGTTTTTAACTGAGTAATAAAAGCTTAAACTTCGAACATAGAATTTCGTTTAGTTAAAATGAAAGAAAAATTGAGATGGTGTAAGGAAAAAGGACAAACAAAGTTATGTTTACTTTTTCCGGGTGCCTTCTTAATTACTCTATGACATAAAAAAGATTACTGGATTTTATGTTGGGATTTTACTTTCAGATTGTATACTCTTATATACGGATGTAGATTAGAGTAAAAAAAAAAAAAAAAAAACTCTTGTAGTTTTGAAAATAGTCAAATAATATTTTGCTACCACGAATAGTGGCATTAAAACAAATTAGCGGAGTTATTGGACTTTTCCTGTGATTCAGCGAAAAGTCTATTTTATTAACACATATCGAGTTTTTGCTTATGGGGTTATGGTTTAGAATATTTAATCCAGAAAAGTTTTTTATAAAAAAAATTAAGCTAGATTATAGTTGTTCTGAATTGTAGTATACATGGGTTTGCTTGTATATTTTGCTTTTGTTCTATCCATCCAACGGATGTTTTCCAAATCACAATTGATTTCTTATTGATAAGTGAATTGAGTACAACATTTAACATTGTTTAAGACAAGATTAATTTTTATTTCAATGGACAGATACCATCACGACTAATGGCTTTCCCTGTAATCAAGTAATTTTTTACTTTTCAGTATTATAAACTATTTAAGTAAATTTGGATTTTACTCCTCTTTTGTTATATCGATCTGACTTAGTGTAATGTCAAATAACAAGTCATTCTTACGAATGACCAAACCTAAGTGGCGAGGCAAAGGGCAGCTTGTGTGAGGAACAAGTTAGATTGAACATTCGAAGGATGAGACTAGTTCTTCCAGGAGTGGTTTGTGTGTGAGGAAGTAAAACAAGACGGTTTCTATAAGCCACAAACTTGTCAATCGGCACAGACACATAAAGTTGGGAGTTGCTGGAGGATGCAAATTGTTTGATTGAGTTTACGGGAGTGGTGTAAAATGTACCCGCCAGACCCACTCTGCACTACAACTTGCCCTTGGAACTTGTCAATCCCTTAATGATTTAATGCGCATCCCCCCAAAAGCTGGTACACCCATTAGAAAGTGTCACAGCGGTTCTCTGTATGGAGTTCTCACTAAACAGGATTACATGCACAGTAATATTTAAATCTATAATTAGTACATTTTTGTGTTTATAAGTGTGAACATTTATGATTAAATAATTTACACTAATTTACGTAGAACTAATGAAACATTATAACGAATAATTCTTCAAATTAAACAAATATATACAGGTTTAAAAATGTAGTTTAAGTAATTGTTTTTAACAAAATCTTACTCTAATGAGTAACAAAAATGTACATTTTATATTTATAACTTAATTGCTAACAGTTCATAGTGTTAGTGATCCCAGAAGTATAAAACAATCAACCGTATATTTAGCGGTGTTTTGAAAATGACACCTGCATACAACACACGAGGATCAAGTCGGTACAGGGCACTCAGTACTGCCACGCCCGCGGAACAATTCGGTACAGGGCATTGATCCATGCTATTTTGTGTCCAGCCTTTATTTATATCTTATTTCATAACTATGTGATATGTAGGGAAGATACAGTTATAGCCAAACCAATCACTTGTTGTCACGTAAGTGTGACTGTTGTAACTTACACATACAACATTATGACATATACATTCTGTTTAAGAAAACACTAATACCAAACAACCTTTCCAAAACAGTTTTCATTCTCTCAAAAAATCTTAGACTTTTGATTACATATAAAATAAGAGCAATGCATTGAGTTTGACTGCTCTTTAATTTACATTAAAAGTATTCCAACAGATCAGAAATTGATGATAATGGCATTTATTTTCAGATGAATTAGTAATGAAAGTTTAAATAAATATTTGTTGCTGACCTTGGCCATCAGAGCCACTTATGATGGCTGCCCAGTAGCCGAGACATTGGGCGGTGAAGGTCAAAGAGTCAAAGCCACTGCGGTTCTGTTGAACACTTGTGTCCACCCAACCACTTCTGCTAGTCACAGTTGAGGTGAACACTGGATCAATGAGATCTTCAGACAGATACAAGGCTACGTAGTCTCCTTCCCTAATAATGTCTAGACTCCAATAGAGGATCAGAGACCGGATGGTATCCTTGGAAACAAGAGGAGATACCAGCACCTCCACGACGGGCCGATGGCACTGCCGAGAACCTGCACACACCAGAAAACAGACAGGCGTTAACTTCACAACTAGTGGTTACGTGGACGTATGCCATAATATGATATCAAGTGAATATAAAATTCCGGCCAGTGCTAAGTATATAGACTGTAGAAGAAGCTAACTATAATATCAATCATGTTTTATAACAAGTTATTATTTTTTGTAGTATTAGAAACAAGAAAGTTCTAATACGATTTATAAATTTTAAAAGGGTGTTTTTAATTACACTGCACTGGTTGGAACATCTGGGGTGGAAGGGAGGGCATTGCCGTTTGCAATTTCTCTCTTCTCTTAAGTACTATACAGTTTATAATTTGCAGTTAGATATCATCTTTACAGCTACATGCAAATACAGCTTGACTTGTCCAGATTGGAAGAGATACAAGTTCCTAGGTGTCTCACCTAAATTAAAATAAATAATGTATGCATATCATGGTGAGTACGTAGCCAAGGTACTATGGGGTAGGAAGGTAATCTGCGAGTGTGAGTATGCGAGAGGGTGGGATATTAGGAAGGGATATATCGTAAGATACGGTTAGAAGACATTCTCCATGAGAGGAAAGAATAGTTGTTTGTGGGTTACTAATTTTACCTTGGAAAAATAGTGGTAGTGTGTTACATAACATTTACTTGATTGTTTTTCAGCATTATAACGAATGTTATTTAAACATAGTGCTAGAGAATATTCAGTACTCGAGAATGATTTATACATTATTCATTTGCAAATATTTATGACTCTTTTGAGGTATTGTTTTTGGGCTAAGAACGCGTCTAAATTTCACATTTAAACTATCCGAAAGTCCTCAGTTACTCACAAAGCCACAATTTTGTTTTTTTGTGTAATTATTTTTTTCTCAATAACCGTAAAACATATAATTTTAAAATTTTTCATACATCTAATATTAGTAAGTACGAAATAAAAAAAACAATTCCAAAAATTTGTGAAATATGAATTAAAAATGGCGGCCATTCAAACATTTCAAACAAGAATTACTTGAAAAGTTGTAATCGTACAAACATTCTACAGACATTTTTAAACAATCTAAATAAATGTTAGTACACATTTTATTTTAAACTACTGTATTCCTTTTGTATTTTTATTCTTACTTTTTTACATATGAGAAGCCATCTCAACGTTGTGCGTATTTTAAGGTGAATATGAATGATGATATGAATATAGGATGAGTGTAGTCAAGTTACTAACTGAGTTCAACTGATCCTCAGAAAGGGCACTATATTAATAACCAACAGCCAGGGCAACTAAGGGACCTACAGCTTTACATGGAATCTGAACCACGTAGTGTTGGTTTGATTTTCAGCTAATTGACAAGCCTGATACTCAGTTATCTCCCCCACACAACATCCGTACAATGATTACCACCCGAAATGGGCACTCCAGACTTCTCTAGTAGTGTCCACGCCGATAGCAACCAATAAGCGAAAGCTATGTCGGTATTAAGAGGACCGAGCATCCAAACTTTATCTCCATAACACTTTATCCCCAAACAGCTAGGTTACAGCATTGCGCCACCAGTACCGACATTCGCTGAATGTAACGAAAATGTAGTTATAGTTTAAGGAAAAACAAGTAAGGTTATTTAATCAATATTCTTTTTTTTTAAGAGAAAATAAATTTGTACTAACTCTTAAAATCATTATTAGGGGTTGGGTGATTGTCACATTGTTGTACAGAATATTGGCTGCGTACATTGACCTGCAAAAACTTCCGCGCACCACAACAAATGTAATGCCTCGTTTATTTTTTATTCAGTACGAAAAATGACACATCGAATATTTATATTTAGATGGTAAAAAAAGATACTTTAGTAAACTGTTTAGAGGTTTTAGATTTTTCAAGCTGTTCTTGTTTGAACATTTTTAATAGCCTCCATTTTTAATATATACTTCAGAACATTTTGAAATTTTGGTCATAGGTTTTTCTTAGAATTATTAGAACGTATGAGAAATAAAATAATTTCACGTTTTACTGGTTTTGAGAAAAAAATCAAAATGGTGGCTCAGTGAGTAACTGAGAACTTTCAAATGGTTTAAACGTGATATTTAGACTCGCTCTTAGATCAGAAACATGCCTCGACAGGTTGGTAGAGAGTTCTGAAACATCCTGTATAGTACTATTAAGAAAACAATTTACTTGAATACCAGAAATAATGACGTAATTTTATGAGAAAGGGAATGTCATGAAACTTTATGATAAAAAAAAACATTGTTTAGTTAATTTAGAAATAATATTAAATCTATTTGTATTATGACCATATAAATTTAAACTACATATTACAATAAAACTATTTATCGATCACATATTGTGTTGTTTAGTTTATAGTATTATAAGTATACGTTTTCACCAAATATAGCTTTAAAATATTGATTTAACGTTGTTATTGGTACTTTTTATTTTAAAATAATGACATTTTATTGTTGTAATTTTGTATTTAGACTAAGGCGTAGATAAGTTAAATTACTTATATAAATTACTCATATGTCTAGCTAGAAAATATTTTATGCAGCATCAGTTGACTATAAACATTAAACAAGAAATCTTTTAATTTTGTTTTTACATTTATTAAAAACTACAGAGAAGAATGATACAGAGGCCACATTTAATAGTGTACTTAATGGGTGATAAGTATTTATTTCCGATAAGTTTGTCGTGCCAATAGTGGAGCCAGCACTGTTGTCAGTCCCTCCCCCCATTCCTTTGCAAATCGTAAGACAATCGTATTAATTAGTAGTGCATATATTTATAATGCAGCACATTAGTCATAATGCAGTTTGAATGATATATTTCAACACACAATGGTTAATTTATGTGCATTTTGACAGGATTAAGACGATCATGAAAATTAATATCATAAAAGTTAATATCCTTAACTTTTTTTAAAATCCCCAAGTTTAGGATTGCCCCCCAAATGTTTTGATGATGGCGCAAGTTACCCCATGGAGGACCCTGGTGATACGCACACACAGCAGGATAGATGCACAAACGATCTAAGGACGTGATAAGCACACAGAAGGATAGATACACAAAATATCTGAAATCGTGATAAGCACACTGCAGAATAGATACACAAACGATGTGAGGGTGTGATAAGCACACATCAGGATATATACACAGACAGCCTGAGTGTTGTAGACTACTAGAATGGATACTCATTTTTATTTTACTAGTAGGAATAAAACAATATATTGGAAATGTTTACGTAAATAATTTTTTTATTTGTTAGGAGAATGTAAATTCATGACAACGTCGAGTTTCTAAAGTGACTTATAATTGGGTCACTTTATAGAATTTGGAATAAAGTTTTAACGAAGCTATCAGTGACAGATGTTCCTCAGCGAGGTGTTCTAATGAGATGCCGATAGTTTACGAGAGTATAATGAGCCAATAATATAGTCTTAACTTACAAAATCTTCCTTATTGTTTCAACGGAAAAGTAATTTTAAATTTTAATTCTAAGAAAACTGTGAGAAGAAACTAGGAGAATACTATGACGAAATACAACGATCATTATTCTTCATAATAATTTTCTTTAATATTTTAAAATAAACAAATATAATTTTTTCACTTTTGATATATAAATTTGTCAGAAATGTTGTCACCCAATACTATATTACAATGCACCTGTCCCACGATTAACCTATTGGTAAAACTTAACCTGAAAAAAGTATTACCCTTTTCACGAATTTTCATTGCGACTCACCCTCGCACAATCAATACTGGGCCCATCGAAGGTGAGTGCTAAGGCACCGGACTCAGGAGGATAAAGAATAAAAACACAAGTAACAACCAAATATCCAATTAATTAAAACAAATTCAACTATTGAAAAACATTAAAAGTAAAAAATGGGTTGTTGCCAGTTTCAGGGTTGATATGAAAAAAAAAAAAAAACACTAAATAAAAATGTTCAAGCAAAATATAAATAAACTATGGAAATAAATAGCAACAACAAATAAAGTACATTTCGGGTTCAACCGTGAATATAAAGCAAAAATTACAAACACTTACCCAAAAGACTTAGCCAACTATTAGACAGATGACGACAGGCAGCAGTCCAATGATGGCGAACAAGACAGAACGAACAGGAACAGGAAACACGTAAGAACATAATGAAACACAGAGACATAAACGAAAAGCGACATAGAGGAAGGCGGCCTTCCGAGAGACGACCCGACTCTGTGCTACGGCACATAATGAACAGTGTTTTATAACTAGACACACTTCGTTGTATGTAAGGTGATAAATATATTACTAAGCTGTACAACATGACAATGTTAATTTATTTAAATTACTTATTTATTTATTTCCAACTGACATCACCAATTTTTATATGTGAATGACTTACAACAAATAACAGTTTAATAACAATATAAACTAGACTTTAATATCAAATATCAAATCATAATCATAGGGGTAGACTATGTGGCCATTTAGAGACACCACCTAAAGTACTGGGGCACTTCGTAGGAACAAAGACATTTTAGGCTTGAACGTTGTCTCACCCTATCTGAAGAAATCCACAGTCGTAGACACTTTATTGCCTACTCTCTGGAGACATGCCATGATGCTGTTAGCTGCATAATCCGTCCGGTAAAACTTTCAGCTGAACGAATAGAAGAAGGAACCTTCAAGGCAATTAAATTTAGGATGTCGGGGTAATCCACCTCGTCATTTAGTAGTCTGTGAAGAAAGACCAGGTCAGCCATTAGCCTGCGGCCAAAGATTAAACTTGATGATAAAAGAAAACAATCTTGACACCCACCATTCTGACAAAGCGACGTTGGATCCGTTCAAGTTATTCGTACAAATACTTCTGAAGCGGGCTCTAGGTTAGAGAACCATATTCTATGATCTGACGAACCAAAGCACAGTATATTGTCTTCATAGCAGTTGTGCTTCTAATGTGCTTCGAATAACAACAAACGAAACCATGGTTTCTATTCGCTCTTCTGCAGATAGAATTTATATGCCGTTCAAGATTCAATGAGGGTATCAGTATAACGCCAAGGTCCCTCACTTCAGTTACTCTTGCAATAACGTCTCATAGAGCGTAGTTATATATTATTTCCGGTAGGCAACGATGGAATGTTATGACATGAAATTTTCTCGCATTGAGCTTCATCCTGTTTGCCATACACCAAACATTCAACGCATCTAAGCTTTCCTGAATTAAAGAACAGTCCTCCTCCTTAGAGATGATTGAGAACAATTTAACATCCTCTGCAAATAAAAGTGTGTTCTGGTTAGGGATGGCTTCAGGAAGTTTATATATGAATATGGAGAAAAGGAAAGGCCCAAGTAATAAGCCTTTGGAACTCCTGAAGTAGAGATGAATTCAGAGGAGAGAGATGATGCGAATTTCACGTATAAGACAACGAATCAAAGTGTTGCCAAAACCCTGTGAAATCAACTTCCTGAGAAGTAGATTGTGGTCCACTGAGACGAATGCCTTGGAAAAATCTAAGTATATGGCATCCAATTGTTTATTTGTGGCAAAGGCTTCTTGAATATAGTTTTGAAAATATATTAAGTTAGTCACAGTGGACCACCGATTGGTGAAACCATGCTGCTCATCACAAATCAGACCAGTGATTTTGTGTCTTACGCGATCCAGGAAAAGATCTTCAAACACCTTGGAGAGGGCAAAGAACTTATTTAGTAACTTATGAGTTTGTTTTATGTAGTTCTGTTCCATTGGAGATGGATGCACGAAGAGCAATCTTGAAATGTTGCGTAGGAAGGTGGAGTGAACATTAGATATTTTTATTTGATATATGAGGTTTGTACTCACTTATGTAATATAGATAGAAATTCAGTGAAGTCTTCTGTCGTAAGATGGATTCATAAAGTTAAGTATCATAGGGCGTTCAGGTAGGCACATCTCATAAGGTAGGTGGGCTGCATACAAGTATGAGGACTAGAAGCGTATGCACGTTATATATGACGTAATACGCTCGTCAACATACGTGCGCACGTCGTGTGGGAGGGCAGTCGGCTTGTCACTAGATGTACGTACGTTAGATATAGGAGTAGTAAGCTCATCGCCATATATATGTACGTTGGATATAGGGGTAGTGAGCTCGTAACTAGATGTGTGTACGTTAGATACGGGGGTAGTGGGCTCATCACCGGATGTATGTACGTTAGATATAGGGGTAGTGAGCTCGTCACGAGATGTATGTACGTTAGATAGGGGGTAGTGATCTCGTCACTAGATGTATGTACGTTAGATATGGGGGTAGTGGGCTCGTCACTAGATGTATGAGCGGTGGATATAGTAGTGAGCTTGTCTCTAGATGTATGTACGTTGGATATAGGGGTAGTGAGCTTGTCACTAGATGTATGTACGTTGGATATAGGGGTAGTGAGCTTGTCTCTAGATGTATGTACGTTGGATATAGGGGTAGTGAGCTTGTCACTAGATGTATGTACGTTGGATATAGGGGTCGTGTGCTTGTCACTAGATGTATGTACGTTGGATATAGGGGTAGTGAGCTTGTCTCTAGATGTATGTACGTTGGATATAGGGGTAGTGAGCTTGTCACTAGATGTATGTACGTTGGATATAGGGGTCGTGTGCTTGTCACTAGATGTATGTACGTTGGATATAGGGGTAGTGAGCTTGTCTCTAGATGTATGTACGTTGGATATAGGGGTCGTGTGCTTGTCACTAGATGTATGTACGTTGGATATAGGGGTCGTGTGCTTGTCTCTAGATGTATGTACGTTGGATATAGTAGTGAGCTTGTCTCTAGATGTATGTACGTTGGATATAGGGGTAGTGAGCTTGTCACTATATGTATGTACGTTGGATATAGGGATAGTGAGCTTGTCACTAGATGTAAGTACGTTGGATATAGGGGTCGTGATCTTGTCACTAGATGTATGTACGTTGGATATAGGGGTCGTGAGCTTGTCTCTAGATGTATGTATGGTAGATCTGGGTTTTAGTTAAATAAATATTATCTTCTTTTATTACTTGGATTACGTTAGATGGATTACGTAGATGAGGAATTTAGTAATTTATACAATCATTTGTGCATTAGTGAATGAAATATGTTTGCTCAAATGCAACTACACGATTTTAAATTATGTATATTTCCTATACTTAAATCATATTATAAAATGTAATTATTTGAACATGGAAACTCATAACTAACAATTATAAAAGTTATAATAAAGAAGCAGAAATAACATCACTAAAGTTAACAAAATGTTACCAAAGACAGAAAGTAAAGTAGTTATAATTTTGTTTGTTCTTGGCCTTAAAGTAAAAAACAAATAATAAATATCGAGCAAGTACTTAAAATACTTCAGAAATATAGAAGTATATGAAAAGCTTAATTAATCTCTTCAGTGAAAGACCGAATGAAAACTTTTAATGGCGTCGGGAGTATTCAATGCAGCTGTGGACAAGACCTAGAGCGGCGTTTGAGTTTTACAATTTTGTTGATGTTTCCGAGTTTGTTAGGGTTCGCTTAGGTATAACCTTTTAATTGGAGAAAACTGAAGTCACTCTTGTTCTATTCTAATTTGATATCTTCATTATAGTATTATAGTAGTTAGTTAGCTAGATGAATAAAGGAAATGAGCAAGATATTATTGTGGTTAAAGATGGTACTTCTCCTTAGTGTTTACCAAAAATAAATATTCAACGATTAATTAAAAATACGTTTGATAGTTCACTAGTTCAAAGTTTATTCGAAAGTATGTATAATTATAACATTATTGTTTTTATGAGTATATGTTTCTTATTTTATTACAAATAGGCTATATATGTTAGTAACCTCACTACCTCAATATAATATAGTTAGTTCTGTCTTAAAAACATATTTGGTGACTATATATATTTTTTCTTTTTATTTTCGGTACAAATGCAGGTTTATTACAATGTAAAATTTTCGCTAACTTACTCTACGAAGAACATTTTAGTGAAGTATTTCTCACTAATTGAATACATTATTGTATTTTTGGTAAACAAAATTGAACTTGAATTTAGTGCCAGAATTCATATAATTTTATCACAATTACTTCGTTATCTCATTCATATTATTTTTTCTTCAAATTGATTGTTATTTAGTTTTATCTGTCCTGAAACCACTAAATGGCACCAAATCTGTGTAGGAACGCCCACTAAGACGGCCGATCATAGCCGTGACCTCACCCATGTTGCTCACTGGACACATTCCTGCTCCAGATCTGTCCAAGCATGATCTCGTCTAGTCTTTACAGTTATTTTTGTTTATGCTTTAAAACTTAATATCCCCCTTATAGTAGGCCTACCTTTTCTTTAGCTCACATCGTCAATCATGAAATGATAATTTTATGTATAGCTATTTTGTTATTCATTTAATTTTCTTTTTAATGCATTATCACTTTAAGTGGTAGATGGGACTTGCCAGTCCAACTTCACATGGCCATAAATAATTATTTTGTTATTTAATATCTTTTTAAATATCCAACTCTCTATCCTGACTATGGACGTCTGAGCTTATCATAGTGTAGTGATTTTTAATCAGTTGCTCTTTTATACTGCATGAAAAAAGCATAATATATTTTCAATATATTTGATCAGTTGTTATTTTTATTTCAGTCATTGCAAAACTATCATAATAAAATAGAAAAACCTATTAAAAATAATTAAGATATTCTTAAAAATTTTTACAAAATTTTCAGTGGTCAAAGACCTTCAAAATAATATAACACGGGACCACATAATGCTATTTGAAATGTTTGAGATTCAAATATGTGACCCCCATTTTAGGGAACACCCTGAATTTAAAATGTGATAAAAACGAACTTTTGTAACGTTCGCCATAAGAGGTTTATCAGGGGTACAGTTTACTGCATCACTCCATGTCACTGCATATATTATTCATAAAAAAGGTATAGAAAATTTGTCATGGCCAAAACAAAGTACTATTTCTATTTATCATTATTTGTAAATTTGTTTTTATGTTAGCTGCACCATGCGCACTTGTGTGTATGTATATGGTGTGTGCACGCATGTGATTGTTTTGGGCTTTTATGAGTAAAAATGTACATATATTAAATAAATTGAACAGTACAGTTAATTTAATTAAGCTGATTGCGTAAATTTTATTTCAGTTCCCATTGAAATTAGATTTAGCAGGAGTTACGAGCCACTCAAAACATGATAAAATAAAAAAGGATATAAAAAATTACTATTCATATAATAATCTTAGGTATTGACAGTGATTAAAAGAACAACTAAAATAATAAGAACTCTCTCATGCTGTATGTGAACTATATCCAGAGAATGCGATTATAAGTTATATCATATTTTTAAAAGTTTAAAATGCATTATTCATTATACTGACAAAAAACACGAACAAAAACATTGGTTAGGAAAAGCTGATTCGAAATTATTTGAATATTTATGAGATGGTGCTTCTATAATCTGAAAGCACAAAGTTTGCTAATTTATCCAGCGATTATTCCTCTTGTATAGCTTATAATGGAAAATAAAAGCTCCATGACAATGAACCTGATATCCAATTCACACGACATGAAATTCACAAATTAAATGACATTGTTCTCTCTTATTAAATATCTTGGGGTATACTAGTGTAAATTCGTTAAATATTTGTTGGAAATGCATTGGCCCTGTTCTTAATATCAATCAATATAAATAATTTGTTTATTGTCTCAATCTCTTTTATAAACACTAATTGAAAATAAGTTGCTATAGGTCAATACTTTTTGTATGATCGATGAATACTATTTTACGTCCTTTATTCCTCGAATTTTTTCCATCCTTATTAGAATGACTCTTATTCTTTTCAAATATGGAAAAATAAAAATATTTTAATTGTATAAGTAGTTAAACACACGTATAGTTCTGGTACTCTTTATGCCTGTAAAAATATATATAGGGTGGAAAAAAAATATGGAGACGATTTCACAACAACGTTATTTTTTTCAGAGACAGTTTGATAATTTAATTTTTCTAAATAATTGTGTTCCACAAAGTAATATTTTTGATCAGAATAATTTACTTAAAACCTTTAAATAGCGAAGAAATTATACTGTTCAAATTAATTACTTAGATATTCAAATGACCGCTACTCTGGAAAAGATAAACATCAAATAAAATTATTTATTGCCATAACAATTTATGTAATTAAATACATAATGTACATAGGCATAAGTCATACAAGCTAAACATACATTAATACCTATAGTTTGACAATTCTGATAGACTGTAGAAGGCCTCCTTTTGCAATATGTTTTTTAATGTCACTCCGAAGGAACTATATTTAGTGCTGTCTTTTAGTGGGGCTGGTAGAGAGTTGAACAACCTGATGCCACTATAAATAAATGTTTTTCGGACAAAGAAGTGCGATGTCTTGTTATTTGAAAGTTACTTTTACTGCGGAAATTGATGTTATGTTGCGGATATTGTCCGTTATTGAAGAGCGCAGTTTTGATAGCCTTTTTGAAGTCCAGTTTAAGGCAATTGAATTTCTCCTCAATAGACCTTTCATTTGATACCGAACTCGACCTATGCTTACGTTGAAGATTTTCGTTCAACTTCTAGTGGGCCGTCCCCCTGAAAAGATGAAATGTCCCTAATGGCGTCAAAATGTATGTTCTTTGTAACCAAGATTTCACTTTTACAAGTGAAGTCATACAACAGTTGTGAAAACGTTATCATATTTTTTCCCCACCTTGTATAGTGTACCTTTAAATAATTATCCCCTTTTTCCAACAGTATTTGGTGAGGTCAATGATCTAAGAACGGATTACATAGTAACTTTTGTACAATGTTGTATCCAATAGACTAAAATTTAGAGAACATTAGTTATATAAGCATTAACATTTTGTTGTAAATACTCTATCGTAGTACAATAAAAAGACAATTAGTTGATTGGATTTCACAGAATAACAAATCTAGTTAATTATTATAATGTAAGAAGAAACATTTACTTTTTTATATATCGATTTACAGGGGAGCGTAGGGTATAGGCTCAGTGATGGAATGTTACAATCGCAAGTACGTAGAGTATAGGCTGAGTGATGGAATGTTTCAATCGCAAGTACGTAGGGTAAGGACTCAGTGATGGAATGTTACAATCGCAAGTCCGTAGGGTACAGGCTTAGTGAAGGAATGTTACAATCGCAAGTCCGTAGGGTATAGGCTCAGTGATGGAATGTTACAATCGCAAGTCCGTAGGGTACAGGCTCAGTGGTGGAATGTTACAATCGAAAGTCCGTAGGGTATAGGCTCAGTTATGGAATGTTTCAATCGCAAGTCCGTAGAGTATAGGCTCAGTGATGGAATGTTACAATAGCAAGTCCGTAGGGTATAGGCTCAGTGATGGAATGTTTCAATCGCAAGTCCGTAGAGTATAGGCTCAGTGATGGAATGGTACAATAGCAAGTCCGTAGGGTATAGGCTCAGTGAGGAATGTTACAATCGCAAGTCCGTAGGGTATAGGCTCAGTGATGGAATGTATTATTTTAGTAACATTTATACGTATATTATTTTTACGTTTACTGTGTAAATATTGTAATGTATGGGTATAACACTATGCAAGTAGCTTTACACTGATATGATATCGTACAGGAGTACAGGCCACTGTCACCTAAGCGTGCCTGTACAAAACATGCTCTGTGTGCACATTTATTCTGAGTTTTATGTTATATATTAATTTCTTTTAATTTGTTGTATGATTGTGCTGAATGTATGTGTGCTTGTAGAGTCCAGCTTTGTGCTGCCGAGTGTGGTCTGTGGTGCCCCGTGGTCCGTCGCACTTTTCTTTGGTGCAGGGTCTTGACGACCCAGGCGCGCCCGACGTCTCCACTGAACAACTTCTCTATCATTCCGTATCACCTTATCGCCATTTCTACAAGATAGTTCATATTAACGCTCAGTCTGTACCTTGTCATATTGATGAAATACGCTCACTATTTAGAACTCCATTTTGTGATTGTATTCTTATATCCGAATCGTGGCTCAAGCCTCACATACCCTCAGCTTCTGAAGACATACCAGGATATACTCTCTATCGTAATGACCGTCTGTTTGCTGGAGGTGAGGGCACAGTGGCTTACATCAGGTCCTCTATTACTACTAAGGTGTTGGAGATCTCTGACACCTCAAGACCATTTCGACCTGAGTGGATGTTTATGGATATATCACTTAATGGTGTTCATATGCTCCTTGGACTTTGTTATCGACCACCTAAAGTGGGCTTCTTGGCAGAATTCGAAAGTGTTCTGTTAAGACTGATGGTGATTTTAATACTTATTTACTTGGACGAGACACGTATGACAAACGTCAACTTACCACTATGTTTTACTCAAGTAACTTAACTTTACTCCCTTTGCAGCCCACTCACCACACTGATCACTCTGACACTTTGCTTGACCTGCTAGCGGTTAGTGACTCAACTCGAATTGCACATTATGGCCAGTTGTCCGTCCCAGGGATATCAAAACATGATCTTCTGTACTGTGTCTATAAAGTCACATCGCCACAGCACGTGCCTAAGTTTGTTTCTTTTCAAAATTTTAAAAGCATTAACCCTGCTAACCTTTTAGCGGATGCTAGAAATTTGAATTGGGACACAGATAAAACTATATGATAACGTAATAATATATCATTTGAATATCTAAGTTAACCATAATGTTAACATCATTATCAGATAAAACTGATAATGATGTTAACATTATGGTCGACAACTTCAATGATATTCTTGTCAATCTATTGGACAAACATGCCCCCGTTGTAACCAAACGAATAACCAGGCAACCTTCCCCTTGGATCACTTCTGCCATACGTCATTTAATGGCCCAGCGTGACTCTATCCATAGGAAATTTAAGAGGACTAAGGACCTCATTGATAGAAATGTCTATAAACATCTACGAAATAGAGTCAAACAAGAAATGCGAAATTCAAGAGCTAGGTACATATATACATATTTCACTGAAAATAAATCATCTACTAAACGCTGGCGTATGATTAAGAAGTTGGGGGTGTCCAGGATTAAACCTGGTAGTCCCATCTCAATAAATCTTAATAAGCTTAATAATTATTATACTAATCTCCCTGTTGATAACACCGGGGCTATTGTATTTTCAGATCATCTAAGATCTCAGCTTCCAACTCCTCGTGATTCAAATTTTACTTTAACTATGACAAATGAGAATGAGGTCCATAAATCCATTATGATGATTAAAAGGAATGCGATTGGGGCAGACAACATTTCTATGAAATTATTAAAAGTTATAATCCCCGCAGTTTTACCTGTTATCACGTCAATCTTGAACAAATCACTTGCAACCTCAATATTCCCATCTGCCTGGAAATCAGCGATTGTTCGGCCAATCGCCAAGACGTCCTCTCCATCTTCTCCATCTGATTATCGACCAATCAGTATCTTACCTGCACTCTCTAAATGTCTTGAGAGGATTGTTCACCAACAAGTATGTAATTATCTTTCTAGTAATGATCTTCTTAGTCAGTTTCAGTCAGTTTTTCGGAGAAATCACAGTACCACCACTGCACTGCTATATATCACTGAGGATATTCGAAAAGCTATGGACATCAGACAAGTGACATTGATCACTCTGTTTGATTTTTCTAAAGCGTTTGTTTGTGTCCATCATCCACTGCTCAAAGTCAAACTTTCTCATCTTGGTTTCTCGTCTGACAGTATTTCCTGGTTTGAGTCCTATCTGACTGGCAGGCGTCAGCGTGTACATGTGAATAACGAATACTCTAATTGGGGAAGTGTAACCAAAGGTGTCCATCAGGGCTCTGTACTTGTACCTCTACTGTTTACTCTGTACATCAATGACTTGTCCAACAGCATTTCTCACTGTAAATATCACCTTTATGCTGACGACTTACAAATATACTCTCACGTTCATGTATCAGACTTGAATGAAGGGGTTAATGGAATGGTTTCTGATATTAAATCTATTGGTGACTGGGCGTTCAGACACAGCTTAAGACTGAACAACAATAAGACTCAACCTATTATTATTGGACATAACAGACTGATGGCACAGATTGATCTTGATACAGTACCCCGTAATTGATAATTCACTTAACCACTGTGACAAAATTAAGGACTTGGGACTCCTTATAAATACTACTTACATGGTCTGATCATGTATCTTTAATATCTTTAATATGTAATAGCATTTTTGCTGGTTTGTGAACACTCTGAAGAGATATTATAACTGTTTACCTTTAGATGTTAAGATTTTGCTAGTAAAAACACTTGTATTTAACCACTTTGACTACTGCGACATTGTCATCAATGACATGCCTACCCATCTTGCAGATAAACTTCAACGAGCGCAGAACTACTGTCTACGTTTTATTTTCAATCTCCGTCGAGATGAACATATCACTCCTTACTTCAGACGTCTAAAATTACTGAAGTTACTTGAGTACAGAAAGATCAACATTTTATCTTTACTGTACAATCTTCTTCAATCCAAAAATTCTTCTTTTTAACTTCAAATTTTGTGATTAACTTCATCATAAGTAATCGGGACACGCGTCAGGGTTCTTCAATGTTAACTATTCCAGCTCATCGAACAGCACTTTACAACAGATCTTTTACTGTTGCTGCCTGCAGATTGTGGAATAAACTTGATCCTTCAACTCGAAATATTGATAGTCGAGCTCGGTTTGTAGCGGCACTGAGGGAGTGGTTGTCGGCGGATTCGTGGGGATTGTAGGCCTTGGCCGTGCTGTCAATGTTGGACTGAGTATATGTGTGATGTGTGTTTGTTGTGATCAGTTCATGGAATAATTTTTATTTATTATTATTTTATATTTTTATTTGTTTATTTATTTTTTTCATGTAAGTAATGGTTTTTTGTTTTCTTCTTTGTTTTATGTTCTTTCACGCTTGATGCTTAATTTGTTTAGTTTTAATTATCTCAAAACTCTAATTTTTTATTGTTGAGTAGCTTGTAAATACATGTGCTCAGCAGCAGTGAACACATATGAACTCTTAGGTATACTCATTGTAGTTATGTATTAATTTTTCTTTATGAGGTTAAGTGTAAGAGAGGACCTAATGGTCCTAACTTTGACTCACAAAATAAAACTTTTTCATTTCATTTCATTTTGAATTTTACGCTAAAAACTCTCCCTCACTGGAGAATACCTTGTAAAGGCTATTCAAAACACACATTTTAAACGCATATTATTTGTGATGGACTAATAAATACACAGAGCTCAGCATATTCTTACAATTAAATTAAAATATTTGAATTTATTGTAGTTTTGATAAATAACAAAGGAAACCTATTTTTTGTGACTGAATGTATTGTCATTTGAGTACTCTTAACCCAGAAAACAATGATTTACGTCACAAAAATAAGTGTGCTCTGTTTTTATCATCCGGAATGCCATTGAGTTTGGCATTATGTAGTCTACAAATGTTGTATCTTAACATTATTAGATTTGTAGTTTTTTTAATATTTGACTTTGAAATTTTTATACATCCGCAATTTTGAATTTGATAATCTCAGAGATTAAACCTTTTTAAATGAAATGCAACTGTTTTTGATATTTTTTTGTAAAAAACACATAGAGACGCACAGACATGAAACGAATCGAGAAAGGACAAGTGCTATGCGGTATTATTTGCTTGTATTGACCTGTGATTGTCAAAGCTGGACACCCTGTAAATATATATATATATATATATATATATATATGTGTGTATATATGTATATATTTAGTTATATATATGGTGTCTCTCAAAAGTTGTCTAAAACGCATTGTGGGCGAACCATTTGACCAAGAACATTGCTGTACAGTCCCTCCCCCTCAAACCATAAGCGTATAATCAAATAAAAATATTTTCATTATTTTTAGACTTCAGCATTGAATTTCTAGGGTTCGAATCTTAAAGTATTTAATGCACACATATAGCATGTGGCATATCATATTAAAGGTATTTACACCTTGACTATTTTGGTGTAATCAGATTTGAATTTTACTATCCGTTTTAAAATAGCATCAAAAGTATGTAAAAGATAGCAATTTTGTTTTTATCGCTAAATGCAAAGCTTAATATGAAATCCAAAACTACCTGTGAGTTCCTAAAAAAACTAGTTCTGAGCTTTTTTTTTATTTTTGACAATTTTGAAAATCCCAAAAGTAAAAAATCTTAAATAGGAAGGAAGACCAGTCATGTTGCATACCAAATAAAAGAGCGTAAAAATGAAAAACTGTTATATTTAAACAATAGGTATATCTTGAATAGGAATATAATTGTGGTTAAAAACTTTAAATTTGTGGGCGTTTCGTGTGTTTGGACAAATCAGCTGATTTACCCATCATTGCAACAAAGCTTGTAACCAAACATAATTTATACAAACATTGCCGTTGTGGTTATATACTGAAAGTTTCAATTAAATTGTAAAGAATTGTTAAACAATATTTTTATTATCAATTTATTACGTTTTTGTTTTAATTAGCGTTTTTCCAATTGTTTATGTTTACTCTCATGTTTAACTTTTTTCATTTTTCAACGGTTTATCTATTTTAGTTTTCAATTTCATTTGTGTTTACTGTACATGAAAATCTTACTTAAAAAAAAAATGCTATACACAAATGAAAATGTTTTCAACATGTTAATGGTTTTGGGTGAGTATCTTACCAATTTCAGGGCTGCTGAAAGGCTTACAATACCCTGACAGAAACTATCAAAGTTATAAGAATTTTGAGCGCTTAGTCAATAGAGTACGAGTAACAAGGACAGTTTTTCATAAAAGGACATTTTTCATAAAATGAAATGAAAAACGTCTTTATTAATATTGTAAAAGACGGGACTCTGTGGTAAAACAACAGAGGTCAGCTGATATTTTAGCTGCGGTAACAATTGATCCTCAGGTCTCTACCCGGCGCCTTGAAAGAGACTCTGGAGTTAGTATATCTACTATCAGCAGAATCCTTAAAGTCAGTAGTTTCCACCCGTATCACATTTCACTCCACCAAGAACTTGAAGCAAATGATCATTTTCATCGCATTAATTTCTCACTATGGGCCCAACAAAGAATTAAAAATAATTCAGAATTTCATGTTAATGTTTTTTGGACTAATGAGGCCACATTTAAAAATAATGGACAAATTAATATACATAACATGCACTATTGGAGTCCTACTAATCCTCATTGTGTTAGGGAGTTGAATCACCAAAGGCAATGGTCACTGAACGTCTAGTGTGGCATACTCAATGAGCGAATAATTGGTCCTTACTTTTTTGATGGACATTTAACAGGGGAATTGTACAACAACTTCCTAAACAATGGATTTTTAGTTTTACTAAATCATATTCCCCTAGAAAGGCAGCGACAAATGTGGTTCATGAAAGACGGGTGTCCAGCACATTACCACCGTGAAGTAACATTCACTCTCTCTGCTATGTTTGCAGAACATTGGATTGGGAGAGAGGGTCCAGTACCCTGGCCAGCGAGATCTCTAGATCTTACTTGCATAGACTATTATATGTGAGGTAGAATTAAGGATATTGTTTATCAAGCTGCTCCTTCATCAAGATAGAACATGAAAGAATAAGAGAAGCATGTGCACAAATAAGTAGGGAAAAAGTATAATCCATGCTATTGAAGCTTTCTCAACAGGGATTGAAAAGTGTATTGAAGTAGGTGGCGGACTCTTTGAGCACCTATTACAGTGATAGACAAATGATCAGCTTGCTTAGTTAAACCAGATCGTAACAACAAATTTAAAGGGTGTTAGCCACATTTTTGTTACTAATCAAGATATACCTATTGTTTAAACATAAAAGTTTTTACGTTTTTTACGTTCTTTTATTTGGTATGCAACGAGCCTGGTCTTCCTATTTAAGATTTATGACTTTTGGGTTTTTCAACGTTGAAAAAATAGAAAAAAAATAAATAAAAAAAGGATATAATATTGTAAAATTGAACCATATTGGGTATCATTTTGAAGAGCATTTTATTAGGAATTCAGAACTATTTTTGGATTTAATATTAAGATTAAGTTGTGCATTTAGCGATAAAAACAAAAAATTGCTATTTTTGACATACTTTTGGCCGCCATTTTGAAACGGATAAGTAACACTTAAATCTGATTGCACCAAAACACTCAGGGCGTCAATACCTTCGACATGATGTGCCACATGCTGTATGTTTGCATTAAAATACTTTAAGATTCGAACCCTGGAACCGCAATGCTAAAGTCTAAGAATAATGAAAATATTTTTATTTGATTCTACGCATATAGTTTGGGGGGGGGGGGGGGTGGCCTGTACAGCAATGTTCTTGGTCAAATGGTTCGCCCACAATACGTTTGAGACAACTTTTGTGAGACACCCTGTATATACAGTATATGTATACACTGACAACCCGACATTACTAAATGTTTCAAAAAGAACTTTTTTCATTTAGTAAATAAACGTATATAATTAAGGGCGGTGGTCGTACCAGCTGCGAGTAGCTGCAAATAGAGCGAGTGAAGCAAGTGGATTATACTTATCAAGGCAGATGTCCGTGTCAATGCCAATCTTATCATTCCACCCACAGCAACATTTGCAAGCAAAACATCACGTGACCTGCCTAGCGTAGTGAAATGTCAAAATACATTAAACAGTTCACTAAACACATACTTTACGTACATAATATATTGACGCTTCATTGTAAACATGTTTCTTGTGACTGTGTTTGACAGAAAAAACATATTGTGTACTAAGAATGTTTTCGTGTCTGTTTTGTCGTGATCACCAATTTCATGTGGTTTCGAAACAGTTAAGGCAATACTGGTACAGGTTTTTTACAGGTATTTAAGAGTTAACGGTTTTCCAGAATCAAATTCCATTGCACAATTATGACTTTCATTATTACCCCTAAAAATAAAGAGTGAATACAATTTTATGCAAGTCAAATTTATTATTTGAAAGTGATTATGTAATAGAATCTTTTTATACTGCAAAGTAAAATACTTGAAGCTACTTATTTATTAACATTTTCTCCTCATTAATGTGCAACAAACTACGTGCAAAATGTTCTAAAATCAATTTTTATTCATTGGAAAAGTATAAGTTCATGAAAACATCGAGTTTCCATAGTGACTTTTAATTGGGTCACTTTATAGAATTTGGAATAAAGTTTTAACGAAGCTATCAGTGACAGATGGGACAGGTGTTCTAATGATATGCCGATAGTTTGCGAGAGTATAATGAGGTCAGACTGTAGTTCTTTAAAGGTAAACTTTTAAATATTTCTCCATTGTTAACATTTTCAAAAGCGAAGTAATTTTAAATCGAGTTACTGAGGAGATTGTGACAAGTAACTATGCAGGAACTCAACACACTTATTTCTCTCTACACTTTATTTAAATAGTTTAACTTAAACAAATAACAGTAATTTCCCTCTTGGCGAGAAATAGAAATAAAATAATGGTAATATCCCATACTTTTATTATTATTCATTCGTTATTCATCTCTAAGACGCCGATCGTAGAGATATGGGAGAATATGAGGAGTGAATGAGTGTAGATGAACGAGTGTAGTCATTGTTACTATCTGAGTTCGGCTTGGCTCAGAAAGGACTATTTATTAATAGCCCAATAGCCAGGGTAACTATGGGACCTACAGCTTTACGTGGAATCTGAACCACGTAGTGTTGGTCTGATTTTCAGCTAACTCACATGTCTGACACTCAATTCTCTCCCCTACACAACATCCGAACCTTGACTACCATTCAACACGGACACTCCAGACTTCTGTAGTAGTGTCTACGTTGATGACAACCATTGAGCGGACGCCGTGTCGGTATTAAAAGAACCGAGCATGGAACCTATCACCTACAATCTCCCAAATACTTTCTCCCCAAGTAGCTGAGTTACAGCACTGCGCCACCAGTGCCGACTATACTACTGTATGTGTGGGCGGGCGGGTGGGTCAATACACCTGTATTTGTATGGGTGGGCGGGTGGGTTAACGTTTTAACATTATGAACGATGGGTTAACGTTTTAACATTATGAACGATGGATTAACGTTGCAACATTTTGAACTATTAAGTTAACATTGTAACCTTGTGTACGATGAGTTATGGTTTGCATTATTGTGTACGGTGGGTTGTTAAAGTCGGAACATTGTGAACAATGGGGGGGATGTGGTGGGACCTCTATTGTGAATAACGCAGCATATTGATAAAACACTAACTATTAACTACATTGTACTTTTCCCCAATTCTCATAAGAACTATTATTAATTTATAACTTATTTGATTGTATAGTGATGTTTAAATTTATAATATTTTTTCAAATGTTTATTTTATATAATTTATTTAAATATTATGTTTTAATATTTAATATAATTTAAAATATATTTAATATAATTTCTTTAAATATATTAAATCATGAAGGATAGACTTCATTATTTAAGTTTATACAGTTCTGTTCCGTTGATAAATGCATGCACGATTTATGGAAAGGCAAACCTAACGAAGACAGTATTCATTAGACAAGTGCACGTTGAATTTGAAAGTATGATATCAACTGATCGTGTTTGTTGGATGGAAGAGTAGGACCCCGAAAGATTGTGTAGCCCTATATGCTAGACTGATCATGTAAGAAAGACTGTATAGAAAGACTACGTATCTGGTAGACTGATCGAGTTTGTTGTTTAGGAGAGTAGGATCTAGAAAGTCTGAGTATGAGGTAGACTAATCGTGTTTTATTGGATAGGAGAGTAGGACCTAGAAAGACCGTTTATGTGATAGACTGATCATGTTTGTTCGATGGGAGATTAGGATTTACTAGAAAGACTGTGTAAGTGGTAGACTGATCATGTTTGTTGGATGGGAGGTTAGGATCTACTAGAAAGACTGTGTATCTGGTAGACTGATCGAGTTTGTTGTTTAGGAGAGTAGGATCTAGAATGTCTGAGTATGAGGTAGACTGATCGTATTTTTTTTGGATGGGAGAATAGGATCTAGAAAGACCGTTTATGTCATAGACTGATCATGTTTGTTGGATGGGAGATTAGGATCTACTAGAAAGACTGTGTAAGTGGTAGACTGATCGTGTTTGTTGGATTGGAGAGAAACCCCTTCTCATCAATACATTTGAGTCCTTTAACATGGTTTGGGTTATCAGAGAAACGCGTCTACGTAGGATAGAGAAAGTTGAATCGCGAGAAATTGTACGTTGGCCGTGAAGGCACGGCCTGTTGAGAAACGGTTGAAAATAGAGTGGAAGATAAACGGCTCTTAGGTAAAAGTGTCAGTTCGTCTAGAGGTGTGTTAACATTAGCGGAAGAGTGGTAGAACAGTCGAGAAGTGTGTGGTAGTGTGCCGGGTCTTTTGACCAGTACATGTTGGTTTCTCTACGTTTTGGTTTGCCAGACTGCCTGAGATCGCTCTTGCGCTGTCGACTTGTTACTTTCGGCTCAAGCCTTGGTCTGTTCCATGGTTCCAGCCTTCGGTTCACCGGTTCAACAGTTCACCTGAGTTTCGTGTTTAGTTTCGCCTCCTTCCTGTTAACATCTTTATGTGTGGCTAGAGAGAAAACCTTAACGTGAGTTGGTTATTTTGTTCTATTGTTGAAAACCTAATCAAGCTTTTGGTGAAAATATTTTTGTTTAAATAATAATCAGGTTTATCTGTTATTTTCAGTTGTTGTTATTTGATTTCCATACTTTTAGGTTGGTTCTGTTGCAAGGTCATGTGCCTGCTTTCATATCTTTCCTTCTTTTCATTAATTAACATTCATTTATTCTATTAAATTATAGCCTAAATTTTTTAATAAAGTTTTGCAAAGTATTCATGGATCATTTTGAAATTTGATGTACAATTTTTACAATATAATAATAATAATAATATATTTTATTCCATCCAACATTTGTACAATATTAACAATGTATTAATTAGCTAGGAAATTCAAGCCATCATTTCAAGTAGGCGATGGCTAGCGCAGGTGTGTTTTGCATGAACAATGTTCTTATCAGTCCAATAGATTACCACTTGATAAGGACGGTCACTGCAGTCCCATACGCTATCTTCACTAAATTAATAGTAAGCTGCTAAATACGGTTTAACTATAAGCTAAGTGGTGCTTCACAATTACAATATTGAAGCTTGAATTATTAATTTAATCTAACAACTGTACAAAAAAAGGCATCACCTCCTCAATGGTAAAACAAGTACACTATTTCTCAAGGAAAGTCTTAATACTTTACACTAAGATATCAAACATATAATCAATTTTGCTTTTGGTAAATAGCCATTTCTTAATTCTAGGTATAAATATAGTCAGTCTTTCACATTGTTTAAGGTGTTGTGGTAATTGGTTGTACAGTTTAGGCCCTAAGTATATGAAACTTTTATTAAAAAATGATTTATTTACCTTTGGCCTAATAAACAAACCTAAAGTAGCACTTCTAGTTCCACTATAGAGCCTATTAACTGCCGTGTTGCCATTTCTAATATAAAATACTTTCAAGACCTTAAACACAAAACGATGACGAATTGGCAAAATATTCAGCTGACAGTAAAGAGGAAACGCATGTTCACGCTTTGCTTTAAAGGTGATTAGCCGTACATAATGGTTTTGTGTTACTTTTATTGGATTTATTGTGACACAGTCCGTTCCACCCCAAAATTCCAATCCGTACAGTAGTCTAGATTGGATGAGGCCAAAATACAAAACTCGCAGCATGTCAGTGTGTAGGTAATTTCTCAAATGGTAAAATTTTCGTATGTTTCTCTGAAGTTCAGTATGCAGTTTTGAGCAATGATGCTTCCATGAGAGCTTTTCGTCTAGAATTACACCAAGGTATTTTAATTTATCAATTTGTTCAATTTTTTCACACTTACAATTTGGAATTTCTAAACAGTTATTTGAATGTATCTGTAGGTCAGATTGGAAATAGAAACCCTTAAGGTCAAAATTAATAAATTTAGTTTTTGTTGCGTTTATTATCATTTTATTGTTGTCGCACCACATTCGAATTGTTTTTAAGTCGATCTTCATATCGTCCCAAATTGCGTCCCATGTACTTCCGGAATATCGGAGAGACACGTCATCCGCAAAGGCGCTAATTTCACCCTTAAATTGATGAATAAGCAAGTCATTGATGTAGATCAAAAATAAATAGACGGAAAGTATGGACCCCTGTGGTACTCCAATGTTAGTCTCTTTACATTCACTCAAGGTGTTGCCTATTCGGACTCGTTGACTTCGATTTGAGAAATAACTCACAAACCAACGTAGCGCAATGCCTCTAATACCTGCCAATTCAAGTTTATTAAATAAGTTTATTAAATAAAATGTCGTGATGCACAAGGTCAAAAGCATTTGAAAAATCTATGAAAATACCTGAAGACTTGTTATTATTATTAATGCTATTGTAAACTCCCTCCATAAAGTCATAAATTGCTGTTTCAGTATTTTTGCCCTTTGAAAATCCAAATTGTCTTTGGATAAAAAAATAATGTTTATTAAGATAGTGTAATAGTCTGGTTTTCATTGCAGACTCAATAACCTTAGACAGTACAGACAACAAGGCAATAGGTCTATAGTGCTGGACCAGGTCCCGGTCACCCTTCTTGAACATAGGAACAATAACACTTTGTTTTAGTTTATTATTAAACAAACCACTCGTAAAGCTTAAATTTACAATATGTACTAATACATGGGATATTTCTGTATTAATTTCTTTAATGAGCTTGACAGACAATAGATCAGAACCTGTAGACTTTTTATTTTTTAGTTTTTTAATTATTTTACTTATTTCTTCAGTTGTAACAGGGTTTAGAAAAAAGGAGTTTACAATGCGAGTATATACGAGGTATCAAGGTGAAAGTTAGGAAGGTAGATTATCAGATCTTGAGTGGCTTGAATGAAATGCTCATTGAAAAGGTTTGCAACTAACAGGGGATCGTCCACAAGGATGTTACTGTTACCGCGCTTATCGGTTGCTTATCTTTTATGTCTGTCAAACTATTCACAATTTTCCACTGTTCTTTCACATCTCCCGCACTCCTCATAAACAGATTTTTATAATATAATTGTTTTGCATCCGAAATAAGGCTGTTTAAATGGGTATTAAAATTATAAAAGTAAGTTTTAAGATTTATATCATAGGGCCTTCTTTTAAGTTTTATTGCTAATTTATTCCTTTTCTCTAACTTTCGAAATAAAAACTCATTTATCCATGGACTCCTGGACTTAGCTTTCTTTAATTTAGCACCTATTCTAATAACCTGTTTACAACCCTTAATACCATCAGATAGAATACTATATAACATTTCTAAAGCTACATTTACGTCATCACACAAAAGAACGTTATTCCAATTAACTTCACGTAAGTACTTTTATAATCTTTCGTAATTGAATGTTTCAAAAGTTTCTTGCAAAACAGGATAACAATGTGGTGACCTTTCAAAATTCATAATTAAACCAATCATACTATGGTCGGTAATATTTAAATGGAAAACGCCAGACTTAAAAGTCTGAGAATGTTTAAACCTAACAAAGACATGGTCAATACATGATGCAGATTCGTTAGATATTATAGTATGCTTATCAATAAAATTTATAAAACTGTTATTATGCATTACTGTTAGGTAAGAGTGTGATTCCGGTTTATTACTTTTAATATCCAGATTGATATCGCCAGTTAAAATTAAATTAGAAGATAAAAGTGCTATTACTTGCTCTAATTCTTTAATGAATTCATATTCGGAATAATCTTGTAATCTATATATACCAATTAAATTAAAAATAAAGTTAAAGCATTTAATTTCCAAAACTAATATATCAGCAGACACCATTTGTATACTTTTATCTTTAGCTAGGATGTTATCGCGAATGTATATTGCAATGCCACCTGCTCTATATGTCTCATTGCAATTAGTAAACATGTTGAACCCTGGAATTCTATAAAATGACACCTCCTCATTATAAATCCAAGTTTCTATCAAAATAAGAATATCTAAGCTATTTATGATATTGTGTATATTCAGCATAAACAAATCAAATTTTTTTCTTAAACTACGAATGTTAAAGTGTATACAACTTATAGACCTTTTCGACTTACAAAAGAAACTCTGATTCAAACGATCAAACTCCAGACAAGTGATGTTAGTCATATATGGGATAGTATATAATAAAAATTATAAGTATTTATGTACAAATTAATTATAAATACATTATAAATAAATACAAACAAATACAAATAAATTATAAATATAATACAAAATAATGGATATATATATATATATATATATATATATATATATATATATATATATATATATATATAATAAATAAGAGCTAAGGTAGTCTCAAGCAGTTTTGTGACTTACAGTTTATCCAGATCGTCATAGCAATCAATTCTTTTGCACTTTTGCCCATTCTCCCTTCTCACGAATATTTTGCCCTCCTTACTCCAGACATAGAGGTATCCCTTAGCCTTGGCCAGTTCTTTGGTTTTTGCTATCAGTAGTTTTGTTTCAGGGGACAGGTGCTCACTAATAAATACCTTGTTATTCGGGAAGCTGCCATTTATTCTGACCGCTGTAAGAGGTCTTACGTCCTTAAAGGCATTGATCCAGTGGTCACGTTCCTGACGGGTCTTCTTTGATAATAATCCTGATATATCTTCTTTGATAATAACCTATTCTACCTGTTTAATTTCGTTATATCCTGTAAAGTATTTCTTAAAAAAAAGTTTTTGTTAAACCTATTTATTGTATATAGAATTATTCGTAAAAAGATGATAGGAACAGATATATTTATTTCATGTGTTATAGTTTGTTGATTACATTTTATTTAAAACTCGTTAAGACTTATTTGTAAGATTATTTATGTTCTGTATTATTTATTATGTTGTTGTTTTTGTGTGGAGTTTGGCTGTGCTCTTAACTAATGGGCTGTGTTTGGACTGTTCAGTCCAGGGTCCTTGAGTTGGACGTTTGACTCTCAGCCTGCCACCCAGCCGATCTTCTGCCATCTTTACTGTGCTAGCCTGGCCTGGGGACAATGTTATAGAGCCAATTTGTGCCTCCACTATCCTCCTTACATCTTATAGGAGCCTTCTGTCCTTAGATCAGTTCGTTCCACTTTATTCCCGGTGGCTGAGCTGGGGGTGTTTGACAGTGGCTTAGAAAAAAACACGTTGAACTCGAGAAAAAAATGTCCACAACCAAATAGTTTAATAGGGCCCATTTATTATTTTAAGATGTCATTTATATATATAAACATTTTTAAAATAAATTTATTATTCCTTAAAAATATTATTTAATTTGTTATTCTGTAGTTTCTAAATATTTATCGATTTTTGAATTATATTTATCTCTGTTATTTTAGGCCTAGTTATTAAGTTTGCTTGTGTATATATTTTTCGGTGTAGTGTTTCTTGTTTAATATTTCATGATAAATCGATGCCATACTATATTTTACTTTTTTTTCTTATTTTAAACATTTCACCAAAAGGGGATTATTTAATAACGTTTTAACTTTTCTTCAATTCGGAGCTCTCAGGAATTCCAGTTGACTCCCCGGCATCGGTGGAATCATGGGCTGTGAATTAAATTGCCGGTTAATTGGTTTTGTTCAAATTTCCAAATTTTTCAAAATCAATTCTTTCAAATTTGTTAAATAGGCACATCTGTTGTTGTATTTGTTGTTTTCGCCAATTTTGTGTACATCATTGTTTATTATGTGTTTCATATTGTTTTTCTTGTTTCTGAGAGTTATTTTGATATTGTGGCCTTCTGCAAAAATTAATTCTTTTGTAATAAATAGCTTTTCCACTCAGCTGCCGAGTTGTGATTTAACCCTCCGACTGCCGCCCGTGATCCTATCGCTTGTCTGGTTTTGAGCTATCCCCCTGTACGGCACAACTTCCAGTTTGGTGGGGGATGGGTCTCAGTAGGAGTGGTAGATGGGGCACACTTAGGGAACAGTGTTCGATGAATGTGGGAATACATGGGTGTGAGGGGTGAAGGATTAGGTTCATTGTTTTGTGGTGCTAAGTGTCTTACGAAGGATTTTGATGATGATTTTGGCCCGTGGACAGACTAAAGAAAACGTTATTTCCTTTAATGCATAAAATAGTCAAAAAACAATAACACATTAATCATTTACATATCAGCATTTTAAATATGATTTCACGGAATCAACTTAATTATGCATATAAACACTCTTGGAATAAATGCTAGTAAAACTTAGCTCCTTCCCTTGGTCCTTTGTCGTTTTGGTTCAGCTAGTTTAAATCGGAAACTATAATTTTATCTTGATACAGTATTGGTTCACTCTTTATCTACTATATTTAAAACATATTTCGTAGGTAATAAAAATTAACGAGGTAAGTTGAATTTTGAAGGCGTTGTTGTAGGTTGTCCTAAACATGAAGTACCACTCTATCTCAAGTTGTAGAGTTAGGTAACATGAAAATTGCTAACTTAATACTTCTTGATGCCTTAAAATATATCAGTTTTACTTGACCGTTTCAGGCGATGCATGTATTTTGTTTTGTTATTAAAACTTCAGTTGAAATTAACTATACGTAGAGTAAGGCTGGCAAGAGTAACTCCTTCGGTAAAAACCAATTCTTTAAGAATGATTGAATTACATAAACGAAGTAAATAGGCTGAACATTAGGTAACCTAAATGTACTATATGATTCAAATGAACATCTGTATATTTTGTTCAGAAATATTCTGATGAAGTTATGGAGAACAATGATTAAAAAGACAGAAGGTCACATTCTTTGAAATTTTTCTTATTTTCAAGATTTAACACTAACAACCTGACTTGATAAAGAAAGTTTTGTTAGATGTTAAAAAAAATATAAAAAAGTAATAGTTTTCATAGTTTTATCAGTATAATTCTAGACCCCAAAAAATATTCCATTTTGTTCACAAAAAAAAAACTATTATGTAATTTAGTTGTTTTATTAATTATACAGTTTTAGATTTCAACAATGCTTGAATATCCTTAAAAAAGACGTTCTCCTTAATAGTCTTTCATAAGGGTTGTTTAATTTGTTGTTAGCTATTACCTTTTTGGGGTCTCAATGTACTTTAGCTTTATAGTACCCATATGAATGTGTACAGTATTATAATATTTTATCTGATGCCTAAACCTAAATCCTTTACTACATCTTTCTAATAATAATTAAATAGCACTTGTTTTATATCAATGAAAATACTCGTGTTGCGTCATTCTCCTCGGTTGGTCAGCACTTTAAAATTATTTTACATATACTAATTTTTATCCTATCTTCAGATTGGCCTAGAGATATCCTGAAATTTGAAAAGAATCCTTCTCAGAGATTTAGAATAGTGTGCTCAGTAATAAAAAAAGCGATAAAACTGATTCTATATATTTAATTTTACACTTCCGGAGTTGTAAAAAGTTCTTTCAACTTTTTATGGAATCATTATTGCTTGTTTGTGGACATTCATGGAAAGGAATATGTCATTTATGACCGTAGGTTATCCTGTTATTATTAATATATGTATAATATGCTACTAGGGAACACCCCTGCACGCATCGCGTGCCAACTCCGTCACTCGTTGCTCTAGTGACACATCAGCCTTCAAATTCGGCACGTATTTGATTACAAAGGACCGGGAGACCGAGCTTCACTCAGTTGAATTTTGCAAACTGAAGAGGTAGCATCCATATCTCCCAAAGGATCCTGAGGATCGTTTGATGTTGCTCAACCTTGTAGGTAAATATCGTTTCTGAGGTATTCCGCATTTACCTTTAGCCCCTTTGTGAAACTCGACCTACGGCCTCGCGAGGGAAAGTTCGGCCTGCGGCCTCACCAAGACACTCTGCTACAGTCCCATTTGTGGATTTCGGCATGTCACTCGTGAGGAAGATCGGCATACGGTCTCGCCAGGATTCTTAAGCAGTATGACAATGAATTTTGGTTTTTGGGGCAGTGGAGCCCATAAACATAGTAGTATTTTATAAAATCTGATGGTATATTATTAATTAAGAGACGAATACCTTTAATTTGATACCCCACTTGGATGTATTAGCTTCACATTACCCAATTTCGGATTTTCGAGCATATTTTTTATTTGGAAGGGGAGGGGTGCAGAGCCTTTAAATGTTGTATCTTCCAAAATGTTATGTTATTATGTTATTTAGGAGATAAATACCTATAGTTTGATACTCCACCTTCTGCTAGAAGTCGATAATGCTTCCATATTGTTTTTTCTACTAGAAGTCGATAACACGGGACGTTAGTTCGGGCAAACAACGCTGATTTTCTAAGGACTAACCTTATTCTGCAAAATGCAAATTAAGTAACACTATACTGCTAAGTAACTATAGCAACACACATGAAAGCCACAGTACCTAGAAAAGAAGACTGTAGACATCATGTGCATCTTCCATGACGTCACATGGGCGAAATGACAAAAATGAACACAAAATATGTTCTAATTCCCGTAATTACAATTCTAGCAGATAAGCAATGAAACGCTTCCTTTCTATTATTTAGATGAATTATTCTATGTAATTGGTAGATTTAGTAATGGTAACTTAGTTACCAGTATTTAATAGTATAAACAAATCAGCAGATTTCACCCATGTTACGCCACAGTCTACTGCGCAGCCTCGTCGTGGTACACGGGAAGTATAGCAGCTTCAGAATTTCCCCCAGGGTTGAGACCGGTGCCAATCGATTTCTCGTGGTCGAAAACTCTAACAAAAAATTAAAAACCCTTGGAGCCAAAAAAGTTTGTCCGGACGTGATTGTTTTAGATAATAAATATTAGTGGTAAAACCGCGTTAAGTAAACTCATATGAAGTAAACAAATCCTTATATATAATTCGTGAAGCCGGTTTTTGTCAGCACGACTCCTCCCTTATTTCTATACCTATTTAAGCGGTTGAGGTGTCAAAATATTTGCCTCTGTTTGTAGTTGTGCAATAAGGTTTTAATAATTCTTCAATATTATTGCCCTGAAGGATATGGGAAGACCTCAAAGTTCGTTCTTCGGCCGTAAGAATAACATGGAGAGATTTAAATGAATTGAAAAGTAACAGCTGTTCAAATATAAATAATGATTTACAAACAGTTTTAACGCCCGTTTGAATGTAAACAATAGTGTTTGTAATATTTAAGAGGTTAGATCTTTCATAATGTTAAACCAGATAAGGTTGTTAGATGTTTTCATTCACATTAGATTGTATACTATACTGGACTTTAATGTTTTAATGGTAATCTAACGCAGTTATTTAATTTATTTAATTAATCTTCACTTGTTAAACAAAACCTAATGAAATAAACAGATTTGAAATACGCTAAGTAATATCATTGGGTGTTTATACTAACAAACAGGTTTAAGGGGGAACTCCACCTTTATTAAAGTTTTTTTTATTTTTGCAAAAAAATTAATTTAAGTATTTCTTACTTGTTTTACTAAGTCTCTGATAAACTTAAAAAAAATATATATTTTTCATCCCCGCCCTCCTTGGGGGGGGGGGGATTTTTTATCGGAAAATAGTCGTTTGCCCCAGCAGATAGAACTGCACAACCATAAAAGATATCTGAGTAAATTAAATTTTTTTTTATAGGTAATGAGCCTATGTGCAACCTAAAGTATGGGTTTTTTCATTATCCTCTTACTTTTGGTGCAATAATTTTTTTAACTTTTTTCTTATAAATTTTTTAATTTGTTATAAAAAGTGATTTTTCAAAAATACTTCTAAACATTATTTCTAAAAACCCATACTCTAGGTTGTAGAGTATCTTTATACCTTTAAAATAAAAAAAAATTAATGTTCTAGCTATAGTACTTTTTGAGTTACATCTGTTTCCGTGTTTTGAAAAATGGAAAAAATGAACTATTGGTAAACGCGATAAAACAAAAACATAGCATTTTTCTTAGAAACTGATCGATTTACTCTCACAAATACATATACTACCTATCTATTTTAACTAAAATACATATAATTGAAGACTTACTGAATTACTATGATATATAATACAATGCAAATACTACATGACATATAAAAGTGTATAATGCCAATGCTCTACTGAGCCTCGAAATCAGCAGAATTAGACCTGTATACCTTTCGTTTTAGTATTATAAAACATGTTTATAATAACTTTATATGCATGTATTATATAACAAAATGTTCAGAAACTGTTCCACAAAAAAAAATCAGCAAAAAAAATTGTTTATACAATTTTTGAAAAATTGATTTTTTAGGGTGGAGTTCCCCCTTAAGTAATGTAAGTAAGATAGTAAATATATTTAATATTGTGATATTACGTGATACAGTTAAACAATTATTATTTATACTCAGAAGTCACAGGCCGAAGGCAGAGGTGTGCCGAAGGCGCAACGAGTGACGGGGTTGGCACGCGAAGCGTGCAGTTATTAATTAATAGATTATTTGATAGCTGATGATGAACAAACGAATAAATAATAGTTACATAAAAATATACAGTACAAGTAAATGTCTACAATACAAGTTTATTACATTATAAGCACAAAATGCACAAATGTATTACAATAGAAGTACAAAATGCACAAATATTATGGTGATCGATTTCGGTGAACCACGCTCACCTTCCTCAGACCAGAGGGATTCTTTTGTGAATTTTGTACTTGTATTGTAATATTTGTTTGCATTTTGTGCTTATATTGTAAAAAACTTGTGTTGTGTGACGTTTACTTGTGCTGTATATGTACCAAAACATATTATGCTAATTAAAAAACATAAGTATAACACTAAAGATTTGGAGATCAATTGGGAGGATTTCTGGGGTCGGAGAGAATAGTACTTTCTTAGGGAGTTTCTAGAACCTTAGATAAACCTATGTACAAAATTCAAAGTCAATCGGCCTTGTAGGTTTGGAGATTTCGTGATGAGTGGGTCAGTGTATATATTTGGCTTATATATCCGCACAAAACTATGAATGTCTGCACACAACTATCCGCAGACACAACCAATCTGGGTGATCAAAAGCCCAAATAAAAGGGCTTGATCTACTGAGTGTGTTAGACCAAAAAGTACTACCTACCTCAATTATAACCTGATATATAGATGTTTGAGTGGATGAAAACTTGAAAAATTGTGAACTAAGTCGCATTTGAGTACAACTTGAGTAAGTCAAACTTAAGTGAAATCCAATGCCTGATGACTTAACTGTGCACTAGTACCTTTCATAAAAAATGTTGAAGCAAATCGGGCGGATAAAATGCCCGGAAGAACTGGAAATAGATTTTGCCAATTCTTTTAGTACATAGAAATTATTATTTTCCTTTCATAATTTGCTATTCCTTTCAAATAAAAAATTATGCTTTTTTATTCAAAGTATTTCGGTTATGTATGATGTTCTAATAGGGAAAAATGAACGAAGAAATGAAGTGACAACCATTACATTATTGAACATATGTTCTGTATAAAAGACTTTAGGACTAAACAAATACACTTAATATAAAACACTTCCTAGAAAATGTTTAACAATGGCAAGGAATGACAACTCTCCACATAAACGTTACTTAATAAACTAGAGTAAAGTAATTACAGTGGTTTGTCCTGCTCTTTAAAAAGTTAAAAAAATTGACTAAATAAATGAACTACTTAAAATAATTTATAAATTTAAAGGTATAGAAAGAGTTTAATTAATCTCTTTAGTGAAAAGACTGAATGAAAACTTTTAATGGCGTTGGGAGAACTCGATGCCGCTTTGGACAAAACCAAGAGAGCTGTTTGAGTTTATAATTTTATTGATGTTTTACATTATAGAGTTTTAAAAGAGTCCTTTTAAATATATTCTACTCTGTAATTGGTGGAAATAGAAGACGCCCCTCGTTCTGCCTTAATATGGGATCTACATAATGGTAGATGCCTAGTTCATAAATGAACGAAATAAATAACCTATTAGAGCGATTAAAGAGTCAGTCAAGTGTGTGCAGGGCATGTAGGTGGTCCCAATAATCTATTCAGAGTACATAGGTGAGCCTAATAAAATGTGTGCAGGGTGGTAGGTGGGCCCAGTCATCTGTACAGCGTATGTAGGTGAGCCCGTTTAAGTATGTGCTGGACGGGTGGTCGGGTCCAGTAATCTGTTCTGAGTACGTGGGGGAGCCCAATGAAATGTGCAGAGTAGGTGGGTGAGTCCAGTCAAGTGTGTGTAGGACAGGTGGTTGGGCGCAGTCATATGTGGTGGGTGAGTCCAGTCAAGTGTGTGCAGGACAGGTGGTTAGGCCCAGTCGTCTGTACAGAGTAGGTGGGTGAGTCCAGTCAAGTGTGTGTAGGACAGGTGGTTGGGCGCAGTCATATGTGGTGGGTGAGTCCAGTCAAGTGTGTGCAGGACAGGTGGTTAGGCCCAGTCGTCTGTACAGAGTAGGTGGGTGAGTCCAGTCAAGTATGTGCAGGACATGTGGTTAGGCCCAGTCGTCTGTACAGAGGAGGTGGGTGAGTCCAGTCAAGTGTGTGCAGGACAGGTGGTTGGGCGCAGTCGTCTGTACAGAGGAGGTGGTTGAGTCCAGTCAAGTATGTGCAGGACAGGTAGTTGGGCCCAGTCATCTGTGGTAGGTGAGTCCAGTCAAGTGTGTGCAGGACATGTGGTTAGGCCCAGTCGTCTGTACAGAGGAGGTGGGTGAGTCCAGTCAAGTGTGTGCAGGACATGTGGTTAGGCCCAGTCGTCTGTACAGAGTAGGTGGGTGAGTTCAGTCAAGTGTGTGCAGGACATGTGGTTAGGCCCAGTCGTCTGTACAGAGGAGGTGGGTGAGTCCAGTCAAGTGTGTGCAGGACAGGTAGTTGGGCCCAGTCATCTGTGGTAGGTAAGTCCAGTCAAGTGTGTGCAGGACATGTGGTTAGGCCCAGTCGTCTGTACAGAGAAGGTGGGCGAGTCCAGTCAAGTGTGTACAGGACAGGTAGTTGGGCCCAGTCATCTGTGGTAGGTGATTCCATTCAAGTGTGTGCAGGACAGGTGGTTAGGCCCAGGCGTCTGTACATAGTAGGTGGGTGAGTCCAGTCAAGTGTGTGCAGGACAGGTGGTTAGGCCCAGGCGTCTGTACATAGTAGGTGGGTGAGTCCAGTCAAGTGTGTGCAGGACAGGTGGCTGGGCCCAGTCATCTGTACAGAGTAAGTAGGTGAGCCTAGTCATCTGTACAGAGTAGATTGGTTAGATCAGTCATGTGTTATATACAGACAGGGAGTTGAAAATTATGGAACCACTTCAAACCTCCTTAATGGGTACATATAAATAATTGAGATTTAGTATACTTCCTAGAACATTTTTTCCTGTCTTATTAAGCAGTAGTATTTTTCTCTCAATCTGAAGGAAAGGAGTATAATGCAAAATATTTTAAGGAAAGCTATAACGAGTTGCCCATCGTTTAAAGCCTATTTTTGCGAATAACATGCGAAAAGTTTCTGGTCAAAAGAACTACCCTATCAGAAAAGGTGACTGATTAACCTTTCATAGCAGTGATATTTGAGTTGGGATTCAACATTGTGTAAAAGCCAGTTATGAAGCTAGGTATACGAGTACTTGGTTAAAGAAATGGAAACATACCTTATTTAAATTGAAATAGATACGATTGATTCTAAGATTATTATTGTTAGATTGTTAGATATGAGACGCCAACACAACTTTGTGCGTATTTTAAAGCGAATTTGAATGATTTCATGAGTGTAGACAACTGGTGTAGTCTGGTAACTTTCTCTGAATTCAACTGTTCCTCAGTAAATTTATTAGTAGCCCAATAGCCAGGGTAACTAAGAGACCTGCATCTTTAAGTGAAATCCAAACCACGTAGTGTTGGTCTGATTTTCAGCTAATTGACAAGCTTGATAATCAGTTCTCTCCCCTACACAACATCCGGAAACTGTTTGGCACCTAACATGAACACCTCGGACTTCTCTAGTAGTATCTACATCGATGGTAACCATTGAGTAAACTCTATGTCAGTATTAAGAGAACTGAGCATAGGACCTATCACCTATAATCTCCACTACAGTTTGTTCCCAAGTAGCTGGGTTTTATCACTGCACCACCAGTGCCGACGTAACGGTAGAAATAACTTATCAAGAAACTACAGTTGAAATTAATAACAAACGTTATTATTATTAAATGAAGACTTGGAAATCCACCACATTAATTCATTATTGTGGTGGATTTATTGGTTATAATAAATGTTTAAAGTGTGCTTCGTCTACGGTCTATCAGTGTGCAATCCACTTCCTCATCATGAGTTCACAACACTCCATCCTTCTATTCCAATCATCTTCTAGCAGTTCTTGTAACAGCTGGATTTTGTAAAACTTAAATTTATTGTGCTTTTAAAAACATTAAGTACCGAACTATGATGTACAACATGTTCTTGAGCTACCGTTCTTAAGGAGAAGTATGTTGATTTCCTACAACACTTTGAATGACATCTAAAGAATATTTATCATCAGTAGCATATTTTGGTGTTCCTAATTTTGAACGGTCTTTGACACCACCGGTCAACTCAAAATGTTATATGACTTGATTCAACTTAGCCACGAATCATTAAGACTATTATTATTTCACAATCAGTTAATGCTATCACAAAAATAAATAAGTAAATAAATAAATAAAAAAATATCTTAAAGTAAAAACAAACAGCTGTGTAGGTTGATACATTTTTTGTACCGTTATGTCATTAGTATATTTAATGTAACTTTCCTTTTCTTTGATCAAATACACAGCTTCAGAACTGGTTTATACAATATCTCGAATTCCCACTCCAATATCACTGCTGAGAAAGGTTAACTAGTTGCCATTTCTGATAGGGTGGTTCTTTTGACTTGCAACTTGTGGCGAGTTATTCAGAAAAAATAGGCTTTAAAATGATGGCATTTCATTTAATCATTCCTCTACGGCCCCTTTGGTCTAGGTTGAAGTAAATAATTACACACTGCATCAAAAGATAGAAACAAACGTAACTCTCAATTATTTATCTGGACCCAGTGAAGAGAAATGAAGTCGGGCCATACTCATCACCACTATACGTGAGTGGGTGGGTGGGTCATCACACTGCACGTGAGTACATAGGTGGGAGGGTCGTCATCATCAATGTACGTGAGTGGGTGGGTGGGACGAATTGTTCGTATATATTAATTCATCCGAAAATAGAAAATCGTTAGGTTTAGGTAAATTTTTAAAATTTATCTTAAATCTAGTCTTTTGTTAAGTACAATGAAGTACACAAGTACAACAGGGTAAATTTATGGGTGACTTTATTAGTTTGGTTTCTAATTTAGACTGTCCAATAAGCGGCTACTTATTAATAGCCCAGTGGTTAAAGCAATAGACAACATAAGTTTATCGTGGAATCCGAACCACATGGTGAATGTATAATGTTGGATGCGTAGACAAGCTTATGCTCAGTTCTTTTGTTTTAGTCTTATGCACAATACCAATCACATGATCTGATACTCCAGACTAAGCATTACTATGACCATGATGATGATAATGATGATGATGATGATGATGACAATGGTGACTCATGAAAAGGCACCAGTTCTATTTTAAAAACTGTTTTAAAATCTTATCGCTTCTTGTCATGTCACATTGTCTACAAGTAACTGGACTCCAACAGTAATCCACCATATATATCCTAATTCTCATATCGTTGTAACTACCTATCGTTTGTCACTCCAGGAACCTTATTGCCGGCGTTTTCATTTCCTCCTTCCTCCTGCGTGTCGTTATAAATATATACATTTCCTGATTATATGTAATACCGTATTTATTTTAACGGTAAATGTACTAATTTATAATATAATTTCAAAAAAGCTTTGCATTTAGACTAAGTTAATACTGTATATTATAATTATTCGTGAGTGTTAATTAGAAAACCTTCTAAATTTGTTTTATTAAGAAAAATTACGGGTGTATGGTTTTAGTGTTTGTTATTGTGGAGGTCTTATTCGAGTAGGTGAACCAAATACAAAATACTACATAATGAACCTGTCACCATTTTCAAAATTTCACCCAAAGTTGAACATTTCAAATTACAAACTAAATTCAGAAAGAAATTTCAATTAAAAGATTATACAAATAATTTTTAATAATAAAAATTTGATATTGGCTCGTCCGTTTACAAAACTACGAAAATTTAACCTATTAACATTCAGAAATAGTTATTTATTATAATAAGTATATTTTTTGCATTTACACCATAAAATTAATACCAACAATATTAATACAATATTAATTAATACAAAAATTACAAATTAATAATTAATACAACAAATCTACCAACAGTCAGAGTTACATGTTTAATAAATGTTCTAAATGCGATAAAATAGGCGATAACCAGTTTAACGGGGAAAATAACCGTAGAACCCAATTTTATCGCATATATAGGGGGTAACCTGTAAATTAAGACTTATTAAATTACTTACTGCATAAGACTACAACTGTCAATATATATCTAAAAAAGAAGACGCAAAGGATATGTAAATAAATCTTAGCTTAAAACCTAAAATAATTGTTATCGAAATGAAATAATAATTTTTCCCTAATAAAGACAATGCACAACAGATATGCGGCCACGTATGAATGACGATGGATAAATTTGGCTGTTTTACTTACACATGGTGAATGCGTTTAAAATGAAATCTACGTAGCTCTTGATTATGTTACTTAGATAAATACAAACTCTAACATACCGTATATATTGGAGAGGGAAAACCTGATTTTCAATGATAATGTAAGCTACTATTTTATTGACAGGATAAGAGAGTAATACTTTTATAAATTGAGATAATTAGGTATTGAGCCTAACAATAAAAATAGCTTAACTGTTGTATATAGAAGAATGATATTAATCTTATGGCAAAACACATGACCTTTGTTAATATTTTGACCCCAGATGGTATAACTAAGCTTCAACGTTAAATGAAATAGTTTATCAGATTAAATCATAGTCACCAGCTATACATAACAGTACTTACGGTTGTCGGCTTTGATATGGTAAAGTTGAACGAAGACAAATAGAGAAAGCAGAATATAGTGACACCACATGTCCACAGCGACTGACTAGCAAATGACAGGAACCAGCTGTGAAGTGAAACTGATCAGCTGGTTGGGCTGTTGGTATCAGAAACCTTGGCACAGTGACATCACATGTCCACAGCTGACCGATATACTAGTTAATTACAGCTACCATCTGTGAAGTGAAACTGATCAGCTGGTTGGACTGTTGGTATCAGAAACCTTAGCACAGTGACATCACATGTCCACAGATGTCTGATTATTCTTACTGTCTATCATTTCTAGTTACGTATGAAAATAACGAAAATTGGAATGAAAAATATTCTAATAGTTATGCGTTAATATCTAAAATAAAAATTACTGGAATAATACCTTAAAATCAAAATAGAAATTTCCCAACGTTATGCTAATGCACGCGCAAGCCTCTAATTCTATACAGAGAATATTTCTTCAGCAACAAGTAATTTTTTACGTTATCTAACGCCCTGCTCAGATCGAAGAAAGCTCCCAAGTTAAACAGTTTTGAGTCAAGACATCTAGTAATGTTAGGCATAGCAATGAACATGGCAGGTACTATTGTTTTGTTTTTACCAAAACAAACTAATTTTTGAAAATAACGTTATTCTTTTTCAGGAAGTCACAGAGTCTGGAGATGACTACTTTTTCAAACACCTTTGATAGTGTTGATAGAATGGAAATCGGTCTAAAGTTATTACATAAATATTTTTCAGAGCTGTCGGGATTTATCCCTGCTGAAAAGATGAATTGATCAGGTGGCTGAGAGATATAAACAGCAACTCAATCGTTTCTTTAAGAATAAGTACAGTGTTGTTGACCCTTACACCCTCCCAGACACGGTCGGTGGTGTTGACCCTTACACCCACCCAGACACGGTCGGTGTTGTTGACCCTTACACCCACCCAGACACGGTCGGTAGTGATGACTCTTACACCCACTCAGACACGTCGGTGGTGTTGACCCTTACACCCACCCAGACACAGTCGGTGGTGTTGACCCTTACACCCACCCAGACACGGTCGGTGGTGTTGACCCTTACACCCACCCAGACACGGTCGGTGTTGTTCACCCTTACACTCACCCAGACACGGTCGGTGGTGTTGACCCTTACGTCCACCCAGACACGGTCGGTGGTGGTGAGCCTTACACTCACCCAGACACGGTCGGTGGTGTTGACCCTTACGTCCACCCAGACACGGTCGGTGGTGGTGAGCCTTACACCCACCCAGACACAGTCGGTGGTGTTGACCCTTACACCCACCCAGACACAGTCGGTGGTGTTGACCCTTACACCCACCCAGACACGGTCGGTGGTGTTGACCCTTACACTCACCCAGACACGGTCGGTGGTGTTGACCCTTACGTCCACCCAGACACGGTCGGTGGTGGTGAGCCTTACACCCACCCAGTCACGGTCGGTGGTGATGACCCTTACACCCACCCAGACACGGTCGGTGGTGGTGATGGCCCTTACACCCACCCAGACACGGTCCACTCACTCAGATATGTATTTTGGTGTCAAATAATGAATAAACTCATTATCTGATTTTTACCGTAATCTGCCATTCGAATCTTCTACTCGGAATAATAAAAAAACTATAAAAATTTTCTTATGGCTAAGTTCTAAGTATTTTGATTTATAAAAATAAAATACTCGTATATAACATTATTTAAAGTTCGCTTTCTTTTATTCTCTTGAAGGTTTACCAAGGAGAATAATGAACCACCAACTTGGACCCCATTTATAAACCTAGCCCTCTGCACAAAGTACGTTTATTGTAGTGTTTTTTGTACTTATTTATACTTATTATTATTATTATTATTTTTTTTTATAAATGAAAGTAAGCTTATGTTAAAGGGATGAATAATATAAAATTATATGGCAATGTGATAACCTATTTATCATTTTATTAGTTTATAATGGTGATCATTTTCAACAACAACGTTAGTTTAGTTGTTTTTTCAACAACAACATTTTCAAAAACAACATTTTTTACTTTTTATTTTAACGTTATAAACAATTTTGGGAATTGTACAAAGCATTCGATGGGTAGATTTAATAGTTTGGTTAAATCACAATCTGTAAAAAATTATGTTCTTAAATAGAGGAATTATAATGGTAACGAAATACATTATATTATCTGTTGTTGGTTGTTGGTTAAAAATGTGTACGGATCAGTAATGTAATACTTGTAACATAGTTCAGATGTAATATATAGACGTTATATGTTAGTAAATGAATCAGTGACGTTATACAGGATGTATCAGAACTCTCTACCAACATTTTGAGTTATTGTTTCTAGGCTAAGGGTGAATCTAAATATTACATTTAAATCATCCAAAAGTTCTCGGTTACTCACAGAGCTGCTATTTCGTTTTTTGTTTTTTATTATTTTTATCTAAAAACCATCCAACGTAAAATTTAGATTTTTGTATGCACCTTAATATTAGTAAGGAGAACATGTACTAAACATTTATAGGTTTTCTGAACCAGGAATTAAAAGTGGCGGGCTTCAACAATTTTCAAACAAGAACAAATTTTTAGTTATTACTCAGCTTGTAACCTTACAAAAGGACATTTTGAGCGTTTCCAGTAAACTGACTTTGCAAATGGCGATTAATTTAATTAAATTAGTTTTAATTTATGCAAATTAACTTAGTACAGATTTATTATTATTTTGTTGATTAAAATCAGGTTTTAAACAATTCCTTTAGTACTCTTCATTGCTGAATGTAACGAAACAACAGTGGGAGTTTAAATGAAAACAAGTAAAGTTGTTGTAATTAATATTCTTATTTTTAAGGAGAAAATAGATTGTATTAACTTATAAAATCATTATTAGTGGATAAGTGATTGTCACATTGTTGTATTGGCTACGTACATTGACCTGAACCGTCTGCCGCACACCACAAAAAGTGTTATATCTCATTTATTTTATATTCGATCTAAGTAAATAGGGTATAGTTAGATTTACCTTTATATTGTCTAAAAAATATTAATTGTGTAAATATTTTATTATTATTTAAAAAGTTGTTCTTGTTTGAACATTTGGATGACCAACATTTTTAATTCCTACTTCAGAAAATAAAAAAAATTCATAGGTTGTCCTTACTGCTATTAAGGTGTATACAAAATTCAAAATTTTACGTTGTGTGGTTATGATAAAAAAAACAAAAACAAAATGGCGGCTATGTGAGTAACAGAGCGCTTTTGGATGACTGAAATGTGATATTTAGATTCACTCTTAGCCCAGAAACAATAACTCAAAATGTTGGTAGACAGTTCTGAAACACTCTGTATAACCTGTAATATATGTAATGATATATGACCTAACATTAGATAAACTTCACTTGGTAATATTATATATGACTCATTACGATACATGTATTGTACGAAGAAAATTCAATAAAAGTCCATATTTTTGTAATTATTGGGTATATATATTAAACTTTTATGAACAATTTACTAAAACAGTCTAATTAACTGTTAATTAAATTTGTTTTCAACTCCTGTTGGCCATCCTCTTTCGGAAGCGTTGAGTCACTCCTGACATGTCCTTGAGAACTCAATAAACTTTATTTAGTTGATTGTGTCCTTAAATGACCTTGACTATTGATATAATTAATAAAAGACAAGTTATGGTTGGTGAATATCGGAAATTACTTGAACAGATTTTAACTTATAATAATTATAAGTTAAAATTTACTATTAATTATTAATAGTAACTGTTTATAAATGAATTATTCATAATGTTGACTAAAAACGTTCAAAACAGTGGGTAGGCCGAAATGATTTTAATCACTTGAATATTCATAAATGGAAATTTTATAATTTTTACAGCACAAAGCTTCTTAATTTAAGAATCTCTTGGAATTATGATAATTCGTAATGGAAAATATAAGGTTTCATGCAACGAACCTGACCTCAAATACTCACTACATGAAATTCATAAATTGGATGGGACTTCTTATTGCTCCAGTTATTAAACATGCTCCGGTATTCTTGTGTAACTTCCTTGCTAACTTGTTCGGAATGCAGTAACTCAGTTCGTAAGTTTACTAATCGAGTTGGTAGTTCCAACCTCTTCCGTGGAGTTGATTCACTTTCTTTACTTAGGTATCTTCCTAATAAGAAACATCTTGCTAATAAATAACTTAAATAAAAATAAAATAAATATCTTTATTCACCATTGGCAGATACAAAGAATCCAAACAGGCTTCGTGAAGTGATGACGTGTTATATAACTTATTCAATAAACAAGTAATTATTTACATGAAAACATTTTATGTCTACTTATTATAGATCGGTCTTAATATATATCGGAAGGGGTTGGAGGACAAAAAGTAAAAACCAAAAAATCCAACCCGGAAGGACCAAATCTATTATGTCCAAAATTATTTTGAGAAAATCTATTATTTTCTCAAAATAATTTTGAGAATAAACTATTTTGAGAAAATAAAATATACGGTTTATTAAGCTTTGAGAATAAACCGTGATCCACTTGGGTAGCAGCCGTGATCTACTCGGGTAGCAGCCGTGATCTACTCGGGTAGCATCCGTGATCCACTTGGGTAGCAGCCGTGATCTACTCGGGTAGCATCCGTGATCTACTTGGGTAGCATCCGTGATCTACCTGGGTAGCAGCTGTGATCTACCGCAGGTTAGGTTAGGTTAGGTTAGGTTAGGTTAGGTTAGTTGCTTACTTCAATAAGCACCATTTTGAAATAAAAATAAGTTCAAAATAAAAATAAGCTCAAAATAACAAGTATTGGACTTTTTGCTTAGACTTTTAGGTATTGGCTGTTACAACTTTTGGACTTTTTGTCTTGGGCTTTTCGGTTTAGACTTCTTGATTTGGACTTTATGTCGCACAATCATCGGAAGGTAGTAAAAAAGTTAAAAAAATTACAATTTCTCCTTTCAGGGAAATGTTTTTTAGTAGTGCCATGGAGTTCAATATGGACTCTTCTAGAAGTTAGCGTAAAGGATATGTAGACAGCAGTTTAATATAAGACTAGTTTTGTAACTATTAGTTAATTATAACAGATAAGCAATTTACAGAAAGCAATTTCTATTACAGTTACAGAACAAGAGACAAAGAAAATTAATCAAAATCTACACTATTTATTAATTTTGTTAAACAATAAACGAATAAAAAATTAAAAATGTGGTTTATTTTTATACACGACAGATTCATGCATAAAACTCAAAAAAAAAAAAAAAAAAAAATAACTTTTGCCCACAAACAAACTGTACCAGTGTTGATACCTAAAAACAGTACAATGTTTTAATATAGGCCTATTATTCAGCTGTTAAATTAAAGATATAAATATGAACAACATTTTTACATTGAGTAACAGGGAACTTACATTGAACCTAGTGGAGTGGAGTCCTAAGGTCCAAAGAAAAACCCGTTTCTTTTTTATATGGGACCTTAAGAAGATGAAAGCAGAATTAAACCATTTAGCGACTCAGGAATTTAAAAACCTTTGATACCTCAGAAAGGTATTTTTCATATAAAAATCTAATATATAATGCTGCATCGGTCTTGAGGTTTTTATAGCTCTCAAAATCGGCATGAATAATCTTTACTATCGTTATTTTATTTCAGTAAAATTGAGAAAACGATAAAAATGTTTGTTATTAAGGAGCTATTTTTATTATTATGAGGCTCGAATTAAATATTACAAATGTCCTGTAATTATAGATCGTAATACAAAATGTAGACTTAGTTTTACATTTTTTTAGTTATGAAAAACTGTGTATAAGATAATTTGCTCATTGTACATTGCAATTATTCATTATACTCTGCCTAAAAGTCTCTCTCGCATATTAGAATTCTATTTTTTATTAGAAGTGGTTTTTTATTCCCAATGGTTTAAATTAATTTGGAATTATAAACCAATATATTAATTATATTTATCTTGTTTGGTCAATGTCTTAGAAAAATACACAAAAAACTAAATACCTATACATATTATAAATTTGTATTTGCCAACCAACATAAGTGTAGATTAAAAAATTCAAAATGATTAGAAAGTTATTATTTTACTCATTCTATGTTACAATAACAGGGTTACAAAATAATGTACCAATGATTAATTCAAATCATCTCTAAAGTTACGTCTTTATCACGTCTGCAAACGTCGTTACAAAACACAAATTTTCAGCTTTTATTTAAAACTACACGGTGATTGTACACTTGAAGAACAAAACACACGTCGTTACAAAACATAAATCTTAAGCTTTTATTTAAAACTCTACGGTGATTGTACACTTGAAGAACAAAACACACGTCGTTACAAAACATAAATCTTAAGCTTTTATTTAAAACTCTACGGTGATTGTACACTTGAAGAACAAAACACACGTCGTTACAAAACACAAAACTTCAGCTTTTATTTAAAACTCTACGGTGATTGTACACTTGAAGAACAAAACACACGTCGTTACAAAACACAAATCTTCAGCTTTTATTTAAAACTCTACGGTGATTGTACACTTGAAGAACAGTAACAGTTACTTATGGGATATTCCCAGAAAATGTTGCAAAACATATAATAAAATTGAAAGTTTACAGTTTAGCAAAAACATATTCAAGTTCTAAATAGAATAATACCAATTTTTCATACGTTTTGTTTTACAGAACATAACCCTAGTATAGTTTTTAATTAGATAAGAGTGAAAAATATTTTCTAAACAAATTATCGTTATTCATTATTCAAAGGAGTTTTATCATATTCTGTCATACGAAGAGAAGATTAAGGAAAATTAGAAAAAGTCTACCTAAAAATATTGATACGGCTTAGTACTATGTGTTTTGATTCATAAAAGTAAATTTAAAATATGCTTGATTTTATTCTGTTGAAGGTAAAACCATGGAGAACAATGAACCACCCACTCATACCCCTCATCTCATCTCATCTCATCTCATCTCATCTCATCTCATCTCATCTCATCTCATCTCATCTCATCTCATCTCATCTCATCTCATCTCATCTCATCTCATCTCATCTCATCTCATCTCATCTCATCTCATCTCATCTCATCTCATCTCATCTCATCTCATCTCATCTCATCTCATCTCATGTCATCTCATGTCATGTCATGTCATGTCATGTCATGTCATGTCATGTCATGTCATGTCATGTCATGTCATGTCATGTCATGTCATGTCATGTCATTTCATTTCATTTCATTTCATTTCATTTCATTTCATTTCATTTCATTTCATTTCATTTCATTTCATTTCATTTCATTTCATTTCATTTCATTTCATTTCATTTCATTTCATTTCATTTCATTTCATTTCATTTCATTTCATTTCATTTCATTTCATTTCATTTCATTTCATTTCATTTCATTTCATTTCATTTCATTTCATTTCATTTCATTTCATTTCATTTCATTTCATTTCATTTCATTTCATTTCATTTATATAAGCCTAGGCCTGTCTGGACAATGTACGTTTGTTTCAGTGTTTTTTCAACTCAATTTCTGTTATTACATTTTTTATAAAGAATTATAAGCTTATTCTTAAGAAATGAATAGTATAAATTATATTGTAACGTCTAAAGCTATGTATAATAGTTTTATTATTTTATAACCGTTTTTAATTTTCAATTTAGCGTTATAAACGAAGCGTAAGAGGAACACGCTGGGTTGATTGAAATGAAAGATTTAAAAAAATGAACATTTATAATAATGCTATCAGTTATTCCTATAAATAATAACTGGTAAATCGAAGACAAACAGGGTAAATAATAAATTATAAATTGAAGACAAACATTCTGTTTTAAACAGCACTCAATTGCTGATAGGGCAGCCGTCAGAAGTGTTAGTGTCATGTCTAGTTGATACTTATACTAATCGAAGATAAACATTCTGTTTTAAATAGCACTCAATTGCTGATAGGACAGCCATCGGAAATGTTTGTGTCATGTCTAGTTGGTACTTAGTAATCGAAGATAAACATTCTGTTTTAAACAACACTCAATTTCTGATAGGGCAGCCGACGGAAGTGTTTGTGTCATGTCTAGTTGGTACTTATACTAATCGAAGATAAACATTCTGTTTTAAATAGCAGTCAATTGCTGATAGGGCAGCCAACGGAAGTGTTTGTGTCATGTCTAGTTGGTACTTATACTAATCGTAGATAAACATTCTGTTTTAAATAGCAGTCAATTGCTGATAGGGCTGCCGTCGGAAGTGTTTGTGTCATGTCTAGTTGGTACTTATACTAATCGAAGATAAACATTCTGTTTTAAATAGCAGTCAATTGCTGATAGGAGAGCCATCAGAAATGTTTGTGTCATGTCTAGTTGGTACTTATACTAATCGAAGATAAACATTCTGTTTTAAATATCAGTCAATTGCTGATAGGAGAGCCATCAGAAATGTTTGTGTCATGTCTAGTTGGTACTTATACTAATCGAAGATAAACATTCTGTTTTAAATATCAGTCAATTGCTGATAGGAGAGCCATCAGAAATGTTTGTGTCATGTCTAGTTGGTACTTATACTAATCGAAGATAAACATTCTGTTTTAAATATCAGTCAATTGCTGATAGGAGAGCCATCAGAAATATTTTTGTCATGTCTAGTTGGTACTTATACTAATCGAAGATAAACATTCTGTTTTAAATAGCAGTCAATTGCTGATAGGAGAGCCATCAGAAATGTTTGTGTCATGTCTAGTTGGTACTTATACTAATCGAAGATAAACATTCTGTTTTAAATATCAGTCAATTGCTGATAGGAGAGCCATCAGAAATGTTTGTGTCATGTCTAGTTGGTACTTATACTAATCGAAGATAAACATTCTGTTTTAAATAGCAGTCAATTGCTGATAGGAGAGCCATCAGAAATGTTTGTGTCATGTCTAGTTGGTACTTATACTAATCGAAGATAAACATTCTGTTTTAAATATCAGTCAATTGCTGATAGGAGAGCCACCAGAAATGTTTGTGTCATGTCTAGTTGGTACTTATAGTAATAAATAAGTAACTACTTAAATGTTACATATTGACTTGTGTGTAGTTAAATAGCTAATTATGTTTCTCTTATTGTATGTACTTAGTTACAATCTGGGGTATAGGAGCATGTACTTTATTGCCACGTATGAACTTAAGTCAACTATAATATACAATGATTTCCTATACACTTGTTCAAACTTTATTGTATGTACTTAGTTACAATCTGGGGTATAGGAGCATGTACTTTATTGCCACGTATGAACTTAAGTCAACTATAATATACAAGGATTTCCTATACACTTGTTCAAACCCAGTATATGTGTTAAAAGTGTACAAAGGAATAATTAATTGTGAAGACTAAATTTCAAGAATGATTGAAAACATAAATTTCCAATAAGCAGCCTCTATGGTAAATGGAATCAATTAAAGGCCAATAAAAAATTAAACGTTCCTCAAAGCAACAAATTAAAGTAGTTTATATAATTCCATAGAAAAGAAACCTCTACAGAGAACTTTAATGGAATAATAATTTAAAAGTTTGTTAAATTACGATCTGAAGAAATAGAATATTTCTGAAAAAAAATCAGCGACAGGGAGGTGAATGTCTGTAATTGAACTTAAAGTGCTGAAATCAATTTGCAATCGTCCTTTCAGATTCCAATTTCTTTCAATTTTACATTCAATACTATCACTGCCAATCGCAATAATCCATCTCCAACTTTAATTGGCAAGTTAAACTTTTATTAATTGAACGTCTTTCAGAATCAACTCTCTTACTCAAACACTTTTAAATTGTGGTCCTTTCACTATACGAAAAACTTTAATTTCATTATTATCATATTTGATGATGTTATGATCATATTTTGACCCTTTACTGAAAAATGTACTATTAAGATCATTGTAAGACAATATGGCAAAATATTGAGATTGTGTTTCATTAAATCAGTTTTTATTTTGCACGCAATCGTATGACCTAAACATAATTTAATTTTGAAATGTACTATAAATGTTACAAGGTACCTAACTTGTATTATTTTCACACACACAAACACACACACACACACACACACACACACACACACACACACACACACACACACACACACACACACACACACACACACACACACACACACACACACACACACACACACACACACACACACACACACACACACACACACACACACACACACACACACACACACACACACACACACACACACACACACACACACACACACACACACACACACACACACACACACACACACGCACACACGCGCACACGCGCACACGCGCACACGCACACGCACACGCACACGCACACGCACACGCGCACGCGCCCGCGCCCGCGCCCGCGCCCGCGCACGCACGCGCCCGCGCCCGCGCACGCACGCGCACGCGCTCGCGCACGCGCACGCGCACGCGCACACGCACGCGCACGCACACACGCACACACGCACGCACGCACGCACACACACACACACACACACACACACACACACACACACACACACACACACACACACACACACACACACACACACACACACACGCACGCACACGCACACGCACACACGCACACACGCACACGCACACACGCACACACACACGCACGCATGCACGAACGCACGAACGCACGAACGCACGCACGCACGCACACACAGACACACACACATATATACACATTTAGTTAAAATGTATATTTAATATATATACATAAATTAAAAATGTAAAATTAATAAAGTAAAAATAAATAAATACATTTATATACTCGTACATATATATCGTACGGCTTTCACAGGCCACATACCAAACTAATAAAATATTAAAATCTAAACTTATAACCAATAATGAAATAAAATGTAGAGTAAAAGTAAAGTTTGGCTTCCGTTGGTTCGGCGCGAACAGAGGTTCGCACGCGCTCTCCGGAAGGCTTCCTTAAAGTCATTCTCGATCGACCAGCCGCATAGATCAAGGACCACAATCTCAACTTTGGGACGATCGACCGAATTTTTTCTTTGTCGTCAACCCTTTCTTTATCACTTCCTATAGCTTCGCTTTGTCAAAAGGTCTTAATATTTAAATAATATCCGTTAGAGAGCTAAACCCATTCAATCCGTTTCGTAGTGATTCAACAACTGTATCTCCGATTGAATCAGTCACTCCCCCCTCAAAAGAACGCAGGGGCCAGACATTAACTATGTAATGTGAAGTACAACTTCAACTCCACAATCACATGATTCTTCAGTCATTGCCCACTACAGTGGTTGCATCTTCGCACAACTGTACGAAAGTGACTCAACATAGTCAATTCCTTACGAGGAAGGTTCACTCCATCGATGATTGTCTTGGGGCTGATACAAGAAACTTGTTTCGTGCATTTATTTTCAATAAACGTACTGAAATAATAAGATGGAGTGCAACATTTTTGCAAAACTTCTTTAGCTTGCAATCTTCTGTTACAATTATAACTAACAGATTATTTAATTCAACGTGTCTGATTCCAATTTAAATTGTTTTGCAGCTCACCCTCACAAAATAACTACTAAACCCTTCAGAGGGAGGGTGAGAAGACACCGAAATCGGAAGAACATAGATAAATACACTTCATACGAAAAAACATGGTTCATTATTTTAAAAAATTAAATAAGAGCAGTTAACCATATAAATGTAACACACATTTTTATGACAGTAAACCGTTCAATGGCAAACAACTTTCAGCAGTTGCCCGTTTGTTTGTGACTTTAACAATTTATAAATTTACTTTACAGGCATATTTTTAAAATTATTCGCATCTGTTAACAATACATACAAACTTGAAAAAACTATAAAACTACTTCAAACAAGACTGAAAAGACAAAAATCAATTTACAAAATATAGAACCATAATAATCATCTGAAATAATAACAAATACAAGAAAACGAAAAGTGAATAAATACTAATAATCAATTTGGAAAGGAAAAACCTAGTAAGTTAATTATTACACTAATACTGCTGGCGAGACAGGGCGGATACTATTGAACAAATTACAAGTACAAAGCACTTGAGAACCCCATTTAATTAAAAACTCTAAAGAAACAGTAAAACTATCAAACTATAAAAAATTGTAGTAACATCGAAATCTACAGTCCTCTCAGAAAGACACTCACTCTTCCCACAAATTAAAAGTCCCAGAGTCCCACTTTAAACTAGAAAGTCTCTGAAAAACACTGGCCGTGAGAGGCCAAGTAAATGGAACAGCGTCACACGCATGCAAAAGTTTTCTGCCTGGAGAGACAGAGTTAAAGGAGACTTTAACTTTTAAAAGTCGTTTCGAGGAAGAGGGAGTAAATAGCTGCTGCCTCTAGGACTCACCTGGTAGTCGGCGCTGCCCTAAGGTCCTCTAGGACTCACCTGGTAGTCGGCGCTGCCCTAAGGTCCTCTAGGACTCACCTGGTAGTCGGCGCTGCCCTAAGGTCCTCTAGGACTCACCTGGTAGTCGGCGCTGCCCTAAGGTCCTCTAGGACTCATCTGGTAGTCGGCGCTGCCCTAAGGTCCTCTAGGACTCACCTGGTAGTCGGCGCTGCCCTAAGGTCCTCTAGGACTCACCTGGTAGTCGGCGCTGCCCTAAGGTCCTCTAGGACTCACCTGGTAGTCGGCGCTGCCGTAAGGTCCTCTAGGACTCACCTGGTAGTCGGCGCTGCCCTAAGGTCCTCTAGGACTCACCTGGTAGTCGGCGCTGCCCTAAGGTCCTCTAGGACTCACCTGGTAGTCGGCGCTGCCCTAAGGTCCTCCTCCCCTACGTCTCCAGGCGACATTATGGCGGAAAGGCAATGCAGTTGATAATCCACCTCCCCTGCCGGACCTTGAAGCCGAAAACCAAAATAATTAAGCTACATACATAATCAGACGGTGGCAGAATAGAAAAATGAATACGGTGAGAAGACGACAAGGAAAGTCGAAACGAAACAGGGCACAGAACTCCCATAGGGGAAGTAGAGGCTATCTTCGTGACGACGGAAAATGTGCAAACGGCACAGTTCTTCTCTCATAAAATACCCTGATGTGTTATTTTCAGATTTTGACATTGATCCTAGAAACAGGAAAATATTAGTATTTAACTTATCAACGTTTCAACATTGATTTTCGTTTTAACCCTTGCATTTAGCAGCCCTTAGTTCTTATTGAACTACATAATAATTCCCATTTTATGGCTATTTTCCTTTTGTTATATTGGACAGTTTTGTTATTTATTATAGATCTAAAGAAATATGTTTTATGATTAGATCTTCCGGATTACCGCATGTTGTTTTTGTTCTATACCCTGAAGACTGTCTTAAACAAACCAGCTTTGTTTTCCTTAACTCTTCATTATTTCTATGTATAGTGCTAATTTTAATGTGTTAAACAAATTTAACGATTGTCGTCTGATAATAAATACTAATGTCTAGTGTTTTAGCTTTAATTTCATTATTTTTATGAATAATTTAGAAATATTTTGATAAGGAAATAAATGTCTTCCTAGTTAAATTCATGCAATTTTACAAATCGTTTTGTTTGAATACGTAAGAGTAAAAAGTCAATATTAACACAAACATACAGACAATACGATATATATATATATAGTTTTTCCTCACATAATATATTATTTATTTAGTAGTTTTGATTAAATTTATGATTTTATTAGCTCTTTATTATAATGATTAAAACATAACACTGCATCTCATGAATAAATATAAACTAAAACTGCACGCAATTTTTAATTTGAGATCATGATTAAGTGTTTGTATTAAAATGCTCTTTAAATATTTTTAATCGTAAGTGATGTGGCATCATAAGAAATACAATTAAAACATTTTATTATATGTTTTAATTATATTTCTTAATTATATGCTTTAATTGTTGACCGAACATCCCGAATGTGTCCAGTCAATATATAGTCCACATTGTAGTGTAAGTAATACGCCAGCGATGTTTAGAGCATGCATTGTACGTATTAATATGTGTAATATACTTGAGTCCAGTTCTTTCCACTTGAATAAAGTTATTGAGAGCTTTGGTACAACTAAATTTGTTACTAAGATGTTGTTCTTAAGTTTTCACTAAGGAATACCACAAAGGCATCTAGCAACATAATACAGTAGTTTAATTTGGAACAAAGTTGAGCCCAAGAGCTGTGTCAGAGGCAGATATTGAGGGCCTCCTTGTAATATTGACAGCTCAAAGACCCACTCAACAAGCTAACTTGCCAAGTTGTGGGTTAATCATCGTTGGTCGATAGTTCCACTAACAATCCACCAAAGTTGGCATCTCACTGCTCTATTATACTTCAATGATCTTAGTTCTGTAATTGTAGCGTATAATTGACTGATAACGGACTACTTTTCTCGAACATGTGCTGATAAAACGAAATGAAGTGAATACGTTACCTATATTCACATTGCAGGCTTTGGTAAACTAATCTTATACGTTATTCATAAGTAGTATTTGATAAATTATTTACAACAATACGCAAAATTACTTAGTTATTTATATTTTGTAAAAACCCTATTCATCAGTTGTAATAGGTCAGTTGTATAAATCAGTTGTAATTACCACTTACAAAATAAAGAGAATGAACGATCATTATTCTTCTATGGACAGTAAATAAAGTTTAAATGTATGTTTTTATACACCTAATGATAAGAACAAATTTAAAATTCAACTAAATTTTTGGTGTATGAAAATATAATTTCTAATATTATGTTCAATCTAATGTCCAATTTTAAAATTGTTAATAGGAACACATAACTAATGAATTTTCTATTTAGAACAATAATAAAAAGTACTTTTTATATGACTTTTAATTTATTTTTACGATATTATAAAGTGCAACATTCATCAGCTAAAAATGAATTAAGTTCTAATGTTGGGAAGGGATGTTGTAAGTAGAAGTTCAGTGCCTCTGCGTGTATCACGGCACAAAAAGTCACGGTTCTCATAAGTGGAGTTGACTTATGGGGACCGTTTCCCTCCGCGAAAACAGCCAACAATGTGGGTTTTTATTTCAACGATTAGGTTAGTAGCATTCTTAAAATGTTATTTGTAAGGATAAGTCATATTCTAGTGTACCATACGATTAGAATTTGGAACAAAGTTGAGCCCAAGAGCTGTGTCAGAGGCAGATATTGAGGGCCTCCTTGTAATATTGACAGCTCAAAGACCCACTCAACAAGCTAACTTGCCAAGTTGTGGGTTAATCATAGTTGGTCGATAGTTCCACTAACAATCCACCAAAGTACGTACGTAACCATACGTACATACGTACGTACGTACGCAAGTAACCATACGATTAGATTAGGCTTTTATAAAAGATTGAGCATAAATATACTTTTTTCAGGGTTATATATATATGAAACTTTAAATGTCATTCTTGATAAGTTTACATTTAAAAACTTGTAATATAAAACTATAGTCCTCTAGAATGAACCTTTAATAATCATGAAATGTTCAATATAACTTACTAGAGCTGTACCCGCCCGCTTCGCCGGTCATAATATTGGGTCGAAATGTGCAGGAAGCCTTTAGTTCACACCGTAGTTTTCACTATTTTAAAAGTGTAGCCTACCACAATTTTATTCAATATGTTTTTATTTAACAGCTGTTAATTAAATAAATCAATCGATTAATATAGCTCCATAAAAATATAATGGGAATTTTGGAGGCCATTGGGACGGAGTCCTAAGTCGAAGAGGAATATTCTTTCTTAGTGAGTCGCCTCTGGGGGCCAAGATAAAAGTATGTACAAAATTTCAAGTCGATTGGATGGCTTTTATATATATATATATAGATTAAAATAATCAAATAAATAAATCGATTAATATAGCGCTATAAGAATTCAGTGGGAATTTTGGAGGCCAGTGAGACGGAGTCCTGAGGGTTTTCTTCATGTTTTTGACCGGATGACGGTAAAATTGTATGATTCCCACACGGATGTCTGGGGTTACCGACTTTGCAGTTTGGGAAACGGCCCCTACGAATGTTGGTCCACTATGCATATGCCCTAAGTAGTGAAAGTATTTCGGTGTTTTTGTTGGGATTTTAAGTAGAAAGTAAATTTAAAAACTGGTCACGTACAGGTATCTCCACTTATTATTATTAGGCACCTACCCATCAATATTTTCTGGTCACCATGATTGTATTTGGGTGTAATAAAGGTACAAAAACAAACATTCTGAAAGGTTCAGATAAAACAGACTGCCAATCTTTTAGAACAGCAGGAATATTTCCATGAGAACAGTTCAAATAATAACATTCACCTTTTAAGTGCTCGAAGTAAATTTGAAATATTAAACTAATCGTACACCATCTTTTATTAGTATTACGCCTTAAAATGGTCAAAACAACGTTATACACGGAAGGAAAAAGAGAACTCTGCAATAAAAAAATGCTTTAACGGAATTGATTAATTCATATTTTAGATGATCACCATTATAAAACATTCAAATATAAAACAAATTCCTATTTTATGAATGTAAAAAAAGTACTAAATATTCCCTAATTACTTTGTTTGGTGTACATTTATGATTTCAGATAAGCCACATTGTCTATGATTTGTAGGATCTGTACTTTTCTACGGATTAACTGTACTGTATGGGTCATCATACTCTCTAACCAGTCGTCCACAGTCACGATTGCAGAAGTAGGTAAAATTAATTTGTGAAATAATATTTTGTGAGATTTTATTATCATATATTGTTGTCATTGCTGCATATAAAAAGATTAATGACAATTTGACAATAATGCCATTTATTTACAACTAAAGCAATAAAAATACTATTTGTTTTATCTTACGTTTTGCCATTTTTCCAACATTAAAAAAAATTTCTGTAGAAGTAACTTTGACATTAATGTAATTTGATAATAATTTACTCCAAACAGGTGATACGAAAAATTATCTTGACACAAAGGCTTTTTTGGTTTTCATTGAAAATGTTTGAAGTAATTCCTACTAATTCTGACACGATTGCACTACTTTGCATCCCCCTAAAGTAGACTTATATGGCTTCTTAGGCCATAACAATCCGTTATCCAGGGGAACGGCAGCAGGCTGACCTTTTATATAAATTAAATAATGAAATCTATTATCTCATATTTTATGTATGTAATAACAATTTTGTAACTAAGGACTTACTTGACCACAATATCCAGTTAGCGTGATCAGGCGACATAAAGTAAAAATAATTAAATAACAAAGTAAGAGTCTAGCAGCTAAAAATTAAGCAAAGCTACTGATGGTTTTAGAGAGAACTACGAAGAGAAGAGTAAGCAAGCGTAGAGAGCCAACTTATAGGGAAGAAAGGTTGTCGGATATTAACCATATTAAATTAACTCACACTATCTGTTTCATATTTTAAAATATCTCATTTGGTAACTTTGAATAACCATATCCCAATTAAATTCCATAGAATTTGTCTAAAACTGTGAAATAGTAGATTTTGCGTAAACCTGTTAAGAGGATTGATTTAATTGTGATCATGATAAAGTTTTACAAATTAGAAAATGTATATCAGTCTGACCTTCTTTAAACTTAGGTAAATTTTTCAATATAGTATCTTATTTTGCATTTTTTCCCATGAAATAAGTTCGAATTTACATCAATTTTATGTTCAAACGTGCGTGGTCAGGTACCTGCCCTGAAACGCGAGTCTAGGCACGATATGTACACACTTCAATGTATACGAGTATAATATAATAATGTTAAGTTGCATTTTGACGAAATTTACTTTGTATAATTATTTTACAACTATTATGTCAATTAATTAATTGTCTTTAATTAATTGACTTTAATTAACATCTTCTTAAGTGATTGTGGTTCTGTTGAGGTGAGTGGCCCGTAGTTGTTGTAGTGATACATTGCTGCTACTACATGGAAGAAGAATTGGAAATAGGAGCACATATTGAACTTGCAATACTTCAAGAGCACTTTATAAAAAATAACTTATTTTTGAATTCACAAAAGACCAACTATATATGTTTTTCTACAGCGCAAAATAACAATGCACTCCAACCAAATATCTTTATCAATACTGACGAAGTATCACAGATTAATCAAACAAAATTCTTAGGCTTATTAATTGATAAAAATTTAAATTGGAACAGCCACATTGATCAAGTAATTAGTAGAGTTAACTCAGGCCTTTTTGCCCTAAAAAGAATGTATTTTTTATGTAACCAAACTTATTTAAAAAACCTATTTTATGCTCATGTGCAATCACACATTGCTTATGGCATTTGTGTGTATGGAGGAACATCTACTCAAAATCTAAATAAACTCCTAATTTTACAGAAAAAAGCAATCAGAATAATTTTACATTTAAAATCTGATGATTCTGTTAAAAATCAATTTGCTAGTCTCCAAATTTTAACTATTTATGGACTATATATATTGGAGTGCATAATGTACGTGATAAACCATGGTAGTGATATTAAGATACATAGCGATATCCATAATTATAACACGAGGGGGAAAAACACTTTGGTACTCCCTCAGCATAACCTTGAGCTATTTAAGAGAAAGACGTCATATATGGGAGCAAAGTTTTTAAATTCTCTGCCAAACGTCATTAAAATTGAGAAAGATACTGTTAAATTTAGAAAATTGCTTAAAAATTATTTAGTAAATAAAGCACTGTATTCATTTGAAGAATTTTACAATATGTAACTAGCATAGGATTAATTTAAGTTTGACGCTATTTGTTGTACACAGATGTGTAATTATATGAATAAAGAGATTTGTCTATTGTCTATTGTCTACTTGGAAGGCTGATTTTTATTGGTTGAAAACAGCAAATTCTGACATTGGATCGATGTATTTTCAAAGGTTGTCATTGGAGTGGTTATTACTGGACGAGTCTATGTTGAACAGTGTTGTTTTAACCGTAAATAAAAATTAGTAATTAGTTTTAACCGTATAATAAATAGAGAATAAATGCACCAAATCATGGGTGTTGAAACAGACGAGTGCTCTTAAACGTTGCACTGCTAGGTACAAAACAAGCATAGTACAAATCCAGCTTTGGACTGAACCTTTTTCCGCGCGGCTGAAGGGAGACACTGGTATGGTGTCATTCGAAAATAATTCAGAATATAATGGGCTGAGTATATTCCAACTCTCAGTATCACCTGTGAATATAATTAAATGCTGTCCTTTTATCTCCTCTTCTCAACATAACCACTGAAGTTCTATAGCCGATTGGTTATCCACTAACCGGTATCCGTGTTTTGTTAAAAGTCCAATAGTGTTTGGTTTGAGGAATTTTCGTCAGAAAGCAAGGTTACTCGCACTCGCGATAGTAACTGCCTCCAAAAAAGGGTCGACTTGGCACTGATCCAGGAACAACGATCTAAATTTTAAACAAGCTTGGGTTAGTATATCCACGTCTGATATACAATATTCAATTATCTCTTTCTGAAAATCAAATACATAATTGTTTTCTACTTGTTGGTTATACCATACTTGGAACGAATCGTGGTTCTTCTTAAACATTGAGTCGGGATAGTAGTAGCTCTTGTCCGGCATAGGTCCTACATAGCTCTGGTTCTGGAGGGTGTTGAACAAGTGTGGAAAGTATCCTTTTTTCTTTTCAGGCCTGGGTCAAAAGCTTTGGGTAGTGCAGAGAGAGCCATAGGGAAGTAGTTTAGACTTTCTATGAATCTGACATAAACTGAAAGTCGAACCCTTGACCGTTGTGAGCGATGACACAGAGCTTTTTAAACTTTTTCCGTTCAGTCATCACATAGTCCATAAACTGTTCAACGGGGTTGGCCTTGAAGATTCGCATACGTGTAAGACACAAATCACACGAAACACTTCCTCCCAAACACTTCCAGCAAAACTGTTGCGATACACACAAGTTCACTATATGCATCTTAGCACTACTATCATTACCTAAACACTCATCCTGTCTGGTTTCTAGATCAAATAATATGAATGCAAAATCTTCTGTTTTTGGTTTTCCAGTATCTACACGCATATAACACTGATAATTAGGGGTCTTGAAGGCATCACAAGTAGTACAAAACACTTCACCACATACATGTACAGACCTCCGATCTTTTAGTCTTACAATTTTGTGACATGACTTACACAAGTGTATCCTACTACACACATCTCCTTGATGAGCAATGAAACAGCGTTGGTTCTTGAATACTCTACAGCATTTTGGACAGGTAATTCCTTCATGCTCACGTGTACACGGTGGTGAGATGGTATGGCAAGCCTGGCATATGGAGGAGCACCTGTGTTTAGCCTTGTGGTCGTAGGGAGTGTGGCATGCTTCACAAAAATATTTACAAACAAAGGCTGAAGTAAGACTTGTAATTACATTGAAATTACCATTATTGAACAGTAGGTTAATACTGTACACTGCATCATCACTACCCCCACTAAAATACACTTCACGGCCTTTCAAGTCATAATTATAAACTGTAATTTTATATTTTTTAAGGTGATCCTGAAGCTTTTCAGGCTCAGCAATACCTGCCCCTTCTTCTGGAATGTCCACTCTCGCCTTGGCTAACAATTTCTTAGCCCTGTCGGTCTGCCTCTTGCCCTTGTCTTTTCTTATAGCACTGTACAATGGATCTTTTTTGGCGGGCGCTTTACCTACCACAAGAGCTCTGGCAAGACACAAATTATCTACATTATTTATTTTTTTTATTTATTTTTTTTTTTTTTTAAGGAGAGGCCGATCTCCTCCTTTACCTTACTCTGACCATTCCCCATAGACCATTGATCTGTGCGAGGAACTTATTCAGTCAGAGTAAGGGGGCGAACCTGTACAGTACAAGGTGAATATTACTGATAAATCTATTCAGTCTAGGCCGGATTCGAACCAGCGCTATCTCTAACCCAAGCTCAAAGTCCTGACGCCTTAGACCACTCGGCCACCGGCTCGCCCAAACTCTACAGCATTGTATTGATACACACTATACCCTTACGTGCCTTACACTCTTCCATAAAATTATTGTAAAGTCCCGGTCTCACTCTCCATGAACCAACAGGTAGATTCACTCTAGTACATTCTACTTTAAAGGTATCGCTGCTTGTTATTGACTCTGCGTTACTTTGTACAATACCTCCAAAAATGTTTCAAATAATATCGTCATCAATATCGGAAGCGGGTCTGAAGGCTACACACCCCGGCTCTTTATTTTTAAAATTAGTACTGGTTAAGGTGAACCCGAGCTGGCAGTATCCGCAGCGTTAGATTTCATTTTATTCACAAGTTCACTGAGACCCCGTCTGATCCAGTCAATTTCAGCAGCACCGGGAGGAGGTTGGTTAAACTTAAAAGTTGTTTTAGAACCGTACAATCTAAATGTCCTAACATAGGTCTCGTTAGTACCAATAATATTTACAGGATCCATTTTAAAATACAAAGATATAGTAAAATACACACAAAAACCAGTTAAATACACTTAAAATAACGAAAAAGTCGATATAATAATCGAATATAAAATAATCGACTGAAATAATCGAATGAATATAATCGACTAAAATAATCGAATGTATATAGTCAACTAAAGTAATCGGGTGGGTATAAAGTATTCGAATATGTATAGCTTTAGTATTGAAAACTTAATATTACAATACTCACCAAGAGCCACTTATCAACTTGGTTCCTAGGCACCAACTGAATTTTTCTCTCTCCTGGCCTGCTTATATAGGGGTTTATGACGTCACTCCATGTCCCATGGCACTGACCACCTTGATTCTCTCGCTCTTTAGGAAGTTCCAGAAGTTGGCGGAGAAAATGTTAGAAAAATATGGTTTTTTGCTTATATCTCGAAAACGGTGCGTCCTAGAGCCTTGAACATTTTTTCGACCCCTTTAATTCGATCAACATTCCACCGATCTAGGCTATTTCCGACATATCTGGAAGAAAAAAAATTTAAGAATATCGTCTCTGGACTTATCTTTACCCCCACTCCGAATCCAAATTCGTTATTTACCTGCCGATTTAGTTCAAATTTGGTATACATATACAGATAGACATCCACTACAATGTATAATGTGAGTTTTCTTTGTACGATTACTAATATTGATTTTTTTTCCTTTTCAGGTGGGAGTGATGAAGAAGAAAAGATGTAGTATAATTTAAGTAGTAAAGTCCATTAGATGCATACTGTCGTATTATTACCATCCTTCCTGATCCTCCAGCTGATACATAAAGTGAGGTTAGGAAAGTGAGGTTAGGAAAAGTGAGGTTAGGAAAGTGAGGTTAGGAAAAGTGAGGTTAGGAAATTTGGCGGGAAACATGAGCTCCGCCATCTTGGATGACGTCACAAAAAATTGGACCAATCAGAACTCGGGCCTCAAGTGGGGCCCCTTCTACTAATTTGCAATAGTAATAATTTAAAGGAATATTGAAAAATAAATATTTTATGAACTATGGAAACGAGTTAGAGAGTAACTCACCCTTTATTTTCAGTGTATGGTTATTGTATGATATTCACAGTTACTGTAAAGTCGTATATTTTTAAAGTTTTTAAAGTTGTATCACATTTATTCCAGAAGAATGCGTTGCACGTAAGAAGTGATTAGAAGGAAAATGCCCTGAGGCGTGTTTTTTATCTTAGGCATATAGCCACTGGCTGAATACATTTACAATACTGTCTTCGATAATGCCACATACTCAACAACGGCTATATTGAGGTGTTACTTACATGAATAAACCGAATTCACACATATGTACAAGATGATATTTTAATAAAATACAAATTTATTGTTTTATTCTTATCAGTTGTTCCTGTGAAGTAAATTACGATATTCGTATGTGTGAAAAACAGTAATTTCACCGTAGTAATTTTGTGAAAACTAACATACAGTACATAAAGAAGCTAAATAAACACAATTTTAGGAACGTCATTTATAAAACGAAATTTTATGAATAAATGAATATTGTAAAATTATAATATTAAAATCTATGTAGTCTAGTTTCCTTTTAGCAGAATTGTTTGGATAACTAATGCTTGGGGTATCTAGGTAGGTGATTTATTTCCATCTATGACCTAGAATTCATAGTAAATTTACATTGATTTCATGTTTCGACATAAACTCCAATACATGCATTGACACACTATACAGTATACAAACTTATATACTGTACACACTAAAGTATACCCTACGAGAGAAAATTATATTATTTTTAATGAATACATGGAATGGGAACCGCTAAACAGTAAGGAATTACTAAAGACTTTTAAAGTTCCTGCAAAAAATCATCGACAGGGAGGTGAATATCTGTAATTGAACTTAAAGTGCTGAAATCAATTTGCGATCGTTCTTTTTGATTCCAATTCTTTAATTTTTAAATTCAATATCATCCACCAATCGTGATAATTCATCTCCAACTTTAATTGGCTAGTAAAACTTCTACTAATTGAATTTCTTTGAGAAAATCAACTCCCTTACACACACACATTCTTAATAGAAGTCCTTCATTTTAAGAAAAACTTAAATTAACTTTTTTCCTTTTTAAGTTTATGACACCTAATTATAAAACTTTTAGTTTGATAACTATTTACCTAGCAGTATCTGAACTCAATCATTAATAGCTCATTAGTTTTGAAATACGTTAACAAATCCTTTAACATAACACGTGAGGCCATTTTTTGTCAACACGACTCCTCCCTTATTCCTTGAACAATTTAATTGGTTAATGTGTAAAAAAATTGTCTTTGTTCGTAGTTGTGCAATAAGGTCTTATTTCTTAAGTATTTTTGCCCTGAAGGGTATGGGAAGCCCTTAAAGTACGAATTTCGGCCATAAGAATAACATGGAGCTATATTTAAATTAATCAAAAAGTACAGCTGTTCAATTGTAAATAATGATTTCCAAAAAGTTTTAACAGTTGGAATGAAAAAAAAAAAAAAAATGGTAAGCATTGTTTTATTTACATTAAATTGTAGGGATACTCTCTACTGGACTTTAACGTTTCAATGGGAATATAATGAAGTTATTGTTTATTTAATTAATATTTAGCTGTTTAAAAAAAAAATTAAATAAACACGTTTGAAATATATTAAGTAATATTGTTGGGGAGTATACCCAATAGTATCATTGAGTAATACTGAATACTGATAAATGTTTGGCATTGCAAGTACTGTGAGTAACTAAATTTAACATTGTGATTTAACGTTTTACAAAAAAGGCTGAGGTCTTTGGAGCAGAGTGAGTGACGGGGTTGGTATGCGAAGCTTGCAGGAGTGTCCCCTAGTATTATTGTAATTACAGTAAAGCTATAATAGTTGATTTAAGATACTAAATATACCATATTACATATATTCACATTATATTTGAATCTGTTTATTGCACAGCAATGATTGTTACAAAACTTAAAGAAGTGAAAATGTGATAATAGTCTTTCTTCTTTACAGTTGTCGTGAAGTTATTGAATGGTACTTTTGGAGATAAGCGTGATTATAACAAAGAATAATTTATAAAAAATAATGCTCGTTGACCGTTATACGTTTAAAGTTTGAATCCACTACTACTAAAGGTTTAATTAAGCTCCCCAATTTAAATATTTTGTACATTTTGTTGTTATACAAATTCATGCGATCGCACAATAAATTGTAAATAACAATCTACAAGTTAGATAAAAATAGCCAGTCAGTTAATCTACTATATATTTACCTTATACAGTCATGTTTTACATACAAAGGTCAGCTTATACATACAAAGGTTTTATAATTTATTATTTATTACATTTTGTGGGTTTATAAATTGTATCACGCAATGTCACGTTTTACACCATGTACTTGATTTTAATACTTAACAAAAATTATTTTTTCATTATTTTCAGAGTTTGCATTGAATAAGGACTTCAAAATTCCATTTGTTAGTGTGTATAGTTTTATACTTTGTCAACAAATTAAAATTAATTTTTGTTAAGGTAGGAAATCTCTGTGTGTTATATTTTAGGTATAATTTTATTTGATTGAAAACACTCAAGGAATAATTTTTGAAAGAGATAAATTGCTACTGAGTTCAAGTCCACACCTAATTTTGTTATTTCATTTAAATTTATGAGAATCGTAAAATAATATTAAATAAAAAATATGGAACATGAAGTATTCCATGCAAAATGGCCTATAACCTTTTATAAATCCATGTCGGAATATCTTTGTGTAAACTTGTAATTTTTATGATTGAATTGACAATACATAATTTAAGAATTTAGAGCTAAACCGTACAGACTGTTTATGCTGAAGTCGATTACTATACAAGGTGCCCCCTCCCCGTAACCTTTGAGCGGAATGAAAAAAAACAATATCCATTGAGGGATAGTTATGTAATGACTAATGATGATTTTTGCTCTGTATGAGAACTTAACACATTAACCTAAAATTGGGAGTTGGGAGGGCAAGTCCAAAATTTCAAATATAAACCCCATCAAGTGACATCTCATTTTAAAATTCTTTATAAAAGAAGAACAATGCCACAAACTAGAGGTCTTTATTTCAATCCAGAACAAAACTAAAGCCTATTGAAGATTTATTAAAAAGTTACAATGGTTTTCTTAACTCGTCTGTTCAGACTTATGACCTTAGTACTTACTTGATAATAATCTGTTTGACTAGACTTTTAAAATTTTTCTAAACTTACCTTATTCCTGCTTTAATTCTGAAAGAATTTTTTATTGATTTTAAATATAATTTTAAGTTTAAATTTTGACAGGATGTAGTTTTTTACTGGATTGAGACCGAGACCTCTAATTTGTGGCATTGTTCTTCTTTTATAAAGACTTTTAAAATGAGGTGTCATTTGATGGGGGTTTGCATTTGAAATTTTTTCATCTTGCCCCCCTCCCGACCCGCCATTTTGGGTTGAGGAGGTACGTTCTCGTACAGTGCAAAAATCATCATTAGTTATTATATAACTATCCCCCAAAATACATTGGTTTGTTTCATTCAGTGCAATTATTACAGGGGAGGGGGCTGGGACTTTTGGGACACCTTATTAGGTAAAAAATGCCACCAAAGAAAAATTAATGAAATAGTTGTGTATGAAAAGACATATGTGCAAACGTTGTTCATGCTTAGGGTTTATACAGCTATGAGTAATCATTACTGTATAATACATTAATAAATAAAGACAAGCCTTGGTGTAAAGTAAAATAAAGGCAATGTTTACAAAACACACAATATTATTATGTCTAAATATGAAATCATATAAACAGTTAAGGCTTTTCAACGGAAATTAAGTTTTAATTAAAACTATTTTTGTCAATTTCATCCTTCTTACACAACACCCTTTGTATAAAATACCCCTACAAATGGAACTTCAAAAGTGGAAGGTTGAGTGATATTTTTACCATGTAGACTGAGAGGGTTTTCGAGTTAATGAAGCATACATCAAATGTAATTGTCAATAATTGTTTAATCTAGAATAAAGTTAAGCTCAAGAGCTGTTCAAAGGTGGATTGACAGCCTTCTTGTACTAGTGACAGCTCAAGAGCTGTACCAAAGGTAGATTGAGAGCCTTCTTGTACTATTGACAGCTCGAGAGCTGTGCCAAAGGTAGATTGACAGCCTTCTTGTACTATTGACAGCTCAAGAGCTGTGCCAAAGGTAGATTGAGAGCCTTCTTGTACTAGTGACAGCTCAAGAGCTGTGCCAAAGGTAGATTGAGAGCCTTCTTGTACTAGTGACAGCTCAAGAGCTGTCCAAAGGTGGATTGACAGCCTTCTTGTACTATTGAAAGCTCAAAGACCCACTAAACAAGCTAACTTGTATTGTGCGTTAGTCATAGTCATCTTTAGTTCCACTATTAACCTACCAAAGTTAATCCCACGAGCTGTATTAGAGGCATATATTAAGGGCTGCCTTGTAATATTGACAGCTCAAAGACCCAATTAACAAGCTAACTTGTATTGTGGGTTAGTCATAGTCATCTTTAGTTCCACTATTAACCTACCAAAGTTAATCCCAGGAGCTGTATTAGAGGCATATATTGAGGGCTGCCTTGTAATATTGACAGCTCAAAGACCCACTAAACAAGCTAACTTGTATTGTGGGTTAGTCATAGTCATCTTTAGTTCCACTATTAACCTACCAAAGTTAATCCCAGGAGCTGTATTAGAGGCATATATTGAGGCTGCCTTGTAATATTGACAGCTCAAAGACCCACTAAACAAGCTAACTAGTATTGTGGGTTAGTCATAGTCATCTTTAGTTCCACTATTAACCTACCAAAGTTAATCCCAGGAGTTGTATTAGAGGCATATATTGAGGGCTGCCTTGTAATATTGACAGCTCAAAGACCCAATTAACAAGCTAACTTGTATTGTGGGTTAGTCATAGTCATCTTTAGTTCCACTAATAACCTACCAAAGTTAATCCCAGGAGCTGTATTAGAGGCATATATTGAGGGCTGCCTTGTAATATTGACAGCTCAAAGACCCAATTAACAAGCTAACTTGTATTGTGGGTTAGTCATAGTCATCTTTAGTTCCACTAATAACCTACCAAAGTTAATCCCAGGAGCTGTATTAGAGGCATATATTGAGGCTGCCTTGTACTATTAACAGCTCAAAGACCCACTAAACAAGCTAACTTGTATTGTGGGTTAGTCATAGTCATCTTTAGTTCCACTATTAACCTACCAAAGTTAATCCCAGGAGCTGTATTAGAGGCATATATTGAGGCTGCCTTGTAATATTGACAGCTCAAAGACCCACTAAACAAGCTAACTAGTATTGTGGGTTAGTCATAGTCATCTTTAGTTCCACTATTAACCTACCAAAGTTAATCCCAGGAGCTGTATTAGAGGCATATATTGAGGGCTGCCTTGTAATATTGACAGCTCAAAGACCCAATTAACAAGCTAACTTGTATTGTGGGTTAGTCATAGTCATCTTTAGTTCCACTATTAACCTACCAAAGTTAATCCCAGGAGCTGTATTAGAGGCATATATTGAGGGCTGCCTTGTAATATTGACAGCTCAAAGACCCACTAAACAAGCTAACTTGTATTGTGGGTTAGTCATAGTCATCTTTAGTTCCACTAATAACCTACCAAAGTTAATCCCAGGAGCTGTATTAGAGGCATATATTGAGGGCTACCTTGTAATATTGACAGCTGAAATACCCAATTAACGTGCCAACATGCCTAGTTAAAGGTTTACCATTGTTTAGCGATAGTTCCACTAACAATATACTTGACTTTGTCCCAAGCCTCTGGCAAAGGTAGATATTGACATTTTAACTGTTTTTAAATCGATCAAGTATATGATTGAGAATCTTGGAATATTTTTTTATTCCGATTGTCTCAACTTTGCCTGGAATAACATATTGTGAGATGAATTGGGCAGGAACAGCAAAGGTGGAGCTTTAGAACTTACGAGTTATGTGAACCCCAACGACGTAAACACGCCAGGACATCGATTAAACCTGACTTCTTTTTTTTTCTGTATTTTTCTATATCATTGACAAAAAGACTATTTCCCTTAAGAGTGGTAAATCTGTGTCTAGGGTGTTTAATGGTATTCTACAGTTCATACTAAAACCCAACCTCGCATAAACACTGGGCCGACCGAGATTGAGCGACAATGCAATAACTCAGGAGAGTAAAGAAAAATCACGTTTAGTGGAAAATATAGTTAATTATAAAAAATGAAACTGAAAAACTGAAATATTTATTTTAAAACATAAGTAAAAAATAAAAAAGAATAATAAATAGATAAAACGACAATAATACCAAAACAAGTTTACGTGAAATTTACCGACAAAATTGAGCATGCGTCCTTTCATGAATTTTTACCAAAAACAAACTTTAAATATATTTAATACTTCGAGGCTCAGAAAAAAACACAATAAATAAGTATAATAACAACAGTATATGTTAACAAGGGCCACTGAGTCTAGAAAAAAAACACATACAGACAACCAACAACCTACGAATGGAGACGATGACCCAAACACTCACACTATATAACTAAGAAAATCGGAGAGATACGAGCGATCCCAGATACGAAAATTGTAACATTCCACGGCACAATAATTTGCTATATTACTTTAACTATGTCATAATATTGTGTAAGCCAGCTGAACGACAGAGAGCTGGTCGGATGGCTGTAAGTGAATGTGTTTGATACCGTTATTCTTACTTGGACTGGTATCTTGTAAATCTCATTGTTATCATCTCGGCACCGCAGTTGATTGGGAGTTACCTTGTACTACACCTTGAGCGATCACTGTTACTTGAGATTGTTAACACAACATACAGCAAGTGATTCGCATCCCATGATAAAGTGTCTCTTCCTCCGTGGTCCTCGGACTGTTAATAAAAGACTCTTTGAGGATAAAATAATCTAAATTATTAACCAAAATCTTTCGAGTCGTTTACATTGAATGTAAAATCATGTAATTCTTATTTGCCTTAAATAAACAGAGAATTGTTGTTATTTTATACACAAGTTTTATAAACTGCAATAATTCAAGTCTGTTTTCTAAAAAACACTACACATTCAAGAGGAAGGCATAACAGCCTGAAGCTGAGCTTTTATAAACTAAGGATTATAACCGAGTATCGAATCCCTGGAATCCTCAGCTGTGGTTAATTTAACTTTTAAAGAACTTGTGGAGGTAAATAAATCTAGTTAGAGTTTGATATTATATTTAAAAAGTTAATCATATCGATAAATGCAACATACTTTTTGACACACAATTCCACTTATTTAAATGGTGGGAACAACCTTCTAAACAAATAAATGTACTTAAATAGCCCTTAAAAATAAGTACCGTGAGTTATCTGAGTTAATTAAAAAAATAAATGACACTAACTTTAACCGACTTATATGCATCGCATTTACGTGTGTGTATAGTGATTGGTAAATTACGTATATATTTTTATATGTTATGCCAGTAATTATAATATTCACCACTATCTTCAAAATGATGAAAACGGTTATTATATATACTTAGATATAAAATTGTAGATGATTAATCTATAATTTCGTCTGTAAAGAAAACGAATACTTATTCTCCCAATAAAACGCAATTATTCATCTCTGATATTTGAATCTAGAAAAATATTGGATGGAAATTGAAATTAAAATCTTTTCACCAAATTTAATACAATTCACAGGTTAAAATTCAAGTTTTAGGAATTTCACAGATTTCCGTCTCATAGACCAAAGTGGCCAGGTTAAATGTAACCAATTAACCTATTGCTTTTGCGAGATTGCTCTGAGGCTCAGCGAACAGAGGAGCAAACGAGCAAAAACAAGTTGTGGCGTAGTGGAGTATTACCGCAGGTAACATAATTTTCAGCTCTTTGCACTTCAGTCGATTGTGTTGATTGTCAATAATAGTCGGTCATTAATTGTGTTTTCTCTTTCAGTTTGAATTATAAAATGAAAGTTGAAGATTAGTAAATCTATCTCGGTTTATCTATGGCAATATTACTGTCTGATTAAAAAGAAAAATAAATAAATAAAACTAAAATAAAATAAAAGTAAATAAATAAAACGCTTCTTGATTGGTCCCACACATAATTGGTTACGTTTACTATTACTAAATGAAAGGAGCACACGTGCATTGTAAAAAAATACAACCTGTACAAAACAGGTAAAAATTGTTACAAGATTCAACAATTAGAACCTATAAATTCTTCTCAGGAAGTGTAAATGGATTTTTTATAACTATAAAGTTGCCCAGCCCATGAGTTGTATAAATGAAATGTTTGTTGTAAAAGTGCATTACTTTTACACATTCTATAAAAGCTTGAATTGTGTGTTCGAAAGCAATGAACATTACTTTAAACGTTTAATTTAATAATACATGGTAGTGATTTAAAAAAGTAGCTTAAAACAGTGTGAAAGGGTGCGCCACACCTAAAGGGCTTATCAGTCACTTGAATCCGGTTCAAACCGAAGTGTGTCCATGATATCTTAACCCACTACCTCTTTTTTAGTTTGGAAGTCACATTAATCATTAATGCAGCAAGTGAAATATTAAAATTGGTGACAATTTTAGGTGAGCGGAACTGTGATTTTAATTTGGTATCCCTGATTTGTTTATATTCATTATGTTTATTTAGTAACTAAGAATATTTTATTGTATTTTAAATGAATTCTAAAATGTTCAGTATGTTAACTATATTAGGTTTGATATAGAAGTTTGTTTACTAAAACAAAGTAATATATCAAAATTTTAAAACCATTTTATACTAACACACACTTGCAAAAGACTTTAATTAATCGAATCACTTTCGAGTATTCTCGACGCCATTTTACAAAAAATGAATTTGTAAAGGTCCAAAATCACTTTAACAATGGTTTTATTATTATAGTTTGCCAATAAATTGTGGAAAAAATGTCATGTATTTTAGTAAATATGAACATAACAAGTAAATGAAACTTAGAAACTGTATTGTTGGTGGGTTTGGATTCTGTTTCGTCAACACCTATAGTAATAACTTTACCCCAACCAACATATAATTTGTATTGTAAAATCGGTCAACAGCGTGTACGTAAAGTACATTTTGTAGCCTTTACATTAATCATACATCATGATATTATTACATGGAAAAAAATAGTTTGTTTCCAGCTTGAATTAAAACGTTCTAAGATAAACCACCCTTTTAAAACACAAATTTTATTGCACGACATTTGTAAATAATCTATAAGTTCTTAGCTTCTTGTATGGTGCATGATGAAGTCCGGTGAGTTTAACATTTGGGAAGCGTGTTCTATTTCTATCTGTAAGGACTCACTGCTGGGGACTCCCTTGTCCCCCCTGCCCTTGTTGCTTAACACGTGGATTCTCCTATACTCTGAAAGATGGTTCAGGAAATCTTGGTAGGTCTCATATTTCTGAAAACATACATAAACCATAGAATATGAACTTAAAATATTTAAATATTCTTACTAAGCTATTGTTAAAGTTAGGATGGTTATTTAGATAGATAGATAGATAGATAAGCATTTTTATTTACAAAAAACAATAATTACAATATAAAGATCATATAAACGGTGGAAATAGTTCCCCTCATGGGCACACGCCTGAGGGAGGGGAAGGGGCCACTACCAGCCAGACGTAAAATAAAATGAAAATGTTACTATTATGTAAACAAATACAAAATAAAAACGTATGTAAATAAACTTATGTTTCATAACAATAATTACTTAAAATACAAAATTACAAAGAGACACTTTTATAAACTAAATTTCGTAACATTAGAAGCAACACCAAATAAAATAAAAATAAAATAAATAAAAACTAATAATAATAATAAAGAGTACTGTAATCCACTAAAAAACTACCATAAAAACCTGACCTAAAACCTGGACACATTTCACATTTACAGACACTTGCCCACGCCCATAATTACACAATATTGATACACAAAGCATTACACATTCATACACTACCGCATACACACCTACATGAAAGATCACGCATACCTAAGAAAGACGCACCCGACTCCTCCTCGCACACATGCTCGTTTAGAATACACAAATTAAAACACTATCCGACATAAACCTTCATAATCATCACACACCTAGCATAAATAATGGGCGCAAGCACAGTGACTATATATCACACACACCAACCAAAACACACAACACATGCACACACACATACATAGACTCACGCACAATCATACCACAAACGCATATTCAAACCACACACGCACAATAAAACCTCACACTCATACACTCACACCTCACACATACCTCACAAAAAAAAAAAAAAAAAAAAAAAAAAAAAAAAAAAAAATTAATAAATAAACGCACGCACACATGCACACGCACACTAACATACACACAAAACAGACAACATGACAATTCCATTCAATCCCCCCCCCCCTTTCAAGCACCAACATAAGTTTAAGTTTGACATTTATAAACCCAGAAAAAAACCTGTATATGGCGACACAACTAGATATTTAATGAGGGAGACAAAGGTAGTTGGACATTTGCCATCATTAGAAGAAAGAAAACAAAAGAACACAAAAATAACATTAAAAAAGGAGACATTACACATTCTAAATTAGCTGAACATGCCTGGAAAAATGAACACAGATTTAACTGAGACAACACTAAAATACTTCACAGGGAACCACATTTTTTTAAACGTACAGTAAATTCATCGAAGGTGCCTTTATGAAAATAAATAATGAACAAGTAGTCAGTCAAAGTAGCATAGAAGTTAGACCCATGTGGGTTCCTTTACTTAAAAACACACTTGATAAAAAGTTCAGTACACTCATGATATCATCTAACCAGAATCCTACACCACCTGCACCTACAACAATTAAACACCCCATGAGTCTACGTCCCCGTCCCCGTACCTGAGTCACCGCATTTTTGGCGATCTCGGAGCGTACGTCCCTGACCTCGTCAGTCTGTGTATGGTTGTTGTGAAGTGTAATGTGTATATATGTCTTGTCCCCATGTTTTATCACCTTGGAGGGAACTTCGTAGACACTGCATTTGGATTGTATCATCCTCACTTCGTGCCTGGGACGTCTAGACGCCATCGTCACTGCGGGTTGTAAGACTTCATCATTTTTGTAATATTTGATTATTGTATTGTTTTATTCCTAATAATTGTTGTCGTTCCAGGTTAAAATGTAATTGTAATAGTAAAATGTATTTGTAATACAGTAGTAGTCTCAGTCCTTCCGAGTCATATATATAATTTTTTGTGCATGTTGAATGTTATTTAAAATTAATAGTGTTTTTCAGGTACCATATATTTATTTTATTTTTTATTAGTTAACGTAATCTTATTTCAGCCTGATTTGAATATTAATTTAATTGTGTTTTAACATTTTTTCGTTGATATCGTGACATTGACAGCGCCTAATTGGTTATATTAATTTAACCCTGTTAACATTTATATATTTAGCAGAAGTTCATTTTGTCGTACCCCATTCTAGGATCTAGGTTAAAATGTAGATAATTATTAAAGTAGATAAGTTTATTAGTTTAAGAACGCAGTTTTATAACATGTTTGTGTAGATGTAATTTAGTTTTTAGCACTTGAAAAAGGTTTGGGTTTTACTAAATCGAAACGTCGTGATTGGTAATTTTCACGTAATGATGGCAAATGTCCAACTACCTTTGTCTCCCTCATCTGATACTCCATCATTAATAAATTTCAAAAACAAAGTAGATATTTAATGTTATTCAGCGTACATAGATATTAATAGATTGTATATATTTTCCCTTCCTACCTCAACAAACCATTTGTTCACACATTTTTTGAATGTAACTATTGAGCATGGAGCTGCAGCTCTGATATGGTTGGGTAAATTCAGGTATACCTGAATTTATCCCATCAAATTAAAAATGGGTCATCATGGATGAGGATGAGTGGTAAAGTTAAGGAACATTATAACACCGAGGAAGACAATTAAGGTAGTGTTTGAAGACAATTTCAACACTAACTTATATGTGTTGATATCAGCATGTCCTGATATGTTCCAATGGCCAGCATGCAGGACATGCTAAACTTCAGAGTGTGAGTGAGCTACAATGTTTCCAAAGTGTTTGTTTGGAGTTTATGTGTATGGGAGGGTAGGTGAGTTATTACCACCGTATGTGTGTGGGTGAATGGGTAGGTCATTAGCACCGTATGTGCATGTGTATGGGAGGGTGGGTGAATCATTACCACTCCATGTTTAGATGTGTGGGTGTGTCAGTAGTTGTTTAGCTGGGTGTGACTATTGGTCAAGCTAGAGTCCAGTTAAGTGATATATATAGGAAGTATTTATCAGAGAGTGATAGTTGCACTGAGGGCTTATTTTTTTGGAAACATGTCCAATAAGATGTCACTCGTGTTTGTCTTTCAGAGAGTTCCAGTGCCAGCCCTCCTACCTACACAGTATCGAGTTGCTTCTCTAACTGGCCGACTCAACAGTACATGACTTAGAAATCACTACACTACATATAATGATAGTGTGAGTTAATCTGGTAAAAAGTGAGAATCAAAAGAATATTAGACGAATTGTTAGAGTTTTGTTCGTTACAATAATAGTTAATATTTGAGCGGTTACTATCGTGGTGTCGCTTGCGTGAATATTAGGAAATATAGTTATAATAAAATTCTTTATTTCGCTATCAAATATTAAAATATGTACATAAAAAAGCATATTAAAATAAACACACGATTTTATTTTATTAGTTATAATAATTTGTATTCATTCATTTCTTATTGCGTTTTTTCAATCTGTGGAGCACTTAGGTCGGAGAGAAAGTGCATTCTTTAGGTCCTGAGATAACGGATATGTAGAGAACGCTTCATGTATATTTGAAAGTCTTTACTGGCCGTACTTACGGAAAGCAGCTTTTCTTATCAAATAAACAGAGCATCTGTTAGCGGCTTCTAATCTAAGTTAATAAAAATACGCCGTTATACACACTATTTTTACAAAAGAATACATTATTTTTACAAAAGAAAAAATGAATGAAAATCTAACGTCAGTCAGTACGGCCGTTCTATTCGGCCAATTTCCTTAATTTTGGTTTTAAATGAAAGGTATTTGTTTACAGATCAACCATCGAGTATTATAAGTTACTTAGCTTTGGTAATTTTCACGTTTTACTCCTATACACTTCTTATGGGAGTCTGAAACGTACCGTTACTATTTATTTTTCAGTTTCTCTAGTGTCAGTGAACCTACAAACTTTGTTTTAATTTAAGAACACTCAGTGAAATTGGAAGGACGCTCACAGGAATAGTGAAAAACTGAAATTGGAGAGTTAAGGATCTAATTTGATGACATTTGGTCATTTAACCACAAGAAAAAGACAAGGCCCTGTTGATGCTGATTTAATTACATCTGATCCTTCTTTCTTTAAAAAAAGACGACAGGTACCTTCACCATCTAATCCTAATTTAATGACGTGTGGTTCTTCAATTGTCAGCAATTTTGAAGTGATTCCGGGTGACTGTTTATTTCGCGCAATCTCTCATTGCTTATTTAGAACAAAAGATGCGTTCTGAGGTCCGTTTGACTGCTATTGACCACATTGCTAAGAAGTAGCATTCATTTAAAAATTTTATTGTTGGGAATGATACATATGGGCAAAGTATTAAAAATGCTAGGACATGCTGAACTTCAGAGTGTGAGTGAGCTAAAATATTTCCAAAGTGTTTGTTTCGAGTTTATTAAGAAAATGGTGACATAATTGCTAATTATGGTTCTGGAGGGACTATTATGATTTTGTATTCTCTGCAAACATTGATAATGGGCATTATAGTGTCTTGAAGGATAATTATAGAAAACCTACGAGGGAAACACTTGATATAAGTTCTGTAGTTATTGATCCTGACATTAAGAGGACCAAAGGCAAGACTACTCTGACTGGCCGCCGTGAGGCAAAGGCCAAAGCCCAAAAAGAGTAGGAGAGTAGAGTTTGTAGGAGTAGTAAGAAGTTTAGATTAACTTCAAGGTGTGCTGTTTCTGATGCTACTCCAAATGTCAGTCCTTACTCTATAGGTGGTCTTGAGGAGGTTTGACAGTATTGCTCAGCATTGTATTTTAAACCTGAGAAAAATACAGATAGAAAGTTCACTGTCTGTTGATGGAAAAATTAAACTTTCACCTTCTACTACACTTCAAGAAATGAAAGAGTTGTTCTCTAGTAATAATGAAAGACCTAAACATTTCAGAGCCAACATTCGCCAAACAATACTGCAATGTCATTTTGTTCATTTGGTGCAAGAGTTGATTTACCACATAACTATGGTCCTTATTCCTTTAGAATCCATGGAATTGTTCATCCCCGAATTTCTCCATTATCTACTGATGATTTCCAAAGCACTTCATTTTTACATGAACATTCTGTATCCAGTTTAAAAGTTAATAGTAAATAAGTCACCATAATTCGTTCTGCAAAGTTAATCGTTTGGAATGAGACACCTGTGGCCAACAAACATTCCTTAATGTGTATTAATGGACTATTGAAAGATATAATGGATAACGATGTACCATTTGGTGAGAAAATCGTCATCTTAGGAGGACATTTCTGGCTAGTGTTGCTATTTGTACCTCACGCATCTAGAGATGCTACAGTACAGAACTCAATTAAATGTTCAACGCTATGGTATCTTTTCAAAGTTTTCAAACTCACAAAAAGTATGAGGGCTAACGCCGACGAATTTGAATTTACTAACTTCCTGTTCAAAATTGGAAATGGACAATTATGGGCCCTACTTATGATGATGGTTTAGTGGAGTTGCTTTTGTCCTTGATTTCAGACTCAGATATTGTCAGTGAAATAAATGGTCAATATTCATAATTCTCTCTTGATGCTTCCTCCCTTTCAAGCCGTGCAATTTTGGCAGCTAAGAATCAGCACTGCGATGATCAATAAAAAGGATTTAGATCTCCTTCCTTCTAGGATCATCCAGAACTTACATGAGTGTAAATACTTTAATAACTGAAGTGAACTGCTAGAATTTCCGACTGAATTATTAAACAGCCTTAAAATGACTTGATTACCGTCCCATGAGTTGACTTTGAAAGAAGGCGCAGTTGTAAATCTGTTGATAAACCTTAATTCAGTGAAAGGATTACTAAATGGAACAAGACTAATTTCAGAAAAATGTTTAGATTTGGAAATTATTACTGGTAGAGAGGTTGGAAAACGGGTACTATTACATCGCATTGACTTATCACCATCTGACACTACCGTTCCATTTTCATTTAGGCGAAAACAATTTCCTATAAAAGAAGCATTCTGCATGACAATTAACAAGGCGCAAGGACAAACAATCGACCTAGTCGGAGTATACTTACCTGAACCAGTCTACAGTCATGGTTGTTTGTCTGTGGTCCATCGCGCGGGAACCGTTAAATAATGTTAAAGTGGAAAATAAACCTCAAGGTCGGCTCACATCCAATGTGGTTTGGATGGAAGTATTGTGAAGTTAGATAGTATTTTTTGTGAACGAAGCTGGAGTGACATGTCAACTACGGTAAAAAAAAAATTGTTGATGATATGTGATTTTTCATGCGACATTAAAGATATGAGAACTGATTTCTTGACTAAGTATGTTACTCCTCATATACTATTTTCTCATTTAACGATGTAAACAATTACTAAAGCCCCCCCCCCCCCTACTAACGTACAGTATCGAGTAACGCTGCGGTGCAGCACGGGTCCGCTAATATGATTATTATTAAAAATAGCCAATAATAAATAATAATCGCTAACATATCAAGCCGTACTGTACTGTGCTCGGTGTTGTATTTCTTGTTGTTGATTCACAAATTAAATGAAATCATAGTGCAGTCTCACTTGAATCAGTAAAAAACCATATGCTATCTAAATTAATAATATTACGTAACTTATTCATTTCAGTCACTAAGAATAGTTATTATAGATGAATTTCAACAATACTTGGTCACAAAATATCATATCAACTAATTTTTTTACGAAGTCTAATTTTAGATAATTTATACATTAATCATTAGTTATTTAATGAAAACAAACCTTCTGATCAAGAATTTTGCTAGGACCAGCCCAGTTGCGAGGGACAGGTTCTTGGAGCCCAAAGTTTTCAATCACTTGATCAATGCTCGATGATTGCTTACCATATTGAACAATCGCATATCTGAAAAAAAGACTAGCATGAGAATAAGGTCAAATGTTCACGAACCACAATTTATCTAGTGTTTCTTACATACAAATATTTCGGTAATTTAACATAATTCCATCAAGAGAAGCTGTAGGGATTACTACTAATAAGCATGTACGAGATTTTAGGAATACTAATAACGATAAATTTTATGACAAGAGTCATATATTGAACTGTAATTGTTGTTTTTTTCATTTTCTTAAAGATGTGTACCAGATGTTCATTTCCCTATTGTAAAGATAGGCTACTATTTAACCAAACATAGACGGTTAAAATCAACTTTATAATTCCATATTATTCATAATATAGATTTCGATATTATAACTATGGGTGAATATGACGAGTGAACAAGTATTTAACATTAAATGAATCATCGATCGAAAACTATTGCATATAAATTGAAATTCAAATCTAGGGCTAAGTAAACGATCCATTGGATTTGGAATGTACTCTTGTTACTAGTGATAAGTACACCACCATCAGGATTGGGAAAGTACTCTCTTCATTAGTGATAAGTACGCCTAGATCTGGATTGTGAATGTACTCTTGTCAATAGTGATAAGTACGCCACCATCTAGATTGGGAATGTACTCTCTTCATTAGTGATAAGTTCACCACTACCTATATTGGGAATGTACTCTTGTCACTAGTGATAAGTACGCCATCACCTGGATTAGGAATATACTCTGTCATTACAGTTAAGTACGCCACCATCTAGATTGGGAATGTACTCTCTTCATTAGTGATAAGTTCGCCACTACCTATATTGGGAATGTACTCTTGTCACTAGTGATAAGTACGCCACCACCTGGATTGGGAATGTACTCTCATCATTAGTGATAAGTACGCCACCACCTGGATTGGGAATGTACTTTGTCATTAGAGTTAGGTACGTGAATCTCTGGATTGGGAATATAATATTTAGGATGGTGTGACTGTCAGTCTAGTATATACATTTACATCGTCATATTTATTTACAGGATGATTTTTTAAGTGTACCAACATTGAGATCTTATAAACCTGCTGAGATAAAACAAAATTTGAATGGGGAACTTCATCTACTTTTCCTCATTATTAAATAATGTGTTTAGTGATCTTCAAATAGGCCACTACCATTTTCAAAAATGGCGGACATCTAAATATTTTCTTTTATAACACCATGTATTTATTGAACTTTTCTGATAGAAAAAGAATTTTAAGTGGTTTTTATTCTTTGCATTTTCTCGTGTTATTCGCCGATCATAATCTACTGACACTCAAATAGTTTAAAATGGCTAATTTTGACACCGGGATATTGTTATATCAACCATGCTTTAATCAGTAATATTAGGCCGCATGCTTTAATTAACATATGTTAGCTATTACAAAGATTGAATTTTTTTGGAAAATAATTAAAATATATTTTGTTGAATGTTTTTTTTTACTTGTAATTTTATATAAATTATTCTTGTTTCATCTAATTTAAATACACTAGAAACTAGAACCTTAAAACATATTATTGGCCTAATTTTGTTTATTTTTTCTACGAAATTCAACTTTATAATAACTAAAATGTATGAATTGAAGCCTTTTATCTGATAATACTTAATGAAACAGTTGTTTTATCGATTTTTCTATGCCAAAATCTGCTATTTTTAACTAATTGAGTGCCCTAAAAACTATTAAAACGGTTAATATCACGGAAAAAATGCTAAGAATAAAAACGTCTTATAATTACATAATATACACTAAAAGTATATTATGTATATATACTGTACTTGAATATTGTGTAATTATTGAATATTATAATTTATATAAACAAAAAGAAAGACTCTTCTTGGATAAGAGGCTTGAGATTATGGCATTGTCACGTAGCGTATTGTGACGCCTTTGAATAATGTAAAATTAATAACAGTTTTCTAAATAAATTCCATATGTAAAAAGGTTTTAAAATAATACAAGAAGTACAATGGAAAGCATGAGACATACGCTAAGCCATCCTCTAGCATTCGCGTCACTTGGGGATCTGCCGTGACCTTGAGGAACTCCTGGTTCTTGGGGTTCCGTCGGATGTCTACTAGCTGCCAGGGCGTGATGAGGCCGAACCTGACGCACGACATTATCTGTACTACCAACTGCTGACGAGCGTCCCAGTCCCACAGCAGCCAGCGGACCGCAGCCATAAATACCTCCATTTCACTAAGAAATTACAGTAATAAATATCATTTACCATTTGTTAATAAATCAAAAAAATTACATATTTTTACTTAATTCATGTAACGTAGCCTGTATAAAGCAACGTTTAATATTTGAACATATTAAATTATTAAGTGTACCTACCAAGTGTATCTATCAAGTGTACCTACCAAGTATACCTACCAAGTCTACCTACCAAGTGTATATATCAAGTGTACCTACCAAGTGTACCCACCAAGTGTACCTACCAAGTGTATCTATCAAGTGTACCTACCAAGCGTACCTACCAAGTGTACCTACCAAGTGTACCTACCAAGTGTATCTATCAAGTGTACCTACCAAGTGTACCTACCAAGTGTACCTACCAAGTGTACCTACCAAGTGTACCTACCAAGTGTATCTATTAAGTGTACCTACCAAGTGTATCTATCAAGTGTACCTACCAAGTGTATTTATCAAGTGTACTTACCAAGTGTACCTACCAAGCATATCTACCAAATGTATCTATCAAGTGTACCTACCAAGCGTACCTACCAAGTGTACCTACCAAGTGTACGTACCAAGTGTATCTATCAAGTGTACGTACCAAGTGTATCTATCAAGTGTACCTACCAAGTGTATCTACTATCAAGTGTACCTACCAAGTGTATCTACTATCAAGTGTACCTACCAAGTGTAATATGTCCAAGTATCTGTTAGGTTATATTCCTAATTATCTCAAGTAGAAAATACAAATAGAAAACAAGTCAATATGGTATGAAAAGATATAATAAAATGAACGTGTTTGCTTTTTCAGACTGTTTAAAATAGTGTTGTTTCATATTTAAACATTATTAAACTATTAAATATAGTTATAATTTAGTATATATTCTAGTGTAGGGAAAGGGTATCCCCTGAGATTACTTAATAACAAATGGTTATATGCTGGTACAGTATTATGAAATGGTACTGTAAACCATGTTTTATATATATATATATATATATATATATATATATATATATATATTAATTATGTTGTTTATAATTTTTAACTTTTATCTTTGGATATTAAAACTAACATTGACGGGAAAACGTTGACGTGTAGACCTGCCCACCTAACGTAAGTTTTTGAAGGCTCTATGACCCACGTAATCAAGTTCTCACACTCAACCGTACTTTTGTCTCTTGGAGCCAACCACCCGCGTGCCCCTCCCGCCCGATATGCCTATTTGGAAAGGAGTTTTTAGTTGCATAACATTTATATAAAACTATCCGATAGCCCTTGCTTCTTTACGGGGTGGTTATCTACGCTCGCTTTCCTTTTCCTCCTTGGTTCTCTCTAAACCTTTACTTTATAGAAACACAAAGTAGTGCAATATATCCAGAGTTCTCTATAAACATTTCACAATGGAGTTTTCTCATATTTATGTTTTTTTATCAACTGTTTGAAATAAATTATCAAATTAAATTAACACCAATGTTACTACACTTGCGATAATTTCCGCTGAAGTTTAACAACATTCGTCACGCCAGAAATGCAAGCAATAGCACTCGGCTGACATTATCGCTCAATGAAGTTTCCGCCCGACGACTGTCGCGGGGACCCTGCCAGGCTAGGCTGTTTTTGTCGCTAGTCGCCAACCAACAACGTGTTCACCCTTGTCTATTCATTGTTGTTCAAGTTTTAAAACGAATCATTCCAAATTAAAAATTCAAATTAAATTTGTTTTTATTTATTTTTGACAATAAACTTTGTATAACAAAAACATCAAATGAAAATTCACTATCAAACATTAAAGTTAATTAAGTAGAGGTCTAGTAGTTTGAAAGTATTCAATTTAGTTAGGGTGTTTCTTTAGCTAATTATATATACGCAACTAAATTATATTATACAGCTATGAATGAATAAAAACTAATTAACATTCCAGAAATACAGTAATTGAGTTACAAGCTCTTTTCAACAGAAATTGATGTAGTAGAGTTTTGAAGTAGAGTAGTAGATTGTTTCTTTGTGCGTTCTCGTTTAATTTTGTCTGGTAAGTTATTGAACAATTTTGGACCTATATTTGAGGAAGCAATGTCTAATCTGTGAAAGGTCTGTCATAATTGTGTATCTCTGCACCAGTTACATTAGTTGAAGATTTAAATTTATAAGATATCATCATTTTATGTATATAGATTGATGGTATTGTTGAAATTTCTAAAGATTAAAAAAAAAAAAAAAACATACTCTGCAAGACGTTGTACTGTTAATTCCGGCTAAAATATTTGGTCAGTGAATTAATAATAATTGAGGTGGAGGTGTATACACCTGTCTCTACAATACTAAATCTCAAGATTACAAAGACCGTGTGATAAAGCATGGAAACAAGTTTGTAAATATTTATTTATAATTGTATACATTATTGATAGTAATATAAATAGTGTATATAAATATTGTAGATCCATTGAGGCCAATGGTTGCATCTTTAAGACGTTTTTTCTTGATGTATCCTAAACTGAAATTGTATTTCTTGTGTTCTATTTATTCTTATTTAATTTGTTTTTTTATTTACTGGATATTTTATGGGGAGCTCACTAGATTTCAACTAATGCTACTGCAGATAAATATTTATGTATGGAATGACAGAAAATTTTTAAATATGAATACAAAAGGTGAATAGAGAACAGTGTGTTCCAAACTACAGTGTACTGATTGTCATCGCAAGTGTGGCACCCAAGCAAGACGGGGCCACGATTTTGTCCACGACACCGCGATAAAAATCGCACAAGTGTGGCAAGCGACTATTTCAACCGCGATGATTATCGCTAGTGTGGCGTTAGACTTATGGAAAAAAGGAAAATTCGACAGAATGTTTCTACCCCTTAGGCTGGAAACGGAATTTCAAGAAATTATTTTTTAGCAGTCCTATTACAGAAAAAGATAACTTCACTCCAAATTTAATCAAAATCTTTCCGGTAGTTCCGAAGATTTCGTGATGAGTGAGTACGTCGTTTTTGGATTTGTGTATATTAAGATAAATTAAATTAAATATGATATAACCCAACATTTATAAAAGTGTTTGCAAAAATGATAATATCGTGTTGTTAATTTCCGATCAGTTATTTCGGAATAGCTGTGTGCTTAGAGAAACTAATGTGTTTTAAGCATTTATTTCGAAATAAATTTGGCTTTTGAAAATTTCTTCTTATTGATATAGTGAAATTTGAAAACGTAAAAGTTAAGCTGATAGTTTAGTATGGTCAACTATTTATAATATTTTTAACATAATAGATTAAACTATTTAATATCTGAGAAGATGGTTTCTTGAAGTACTTCTACATGCGCATAGCATAGAGTAGAGATTCGTACTACGTTTGGTACACTCGAGTGGGGAACTTTCAGTGGAGGGTACTTGTGAACTTTTTTACCATGGTGATGTTAACTTTTTAATGAAGTGGACTGGTGAGTGCAACATTGCAGTCAAGATTTACTATATTTTATACCTCAACATTAAATGTAGAGGGGGGAAAGAGCGTATACTAATGAAAGTGTTCGCAAGGTTTTACTGGAAAATAATACAAATAATTAATCTTTGTCGTAATACAAAAGGAGCTAATTATCTCGATGTAAACAAATAAATATGATTTTATTTATTTGTAATGCACAGACTAATAAATGCAGTATTAAAAAAGTTACAATCTACTTTCTGCAACCTTGTTTTATTGACAAATGGATTTATTTATAGTTAAAATTATTTATACCGTCGAATTATTATCTTTATGTAAGTAGAAATAATTTAAGACATCTTCTCATAACGGAATCACATATTTACATGTGTTTCACATATAGTTTACCTTTTTGAAGTTGAATGTATTGAAGTTGAAAGTCACTGAAAAACATGAAGACAAGAAAATAAAATTAAGTCTAATAATATAATTGTTGATGGACAATTTATTTATGTAATTAATTAAGCTTTATATATTGCATTTTTTAAATTTTTCTCCAAATTAGTAGCAAACTATAGAAACAACTTTGATTCCATTTTTGGAATTCCCTTTTCTTACTTTTAAGGATAGATAAGAAAAACAATTTTTATATTGCCTGGAAAGCATTTAAGGAGTATGGTTATTACAACACTACATTGAGCCGAAGGCCACCGGCAGTCGTTTTTGTTCCAAAAGAGTTTTTTATTAGTCTTAGGATTTTTGCCACACCTAAATACGTTTTTCAGTATCATACAGTAATATTTTTAACTAGATAAAAATTATTTAAACAGAATGTTTAAATGCAGTATTTAAATTTGTTTTAAGTTTATAAAGTAAAAGAATTCAGTCATCTGACTGACATTTCTTTAGCAGCGTCAGTATGTGTTGATAACACTTAATAAGTTCAGTTTCTATCTGTATATATAAAAGGCAAAGCCCTCACTGATTGACTCACTCATCACTAATTCTCCAACTTCCCATGTATGTAGAGAGCTGAAATATTGTACACTGTTTCTTTAGAACTTAAATAAGACAACTAAAGTATTTTCATCTTGATAAAGTACTCCTAAGGGGTATAAAGCACCCTTAAAAGATTGGTCCATAAGGATAACATTGGGTTGATTTTAGTAAATTAATAACAGCTGTTTTGTAAATAAATAAACATGTCTATTTTGAATGTTTGACATTATACTATTTAATATTTTACTATGAGTTTAATCTTCAGCTGTTAAACAAAAATAAATGAAATGAACACTCTTGAAATAGGATAAATAGGTGGCAAAGCAATTAGTGTGAGTGAGATACTGTATCGAAATTTAATATTGTAATTTTACGTTATATAGTTAATATACCGATTTTTGTATTGAATAGTTACATGCCGAGGCCGAAGGCCGAGGTGTATCGAGCGTAGCGAGCGTCGGGGTTGGCACACGAAGCGTGCAGGGGTGTCCCCTAGTATAATATACAGGGTGTTCATACAGTACGACTTTGAAACTTTGCAATTATATTAAGCTTTATTACACTCATTTTAAAATAAAATATGAAAAATTATCTTTACTCGTTTCAAAATGGCGATCAATTAAAATTTGTTATGTTAAATTAACACCCCCGCCATGTGTAATAAATTTACAAGAATAATTAAATATTGTAGTTTTTATGCTAAGACTAAGAAAGTGTTTAATTCATTAAAATCGCATAACAAATAAAAATGTTGTGACAATTTTCTACTGTAGCTTCTAATTTGGCTTTCAGCAATACTGTGTTTCATTGCATGACCTTTAGTTTAGAAAGGACTTGAAAAGTTACAAAAAAGCTTCATGGTAAAATAATAATTTTTTACTTCAGTTATAGGCATTTTTGTAGAAAAAATGATGCTGCATTTGTGAATTATTAAACATTTCAGAATGTTTCTACAGCATTTTATTTTGTTTTGAAATGTTGTCTTCTCACGTCTATAGTGCATTTTTAATGGAACATTAAAACGTTTTAGAAATCGTTCCACTACACCTAGTACATAACATGTGGTTCATGCACGATGGGGCTCCTCCTAATTTTTCTCTACAAGCAAGAGTGATTTTAAGTCAACGTTTCCGAAATAAATGGATATATCGTGGGGCAGATATATCTTGGCTTGCACGATCCTCAGATCTCAACCCATTGGATTTTTTTTTTTTTTGGGGGCATTTAAAGGGCATTGTGTATTCAAGGTCTATAGCGAATGTTGAAGTTCTTCGCCAGCGTATTACGGCATGAGTTCAGCAAATACGACATATACCTGGAATATGTGAGCGAGTACGACAATCCATCATGTGGCGATTAGAAGCTTGTATTAGAGGTAATGGTAGACATTTTGAGCATTTCTTAAAGACATGAGAAGACACAATTTCAAAACAAAATGCTGTAGAAACATTCTGACATTTTTAATAATGCACAAATTCACCATTATTTTTTCTACATACAGGCCTGTAACTAAAATTAAAAAAAAATGTTTTATCGTGGACCATTTTTGTAACTTTTCGAGTCCTTTCTAAACTAAATGTCATGTATTGAAACACATTATTCTTGAAAACCAAATTTGAAGCTATAGTACTTCGATTACCCATTATTAAGATATTAATTTGTAATTTAAGAACATTGTCACAACGTTTTTATTTGTTATGCCATTTTAACGAATTAAACACCGTTAGTCTTAGCATAAAAACTACAATATTTTATTATTCTTCTAAAACTTTTATATGGGGTGTGGTAGTTGCATAATTTTACATAAACATTTTTAATTCGCCACCATTTTGAAATGGGTAAAGATATTTTTTCATATTTTATTTTAAAATGAGTATAATAAAGTTTAATATAATTACCTAAGTTTCAAAATCGTACTGTAATCGGTTCACAAGTTATCAATTTTTATGTAAAAACACAAACAGACAGATAGATGGAAAACTATAGGTTTTAGGACATCTGTTTATTATAAGTGTTTTGCTCCTTTTAGAATACTCTGACCATTCCCCAAAGGTGTCCCATATATTAATGAACACCCTGTACATGTATACATTTATTTGATGTATTTGGTTAATAATCTCAAATTTGAAGGCCATACCAATGGATGCATATAAAGTTGGAACGAAGAAAGATGCACACTTCTTCCAGCGACAGTTCCAGGAACTCTTTGCTGGCCACTAGAGTTAGGAAGAACCTCTGGATACGAGGAACCATATCCATCATAACCGCAGTATTGCCAACTGCTCGGGCATCCAAGTACAAGCTGAACGCTCGGTCTTCGGACATCAAATCCTCATTGTCGATAAATGCTTCACACTGATTCACTAGTTCTGAAATATAAAATTAAACAAATTATCATACTTAAAAAGCAAATAAGTGTGTGATTCATCAATTAAATGGAAGTATTATTAGTAAGAAAATAATCAGATTTTGATAAAAAATGTAGTGATTTTAGAATAGTGCGTTCCCAATCACCCAATCACAACACTCACTTTCAGCATTACATCTCGGAAATAGCAGTACTTCCGAGTCACCCGTAAATTTAGATAGATGAACGAATGAGGTTCCTGTAGGCCTGTTTACATCCCAGGTAAAAGAGTACTCTTGAAACTAACGCTAAATGTTTCAAAATTTTACACAATCCAAATCTACTATGACAATGGAAGATAAGTTGATTGACATTGTTATGTATTCTGTTCTACGTGATATTGAGTTAGCTAGTTATTAACTAAACTACATGATATTACTAAAAGTCAGTGTTGACAATAGCAGTGTCGTTTCTTTTAACTAGCCCTCTTGTAGTTAGTTATTAACGTGACTACATCATACTACTCAAAGTCAGTGTTGACAATAGCAGTGCCGTTTCTTTTAACTAGTCCTCTTGCAGTTAATTATTAACATGACTACAGGATACTACTCAAAGTCAGTGTTGACAATAGCAGTGCCGTTTCTTTTAACTAGTCCTCTTGTAGTTAGTTATTAACGTGACTACAGGATACTACTCAAAGTCAGTGTTGACAATAGCAGTGCCGTTTCTTCTAACTAGACCTCTTGTAGTTAGTTATTAACGTGACTACAGTATACTACTCAAAGTCAGTGTTGACAGTAGCAGTGCAGCTCCTTTAACTAGTACTCTTGCAGTTAGTTATTAACGTGACTACAGTATACTACTCAAAGTCAGTGTTGACAGTAGCAGTGCAGCTCCTTTAACTAGTACTCTTGTAGTTAGTTATTAACGTGACTACAGTATACTACTAAAAGTCAGTGTTGACAGTAGCAGTGCAGCTCCTTTAACTAGTACTCTTGTAGTTAGTTATTAACGTGACTACAGTATACTACTCAAAGTCAGTGTTGACAATAGCAGTGCCGTTTCTTTTAACTAGTCCTCTTGTAGTTAATTATTAACATGACTACAGGATACTACTCAAAGTCATAGTTGACAATAGCAGTGCCGTTTCTTTTAACTAGACCTCTTGTAGTTAGTTATTAACGTGACTACAGGATACTACTCAAAGTCAGTGTTGACAATAGCAGTGCCGTTTCTTCTAACTAGACCTCTTGTAGTTAGTTATTAACGTGACTACAGTATACTACTCAAAGTCAGTGTTGACAGTAGCAGTGCAGCTCCTTTAACTAGTACTCTTGTAGTTAGTTATTAACGTGACTACAGTATACTACTCAAAGTCAGTGTTGACAGTAGCAGTGCAGCTCCTTTAACTAGTACTCTTGTAGTTAGTTATTAACGTGACTACAGGATACTACTAAAAGTCAGTGTCGACAATAGCAATGCAGTTTGTTTTACCTAGTACTCTTGTATTTATTATTTTACCTAGTACCTTGGGTAAGGGATATTACTCAATATCAGTGATGACAGTGTTGTAAATCTAGAGATTTATCATAATTCATACTTTTATAAACAAAAGTATATCTCATTTTTATGTAGGTTTATTGTATAAATGTATTATAGAAAATTTCTTATAAATTGGCATAAAAAAGAACATAACAGGAATACAAACCTCCAGAAGGGTTTGAAACCACAAATTATTGCCATAAAACTATATACCGGTCCATAACATGACATATACCAGTCCATAACATGACACATATACCGGTCCATAACATGACACATATACCAGTCCATAACATGACACATATACCAGTCATTAACATGACACATACACCGGTCCATAACATGATATATATACCGGTCCATAACATGACTCATATTCCGGTCCATAACATGATATATATACCGGTCCATAACATGTCACATACACCGGTCCATAACATGACACATACACCGGTCCATAACATGACACATATACCGGTCCATAACATGATACTATACCGGTCCATAACATGACACATATACCGGTCCATAACATGATACTATACCGGTCCATAACATGACACATATACCGGTCCATAACATGACACATATACCAGTCAATAATATGACACATATACCAGTCCATAACATGATCCATATACCGGTCCATAACATGACACACATTACTATTTAAATGTGACAACATTTTACTTTTTAACATGTAACTTTTATATTATTACGGTTCGTTTTACCTTCAATCCTTAGGAACTGGGCAGCCATGTAAATATCCAATATGTTATCCATTTTTATCAACTTGAAGCTGTCCCCCCCTTGTTGTAGCATCCACTCATATATGAATGTGAAGGCAGTTTGTGATACATTTCCCTGTAACATGTTGTAATAAATGACATTAGTCGTATTACTATGCAGACTATTACAGTTGTACGGTGAACTAGGTTTGTTCCACGTACGTAGCCCATCAAAAACTGGTTGTGGGCATTGCACCATTAAATTAAATCAAAATTCTCATGGATATATTTGTAAGCTACAGTACCAGTGAACGCCACACATCACAAATTTACTACAATATAAACACAAAATACATAAATATACTAAAATACCTGTACAAGTACAAAACTCATAAATATATTACAATTTAAGCACATAAAGCACAAATATACTACAGTATAAGTAAAAAGAACAACTATATTACAACATAAGCACAAAATGCACAAATATACAAAAAAAAAGTATTATTTTGGGAATCCCGCTGGTCTCTGAAGGGTAAACGTTTATCGAAATCGATCACTGAAGTATTTTTGCATGTTGAGCTTATGTTGTAATATATTTGTGCATTTTTTACTTGTACTTTAGTATACTTGTGCATTTTGTGCTTATATTGTGATATATTTGTGTGACTTTTACTTGCTCTGTATATGTACCAACACGTACTATTATGCTAATTAAAAAACTATATCAAAGCAATGAATTAAATTAAAACACTTATACCTCTAAGTTAATATATTTTAATAATTTGATTTTTGTAATAGCATCATATGTATGACAATATTGTACATCAAAAATCAGGATGACAAAAAAATATTCTGCATCACTACAACAATAGAAATTATATGAAACAATCAACAATCACAAAAGAATTTGAAAGCGTGATTCAATCATAAAAAATGTTCAGCACTGAAATTTAAATTATAAAATAATATAGGTCTGTTTGTAGGTATTGTTGGTAATAAAAATACGTGCTTACCTCAGATATTTCAAGGCGTGGTAGGGCATTGTCAACAAAATATTCCGAGTAGCACTGGAGAACAAGGAGATGACATCTGTACTCGTGATTACCGATTTTTATTAAAATATCCGGGTCACTGAAATATATATTACAATGGTTAGATTGACCCTAGGTAATGCTTAATAATAGACGGAATGGGACCTTAGTGCAAGAAAAATAAAACAAATCCAATATACTATACGTTAAGTCAAACACATCCAATAAAACAATATTAATGCATTTTGCAATCCTGCACATGATAGAAACATTGTATGATTATTATATTGTGGTTTACAATGAATAAATGTTAAATTGAACATAAAGTCTGTCAGATCCAGAACTGATTTGAGTACATTTTCCACCATAAACGATTATTTCTCGGCTTTTCAATAGGTAACACTTTTTTATTTTAAATATAGAAAACTAAATATTCATTCAGACATTTTAACTTATAACCACTTCCAATCAGGTAGTGTTTACGTTTTAGAAACATATTACAACTTTAATGGTGTATATCATGTTCTTGACGGTATGTATTTTTTGTGATGGTGTTCATTACTGATTTATTTTAAATAGCTACACATCACATAGTTTTTTTTTTTTAAATGTTATATTTCGGCTATACAGTCTGAAGCCATTTTCAAACATAATAGTTTTAAACAAAAAATATAAATTAATTAATAGATCATATGTTTCTAAAATATTTAACAGATGGTTTGATCAATGAAAATAGTTGAATATATACTATATAAATTTTGATAAAAAATTGTTTAGTCACTTATTAATTTTGAATTTTGAATTTTATTTAATACTTTTGATTTAATAATAGGCAGGTATATTGAGCATAAGGTGGTACTAGGTTATGAAATGCAGCTTTCTACAGCCATATATGCTGCTTCCTTTATTGTTCTTACTTTCCATTTACTTTCTTTATATACTATACTTGCTGCTGTCCATTGCACCTTATGCTCTTCCGCCAAAACATAATCTGAAAGTTTAGAATAGTTTTCCAATTGATTTTTTATGCTGTTTTTGTGTTCTTGTATTCTCTTTTTTAAAGGTCGAGATGTTTGTCCAAAATAATTTAAATCACATTGACAAGGAATTTTGTAAACAACATTTTTTGTTTCTTGATTTTGATTATATGGTTTAACTTTTCTTGGTAAATTTCCAATTTTTGATTTTCTAACAAATGAAGTTCTAATATTATTTTTTTTTTGATTCTTCTGATTTTCCTTTGATATAAGGTATAACAATTGTTAAAGGTTTTGATTCTGTATTTTTAGAATCAAAATATTTTTGATCTGGAAGTTTAGAATAGTTTTCCAATTTATTTTTTATGCTGTTTTTGTGTTCTTGTATTCTCTTTTTTAAAGGTCGAGATGTTGGTCCAAAATAGTTTAAACCTTATGCTCAATATACCTGCCTATTATTAAATCAGAAGTATTAAATAAAATTCAAAATTAATAACTGACTAAACAATTTTTTATCAAAATTTATATAGTATATATTCAACTATTTTCATTTATCAAATCATCTGTTAAATATGTTAAAAACACATGATCTATTAATTAATTTAGATTTTTTGTTTAAAACTATTTATGTTGTTAAATGTTTGAAAATGGCTTCAGACTGTATAGCCGAAATATAACATATTTAAAAAAACTATGTGATGTGTAGCTATTTAAAATAAATCTGTATATTATGTCTGGAAACACCTAAATATATTCTTTATTCATCGAAATATAAATTCGAAACGTTTTACAATCGTGATGGGGATCGGGCTCCTACTTTTTGGAACATTGTTTAGCCATTTCAAACTAACGGGGGATGTCCTGTCGAAGGTATCGTCAATATTTTTATGGAAGCCCATGCCTTGTGATACATCACCTTAAAGGTTATAGTAAGCTCAACTGAATGCCACAAACCCAATATCTAAGGAACCACTCTATGAGAAAATATAGTACTTTGAGTATTGACAATTGGTAATGATCAACAATTTTAATTTAACTTGGTTCTTGCCACAGTAATGTTTTACAATAAATATCCTAACATTTTTAAAAACATTTAGACGAAACAAAATTAAATTTTCATTTTCAGCTGGTTGTATTACTACAATTTTGATGTATTTTTATTTTGTACTTTTATTGTTAAAAGTATGTAGATGATTATTTAATTTAATCATTTCTTATACAGATGAAAATTAATTTATGATGATATAAATAAATAAACTCTTTATTGGGTGGTAAATTTTTAACATGTCATGAAGTCGTCAACATAATATAAGTATAATATATAAAATGTATTAAAATTCTAAAACTAAACAACAAATTGTCATTCACCCCACCTTCAAATACATATATTTCTAACATTCATACAGCCATAATCACACTGCCTTCCAGTTCTGCTATGTAATCTTCCCAGCGACTCATCATGAACTCATCCACAGAATAGAAAGCTTTAGACACCAAGAGGTGCCTAAGTCGAGTTTTGAATTGAGTTTGGTTATTAATTGCAAATCCTTCAGGGCGTTTGTTGATTAGTCTGACACCAACCTGATGTGGCATGTGGTCTGATAGTGCCAATCTGTGTTGCTGTGATCGGAGGTTGTTGATTAGTCTGACACCAACCTGATGTGGCATGTGGTCTGATAGTGCCAATCTGTGTTGCTGTGATCGGAGGTTGTTGATTAGTCTGTCACCAACCTGATATGGCATGTGGTCTGATAGTGCTAATCTGTGTTGCTGTGATCGGAGGTTGTTGATTAGTCTGTCACCAACCTGATGTGGCATGTGGTCTGATAGTGCTAATCTGTGTTGCTGTGATCGGAGTTTGTTGATTAGTCTGTCACCAACCTGATGTGGCATGTGGTCTGATAGTGCCAATCTGTGTTGCTGTGATCGGAGGTTGTTGATTAGTCTGTCACCAACCTGATGTGGCATGTGGTCTGATAGTGCCAATCTGTGTTGCTGTGATCGGAGGTTGTTGATTAGTCTGTCACCAACCTGATGTGGCATGTGGTCTGATAGTGCCAATCTGTGTTGCTGTGATCGGAGGTTGTTGATTAGTCTGTCACCAACCTGATGTGGCATGTGGTCTGATAGTGCCAATCTGTGTTGCTGTATTCGGAGGTTATCTCTGCCTCTAGTGTATTGGTGAACGTTTCTGCCACGAATCAAGGAAGAACGTGATCTGCAGTATAGTATCACCTCATACATATAAAGGCAAGGTAAAGTCAGCAATTTTAACTCCCTAAAAGAATTCTGGCACGACTCTCTGTGGTTCAATTGAGCAATTATTCTGATAGCCTTTTTCTGAAGTTTAAAAACTCTTTAAACTTTGCTTTTTGCACAACATTCCCAAAGTCCCACTCCGTATGCCAGACTTGAATGCACCATGTATTAAGACGTTAATGTATTAAGTAGGCCATGATTAAGACGTTAGACGCACAGAACTTTGCAAAATTGCGCAACCCATATATGCCTGAAGCAACTTTACCACCAAGTCAGTCCCCTATCAAGGAACATTCCAAGGAATTTTGTAGAATTTACCACCTCTAAAAGAGTGTCATCCACGAAGACACGAGGTGAGGAGTTCTCGCTGTCGGAAACAAAAACTGATTATGTTGAATTTGGTTTGGTTTGATTTTAGATTCAGTTCACTGAAATGTTGAATGCAAGAACTTAGCTCTATAAAAGCTGTGATTCCTAATTCTTTGGATGTTTTCCCTTTAATACAGAGAGTCGTATCATCGGCATATTGAATCAGTTCTCCATTCTGGATCCCTGTATTCAATCTGCACACATAGGTTAAAAAAGGGCTTAACATTAACCTTTTAGCACAATTTGGCGAGGAAGTAAATGTTTGAACTGTCTCCCTTCTTCAGTTTGACAATGAAGTTAAAATGAAATTGTTTAGCATCACAAATTTTCAATATTCAAAGTGCTCTATTTGATGATATAGTGATTCCTTAGAGATTTGGTGTGTGGCATTCAATTCGGTTTACAGAGCCCTTTAAAGTGAAGTATCACAAGGTATAGGCTTCCATAAAGGATACTGACGTTACCCTCGACAGGACGTCCCCCGTTAGTGTGACATGAGTAAACAACTTTAGTGTGACATGAGTAAACAACGTTAGTGTGACATGAGTAAAAAGAAGGTGCCCAAGAGCTATTAAGATTGCAAAGGTTTCTAATTTATATTTCGATTAATAAAGATAATGTATGAGTGTTTTCAGCCATAATAAACACCCTGTATTATTAATAGACATTCTTTAATAGAATAACATAAATATAAAAACGTATGTTGCAAAGATTTCCAAAGCTGCCCTGTCATTCCAGTGTATTATCTGTAAATTGTTAATTCAACAACATTTCCCCGTTTTTTATTTACTTTCAGAAATAAGCTTATCGTTTTAGTAACATTATAAATTTGATTTTTGGGGTCATACGAGTACTATTAAAATCTGAATGACTTAATGGAAACTTCTAAAATTCCACATAATCAGAATGTTTATCAACTCTTGTAATTCAGTTTAGGTTTACCCTGTGATCTGGAGAACGACATATTATCAATAGGTACATGAGCGAGATTGAAAGTTTAGACGGTTTTTTTTATATGTAACTGACATTAAATTCATGTTTATGCCTTTTATTGTAAAAAATACATTATATATTTATACACGAGCAAAAACGTTTCTTGCTAATATATTTAATTGGTAATTATTCTAATTTAATGTCATCATTGCGATATAACTTCGATATGTATAAGGAACAAGTCATGTTAAAATTACATACGTAGATATGTGTCAGTGTTGGATTGTGTTCCTGACAGTCATCAGAGTTAAATACATGAAGATTGACAAGCTGAGCTGTTTATGTGTTTAGGACATATTTCAGATACATATATGTCTGAATGGGGAGGTTATACCACAGATTGGTGTGGTCTCAGGGTCAATTATGTAAACAGTAACATGTAATAGGTTAATATTTATACATGGTTTGAAGTGATTGCACATTTAAATTTACAAATGAAATTCTTTTTTTTACGTTTAAGTATAAATTCATTTGAGTTGCTTCTACTATTTTAAGTGGATTTTTGAAGAAGATGATTTTTACTTTCTCGCTACTCCGGTTGTAAAACACAGTGGGAGTCACGAGGGCAATTTACTGTCTCTATTACTCTTATGTTTCAAGGGTTCCCCTTCCTCATTTATTTCCTATAAACCTAAAAATCGAAATTGTCCTTAGTCTAATTCGGCTTTTTAAAATAATTAATTAAATTTAAAATAATGAAAATGATCGCCCAAATATTACGGATGTGCTTAGAATTAATTTCAACTAATTTAATTATAAATACTTTAAATATAATATGTTTTTGATTAGTAAATTATAGTAAAAAACATATTTAAAATTTAAATTTATTTTAATAACTCAAAACTTGCAGCTTAAAAAAGGAAATACCAATCCATTTTTTTTTACAAATGTCAACATGTATCCTTACAAATAAGGAATTAATGTTTTGTCAAGGAATAACTTGGATAACTAAAGAAACTTCCATGCTAGAATAATAAATTTTAAATTTATTTTCAGCAATGTGGTGCTGAACATAAACAATAACAACATAAACATAAACAAACATAGCAATAAACTGCTATGTTGAACATTTGTTGAATTGAAACTCAATTTATATTTAAAATAATGTTTATAACTATGATTATGTTAAATTAATGAAGATCTTATCATAGTTATCCAGGATTAGGTGATAATGTTTCCTAATCTTATATTTCATAGTGTGAAGAGAAAAATTATTACTGAATTAATTACATAACACATGTCTATTATGAGTACAAAAAAATATGGTAATCGAACTAGTTAAACCCCATTTACCAATCCTCAGACCGGAGGGATTCACATCGAAATCAAATCAAGGAATGAAATCAGTTACCATAGTATTTTTGTCCATTTTGTACTTTGTGTTTTGTGACGTTCACCTGTTTTGTATATTTACCAACACACAATATCCTAAGAAATCTTTTGAATTAGCAATTAATTTACCTCATAATTAAACAAGGAATTTTACTTTACAATAACCATCAAAACATTATAGGCTATTTATAAAACATATTCGAGTTGCATATGCACTAAGTTTGAGGACATTCATGTAGAAGAGTTGGCAATCCTGAGTGGTCGGCAAACTACATAATTAGCACAACTTCTGCGAGTTTTTACAAAACAGGAAAATAATTGTTGGATTTTCAAATCTGAAATCTACGTTCAACAATAACCTCAAAGTTTGATATTAACTTTTAAAAAATATCCCATATTTTGATTAATATAATTATTTAAGATAATATAAGGCCCACATTCTCTTCATCATGTACCTGAAGTTAAGCATGGTTTGAAAATCAAAGTCTAGTAAACCTAATAGTGATTAGCAGCATTGCCAGCAATGTCGAAAAGATTATTTTTACCAACCCTTCAAGAGTTTTGATATGGAAAAAACGTAAACTTTTGTGGATAAAATTTGAGCAAAAAGAATAATAGCTTCCGTTTAAGATAAGTACAGTTGATTTATCATGTGATTCTTACTGTAGAGTGATTCTTATATACAATGTGAATTCTAAATCAGCAAGCATAAGTAAGTTACATATACATACAGTATGTTTTTAAGGAGTACAGATAATTAAAATAGGTGCTCACTGCCAATAGGCCTGGAACATAAAAGAATCTTACACATGAATAAAAATGTACAAATAATAATAGAACAATATGCAACTTAAATATTAGCTTTAAATATATTCCAAGGTATGTCATGTTGCATCTCTCATAATGAGTTTAATTTAAATCTATATTGAATTTTTGCTCAAATATGAAAAACCAAATAGTCTGCCTGGCTCAAAAAATTATCATTTGGAGTCTGAAACCACTATAATATAAAACTGTACTGGGATTACTCACATACCCACTCACTGGCATAAATATTTACCCATTTCGGAGTGTCGTAAAATTTTGAATTGAAACTTGTACTGAAGGTAAAACTAACCATGTCAACCCAACAATTTCAAAAATGTTCACAGTTCCAATAAATAAGGTATTATTAAAATGGTTTTAAGGTATTGAATATCTACATTTCCCACAATAATGCTGCATAGCAGATTCAGCCCTTCAGATATTAGTTTTGTTCCAACGGTCGTTTAACCAATAAAAATAAATTTAAGGTTCACGTGTAGCATAATCTTTTTAAAGGAAGAAGCGAGAATTATAACGGCAGCATGCCATTTCATTGGGGTTGTGATGGATAATTTATATAAGCTTTAAATGCAATTCTCGTTCACATTAAAATAAAAAAAAAAAATGAAATTTTCGAACAGTAGACATTTTTATTGTTTGGTCATGTAAATTTCACCATCGTAAAAATGTTATGTAATTAATAAGTATATCTACAACTTTCAAGTTTAAAAGAAATTGGGTAGAGCCGTGATCAACAACTTTAATAGCAAGAGTGATCAAGTTGGGAGCCGCAAACGGGGGGTTGAGGATGTAGCCCCCACCGTGTGCTGCTAGATTTACATAAATGAGGTTCATAATTTTACTTCATAAGAACCTATTACCACAAGCATTTCCAAACTTTTACGATGGTAGATTACATTTTAAATTGTCCGTTGTAATAGGACTTGAACATGTATAACGTGATAAATGCATTTGTATAATATATGTAAAAATATTTTACATAGCAAACCTTTCTTTACGTTCATATTATAATACTAATATAGGTAAAAAATGTTAATACATTTTTGTAAGGCTAGCATTACTGAACTAAGTATAATATAGTTTTTACTATCACAAACAGTGTTTAACCACTATACTAACAAAAACGACAGTTAATTCGGTTCATAAGTTGTCCGTGGTAAATATTTTAGTGGCATTAAATGCTTCAAATTAGGCTTATAAATTTGTACAAGGAGTGTTATAAACTTACACGAAATTGGTAATTTTATGATGTAACAACGTATGAAGCTCTGTTTTGGCAGGGAGCTTAACTCCACCCCAGTCAATGGGATCGGCTTGGTTGAACCCCATCCTGGAAATTAGCATTTTTTAAATCATGTTACATACATAAAGCTGTTATACTAAAAACTCTTAGTCTCACTTAAAGTAAAAACGAAGTAAATATGTATTAATACAGAGAAGAAAGAAACAAAGGTCACATAAAAAAGTGTGCCGAATGTGTGTCGAGTAGTTATTTGTCCAGTTGCCGTGCAGATGGCAAGGCCAGCACCTTGTCAGACCCTCCATTATACCCAAACATTCTTAAGGATAAACGAAATAATTATAACTGCAGATGTATAAAGATGTCAATAAGTTTAAAACTATTTATAACTGCCAATTAGACGCTTGCTGTGGCCATCAAGAGACGACTCCTGTTTATTTCTATTCTCTGTTATCAATTGCAAATCATAACAACAATTAACAAATAGCAAATGCCTAACCTAAACGTGCATTATTTTGATATAAGTTTGTGAAGAAGCTCGGTCTGATGATGAAACCGGGTTTACCAAGATTATCAACAAAAATATGTGTATTATATCGTAGACTACATATATTGCATGAACTTGTTTTATGTAACATTAATCTATTTATCAATATACTAATCTACCCACCCACCCATCCACTCATAAACGTACAGTGATTTTGCTGTATAGCAATGCAATGAATATTTGTTTAGTATTTATTGCATTGCTTCAATTTTTAAGAAAATACATTTTTTATATACCCGCCAGCTTCGCCGGTCATAATACGTATTCAGCTTGATTGTATAATCGAAATGTACAGGAAGCTTTCAGTTTACACAGTATCCAATTTATATCCAATTTAGAACAGCTGATGTTAGTATAGTTTACTACTGTACTCAATCTATATATATTATAATTTCTAAAGTACTTTTTTGTTGGTACGCCATAACTTCCTTAATTCTTCACCAATTTTCATAAATGAGGTGTCATTTTAAAGCTTTTTTTACCCACTACTTGATGAAAATATACAAATCTCTCATTTTCCAATAGTTTTTTGGAAAAACGACCTATTATATCATTCTGCAAGTAATTTAAACTTGAAATGTTTATTTACATTATTCGATCAGCTGTAACATGTGAATTAATTAAATCAAAACAAACAGCTGTAACATGTAAATTAAATAAATCAACAATAAACAAATATTTATTTCTCAAATCCAATTGATTTGTTTTTGCTACATTTACGATGACGATCAATACTTAGTCCAAACTCAAAGGTAAGTAGCACATAGATTCTTTAGCTTTTATATTATTTCTTTATTTACTAGATAGCCTTCATTTTGACAAACCTACCAACCATTCTATGTTTATTTAAGAATTCCATCTTCAATCATAACCTATTATCTTTTCTTTATTACAGGTTTCAATGTTACAATTGTACAATCTCAAAAAAATACTTTCCAATTGACCTGGCTACAATTATTGCTTTATATTTTCTTTTGGGTCTCAGCTACAAATGATATCAAGTGCAATAGGACATCGCCGAGGCAGACCACCACGGAGAGGAAGGGCACAACCCCTAACCCGTGACTGGGCTAACAGAAGGAGATATGCTGGAGAAAGTGAAGAGCAACGTCAAGAACGACTTGAAAGGGATAGACTGGCACAATGGAATCGCAGGCAGAACAGGCTGCATGCACACCAACAACAGCGCCTGGAGAATAACTATGTGTCAATGCCTTACTTACAACAGCTAAATATGAACTGAACTTGACAGTTTTTCATAGTCAAGGCGACAGATACAAAAACTGCCTAAAACTTATTGTTCTGCTCGGCTTTTCCCAAAAGACTATGAAGTGCAAACTCACTCGGTTGGTGAGATGGACAAAATATGTGTTCATTGTTCAGCAAAATTGTTTGCAGGTGAGATTGATGCGGATACAGCAACTATGTGCTGTCATAAAGATAAGGTTAGTTTACCACCTATTCAAGTTTGTGATGAGTTAAAAAGCACTCATAGAGCAAAATAATGCTGATACAAAAAACTATCTTGAAAATATTAGACAATTTAACAATGCTCTAGCCTTTGCTTCGGTCCAAGTTAGCTCTGTTCACATTTCTGGTAGAGGGCCTTTTTGTTTTAAAGTACATGGAAAAATGTATCATACGATAGGAAGTTTACAACCTCCTCCAGGAGTTGCCCCATCTTATGCTGGCCTTTTCATATTAGATTTTGACACTGCCTTACAGCATCGTACCGACAATGAAGCGAATAGGAACTGTCGCAGAGAATTAATGTCTCGCCTGCAAGCAATGCTTGATAGGCACAACCCTAATGCTCAGTTGTTAAAATATCTCAAAGACCTAGACACCTCTGTACAGAATTAATAATACAGTTTACGACAACCAATGCCTTCCATCCTGGAAGATCAAATGCACCTGCAGTTAGTGAGGTTGCTGCTGTTTTTGTCACAAATGATGGAACGCCTCCAGGTAAGGTTGACTTTGTCATGTACTCCAAAACAACTGGTGCACTTACCAAGATCTCATACTTAAATCCTCACTGTGATCCATTATGCTACCCGTTGCTTTTTCCACTTGGTGATTCAGGTTGGACTACAGGTCTGCAGCATGTCTCAATTCATGCTACTGCCTCGCGGACAGCCACAACCCAGTTACAGTATTATTGTTATCGTTTGGCAGTGAGGGATTGTTTCAGTATATTGCATGCTTCAGGAAAATTATTCCAGCAATATATTGTAGACAGTTATGTAAAAGTGGAGGGTTCGAGGTTGGCATTTATCAGATCTCATCAAAAATAGTTGCGGGCTGATACGTACAAATGTTTAATAGACTACCTTCATGCTGATGCTCAACATAGAGGCGCGATTACTGGAATTCCTGTAGTTCTTCCATCTACTTACACTGGCAGCCCCCGAAATATGCTTCAAAACTATCAAGACTCAATGACTATGGTTGCCCGATTTGGCAAACCAGATGTATTTCTAACAGTCACGTGTAATCCAAAGTGGCCTGAAATCACCTCTCAACTTAAGCCCAACGAGAAAGTTGAACATAGACCTGACTTGGTAACAAGAGTTTTTCACCTAAAATTACAAGCAATCTTTGATGATCTATTGAAAAAACATGTGTTTGGCGTAGTCATTGCCTATGTCGCGGTTGTTGAGTTTCAAAAACGGGGCCTTCCTCATTGTCACATTTTGCTTATTTTGGTTGATGCAGATAAATTGCGTTCTCCAGAAGATGTAGACTCTTTGATCTGTGCTGAAATTCCCGATAAAGACACCGACCCCAGCCTTTTTAAAGTCATTCAAGAAAGTATGGTACACGGACCATGCGGTTATATCAACCAGAATAGCCCTTACATGAAAGAGGGAACCTGTACCAAAGGTTTTCCTAAAGATTTTCAAAGTGAAACAAATATAAACGTCAATGGCTATCCAATTTATAGGAGACGTGATGACGGCATTACAATGACTGTACTATCGCTTGATATTGATAATTGATGGATTGTGCCCTACAACAGATTGCTTAGTACGAAATACGATGCTCACATTAATGTGGAACATTGCGCTTCAATTAAATCTGTCAAATATCTTTATAAATATGTGTACAAGGTTTATGACTGTGCTGCGTTACATGTGAACTCCAATGATGAAGGGCAACAATGCATCAACTTTGACGAAATCGATAACTTCTTGAGCTGCCGATATGTGAGCCCCCCCCCCCCCGAGGCGATGTGGCGCATACTTGAACGGAAGCTTTTCCATCGATCTCACACCATCGAGTGACTCCCTGTCCATTTACCGGAGGGACAATTACTCTTCTTTCAAGCTGGAGAAGAAAATGACGTCAACTTTGAGCGTACCTCCAAACTTATGGGGTTTTTTATATTGTGTCAAACCAATATTGCTGCACGCGCATACCTTTACCACGAGATTCCTGAACACTTCGTGTGGACCAACGGCCAATGGAACGTCCGCAAGAATAAGACCAAATGCTTTGGACGAATTTTCACCGTACGTCCCTCTGATATTGAACGCTATTATCTGCGAGTACTACTTCTCCACGTTAGAGGCTCACTGTCGTTTGAGGACATTCAGATGGTAGATGGAAATCTATGCAATTCCTTTCAAGAAGCTGCAGAAAAACTCCACCTGGTGGTCAACGACGCTGAGTGGAAAGATTGTCTGCTTGAAGCTGCCGGACACCAGATGCCAACTCAATTGAGATGGATTTTTGCAACAATCTGCATTTTCTGCTCTCCAGCTAACATACCGGAGCTCTGGGAGACTTTTAAAGACGCACTTAGCGAAGATTTCCTAATGCAACACATGCCCATACAAGCTTACAAACTGACGCTGCAGCAGCTAGAAGAAATGTTTACTCAGCATGGTAGAAACTGTGAAGGTTTTCATCTGCCGATGCCAGTTGTTACCTTGGAACAAACTCTAAAAACTCTCTACAATATACAAGAAGAGCAAGCAAACGGAACAACAGCTTACGGAAATCTAAATGATGAACAAAAGGCCATTACTGATGAGGTACTTCATTCAGTACGAAACAAAATTCCAAATTTTGACCGTTCATTGACGGTCCTGGAGGTTCTGGTAAAACCTTCGTCTACAAAATGCTATGCCATATTTTGCGTGGAGAGAGCAAAGTTGTACTCCTAGTAGCGTGGACAGGAATTGCTGCACAGCTTCTACCAGGTGGACAAACCTCACATTCTCTCTTCAAACTACCAGTACCCATTTTAGACACGTCTGTCTCATCAATGCGCACTCACACCAAGGATGCGCAACTTCTGCGTCAAGCAGACTTCATCATCTGGGATGAGGTGTCCATGGTTCCGAAAGAGACACTCGGCGTAGTTGATAGACTCCTACGAGAAATAATGAATAACGACCTACCTTATGGAGGAAAAATTATTGTCTTTGGAGGCGACTTCCGACAAGTTTTGCTAGTATTTAGACACGGCGCTAGAACAGCCATTGTCGAACGTTCAGTTAAACGGTCTCCATTGTGGGCTCATGTAAAAACTCGCAAATTAACGAAAAACATGAGAGAAAATGACGACCAAGTTTTCACAGAATGGTTACTAAAATTAGGGAATGGTGATTTAGAATTTGTTCCAGAGTACCCCAACCAAGCAATCGCAATTCCAAAACATTGCCACATTGACTACAACAGGCTCATTTCCAAAGTTTTTGACGTCAACGAAATCAATGAATCCAATGTCAATCAATTGTATTCATCAGCCATATTATGTCCAAAAAATGACAATTGTACCACAATCAATGATTATGTTGTTTCAAATATGGTACCTGGAGATGAAAAAGTTTATCTAAGTTCTGATTCTGTTCTCTGCGAAGAAACGGAAAATGCTCAGGTGTATCCGTCGGAATTTTTGAATTCATTAAGCCCTTCAGGGTTGCCACCACATAAACTGATAATTAAAAAGAACGCCATCATCATGTTGATTAGAAATCTAAACGCTAAGCAGGGCTTAATTAATGGCGCAAGATTGGTTGTAACTCACTTGGGCAACCACACTATCACAGCAAAATTGATCGATTCTGGTCAAACTGTCGTTATACCACGCATTAACCTAACACCTTCTGATCCTACTGTGCCTTTCAAACTGACTCGGAGGCAATATCCCATCAAAGTTGCATTCGCCATGACTATTAATAAGGCACAGGGACAGACTCTAACAAAGGCAGGATTGTTCTTGCCAGACCCTGTTTTTTCACATGGTCAATTGTATGTGGCGTTATCCAGGGTGCGCTCTTTCAGTGACATCTATATATGTGTCAAAGAAACCCACCAACAAACAATCACCGATGACCACATAATCACATCAAACATAGTGTTTAAAGAGGTACTTTGAATTTGTAAATATGCTGTTAATTTGTAAATAACTTAACCTAACATTTATAAAATAAATTATAATTAATTTAAACTCACATATTTTATTTCTTCTTTAATCCATATTTACATTAGGTTAAATTGCACTCTAACTATGCGTTACTAACTAGACTGTGTGCACTTTAATTAAGAGGGATTTAAAGAGAATACAGTGTGAATGCTTCGCACGGGTCGGTTAGTTATTTGTAATTTTAAAAGTTTAGCCTACCCCAATTTTATTCTATTTGATTACATTAAACAGCTGTTAATCAAATAAATCAATCAATGGCTCCATAAGAATACCATGGGAATTTTGGAGGTCAGTGGGACGGAGTCCTGAGGTTGAAGAAGAAAATCCTTTCTTAGTGAGCCTCTAGGGGCCAAGATAAACATATGTACAAAATATCAAGTCAATTGGACGTATATGTTTGGAGAAATTGTGATGAGTGGTAAATTATATATACAGTATATATAGATATATATATATATATATATATATATATATTTCTTGTAGTTTACAAACTTTGATTGTCTAAACACATCTGAAAGTCTACTTTTAGAGGCCGTAAAGTATGGTAATTGACCCTAAATTCATGAAATGTCGGGGTTATCACCATGTTTAGTCAGATCCAATGAACTGATTATACGTGTTAATTTTCCGATTGAAAAGAGTATGTTCTCCTAGATAACAAAATTTAATAGTCTAGAAAAAATCTGTAAGTCTACTTTTAGAGGGCGCAAAGTACTAATTGACTCTGAATCAGTGAAATATCATGTTTCTAGCCATATTTAGCCATGTCCTATGACCTGGCTATACATGTGTTCAGATTAAATTGTATATTTTCCCATTGAATACAGTATGTTCTCCTAGATAATAAAGTTTCACAGTCTAGAAAAATCTGTAAGTCTACTCTTAGAGGCCGTAAATTAACCAGTTTGATTTACACGTAAAATTGAAAATCTAGCTCTACCTAAGGATGAAAGAGATGAGAGAGAGCAAAACTTCATAGGGCCAAAGTTGTAGATCGTCTCAAATCATGTACAGAAAATGATGTTAGTTTTGCTGTAGATCCGTTCATTTAGCCGCTACAGTCCAATTAGACAAATTTGGCATTTAAACTTTTGGAACTTAAAAGGCTGCCATCTTCGATTTACTAAGAATTTTTCAAAGTCCCTCCTTATTGCACATCTACAACATAAGACCATTGAATCTACAAAATTTCAGTCTCGTAGGCTGAGTACTTTTTAGTTACAGCGATGAGTGAGTGAGTCAGTGGTATTTGCCTTTTATAAGTATAGATTTGTGTACTTACTTTCGTAAAGTAATTTCCACCTCTCTTCGTCCTCCAATGATACAAGTGACACGGGGGTCTTCGTCTTCCGTCGACTGCTCTATACTGCTGGCCCCGATTTTGAACGGCTGAGGTGGCATTCTTGCAAAAATCTCCTGATAAGAAATACACGATGAAATAAATAAAAGAACAATACAATTTGTTCATTTTTTACACCAGCATTTGCAGTTAAAAATTATGTGCAAGAAGTAATAGATGGCGACTGACTTTAATAGTGAACTGGACTTTTTGTAATGTTTGTATGGATTGATTTTTGTTGGAAATATAAGTTTGAAGAGGTTAGCAACACTTGCAATACTTGGAATTACGGAAACATGGCAAGTGAGCTTAGTCTTAATATAAAGATATATTCCAGGCACTTGTTACATGTACACGATCCGATATTAAGGTTTGTCACAAAAAAAGGAAAAGTTTATGGATATAAAACTGAAACATATAATGTGAGATATTAGACGACAAAATGAAAAGCAATTATATTTTATTA